>CM069864.1:2180088-2665088 GCA_036172795.1 Pelodytes ibericus
TGCAGAAAGAGAGAGGGGAATGCAGAAAGACATGGGAATGGAGAGAGAGACGGGAATGCAGAAAGAGACAGAGAAATGCAGAAAGAGACAGAGGAATGCAGAGAGAAACAGAGGAATGCAGAGAGAGACAGGAGAATGCAGAAAGAGACAGGGGAATGCAGAAAGAGACAGGAGAATGCAGAAAAAGACAGAGGAATGCAGAGAAAGACATGGGAATGGAGAGAGAGACAGGGGAATGGAGAGAGAGACAGAGGAATGCAGAGAGAGACAGGGGAGTTTAGAGAGAGACAGAGGAATGGAGAGAGAGAGACAGAGGAATACAGAGAGAGACAGGGGAATGCAGAAAGAGACAGAGGAATGCAGAAAGAGACAGGGGAATGCAGAAAGAGACAGAGAAATGCAGAGAGAGACAGAGGAATGCAGAGACAGAGGAATGCAGAAAGAGACAGGGGAGTTTAGAGAGAGACATGGGAATGGAGAGAGAGACAGAGGAATACAGAGAGAGACAGGGGAGTTTAGAGAGAGACAGAGGAATGCAGAAAGAGACAGGGGAATGCAGAGAGAGACAGAGGAGTGCAGAGAGAGACAGAGGAATGCAGAAAGAGACAGAGGAATGCAGAAAGAGACAGAGAAATGCAGAGAGAGACAGAGGAATGCAGAAAGAGACAGAGAAATGCAGAGAGAGACAGAGGAATGCAGAAAGAGACAGAGGAATGCAGAGAAAGACATGGGAATGGAAAGAGACAGGGGAATGGAGAGAGAGACAGAGGAATACAGAGAGAGACAGGGGAATGGAGAGAGAGACAGATGAATACAGAGAGAGACAGGGGAGTTTAGAGAGAGACAGAGGAATGCAGAAAGAGACAGGGGAATGCAGAGAAAGACATGGGAATGGAGAGAGAGACAGAGGAATACAGAGAGAGACAGGGGAGTTTAGAGAGAGACAGAGGAATGGAGAGAGAGAGACAGAGGAATACAGAGAGAGACAGGGGAATGCAGAAAGAGACAGAGGAATGCAGAAAGAGACAGAGAAATGCAGAGAGAGACAGAGGAATGCAGAGACAGAGGAATGCAGAAAGAGACAGGGGAGTTTAGAGAGAGACATGGGAATGGAGAGAGAGACAGAGGAATACAGAGAGAGACAGGGGAGTTTAGAGAGAGACAGAGGAATGCAGAGAGAGACAGAGGAATGCAGAAAGAGACAGGGGAATGCAGAGAGAGACAGAGGAGTGCAGAGAGAGACAGAGGAATGCAGAAAGAGACAGAGGAATGCAGAAAGAGACAGAGAAATGCAGAAAGAGACAGAGAAATGCAGAGTCAGAGGAATGCAGAAAGAGACAGAGGAATGCAGAGAAAGACATGGGAATGGAAAGAGACAGGGGAATGGAGAGAGAGACAGAGGAATACAGAGAGAGACAGGGGAATGGAGAGAGAGACAGATGAATACAGAGAGAGACAGGGGAGTTTAGAGAGAGACAGAGGAATGCAGAAAGAGACAGGGGAATGCAGAGAGAGACAGATGAATGCAGAAAGAGACAGAGAAATGCAGAGAGAGACAGAGGAATGCAGAAAGAGACAGAGGAATGCAGGAAGAGACAGAGGAATGCAGAAAGAGACAGAGAAATGCAGAGAGAGACAGAGGAATGCAGAGAGAGAGAGGGGAATGCAGAAAGAAATGGGAATGGAGAGAGAGACGGGAATGCAGAAAGAGACAGAGAAATGCAGAAAGAGACAGAGGAATGCAGAGAGAGACAGAGGAATGCAGAGAGAGACAGAGGAATGCAGAAAGAGACAGAGGAATGCAGAGAGAGAGAGAGGGGAATGCAGAAAGACATGGGAATGGAGAGAGAGACGGGAATGCAGAAAGAGACAGAGAAATGCAGAAAGAGACAGAGGAATGCAGAAAGAGACAGGGGAATGCAGAAAGAGACAGGGGAATGCAGAAAGAGACAGGGGAATGCAGAAAGAGTCAGAGAAATGCAGAGAGACATGGGAATGGAGAGAGAGACGGGAATGCAGAAAGAGAGAGGGGAATGCAGAAAGAGACAGAGGAATGCAGAAAGAGACAGAGGAATGCAGAAAGAGACAGAGGAATGCAGAGAGAGACAGGAGAATGCAGAAAGAGACAGAGGAATGCAGAAAGAGACAGAGAAATGCAGAGAGACATGGGAATGGAGAGAGAGACGGGAATGCAGAAAGAGAGAGGGGAATGCAGAGAGAGACAGGAGAATGCAGAAAGAGACAGAGGAATGCAGAAAGAGACAGAGGAATGCAGAGAGAGACAGGAGAATGCAGAAAGAGACAGAGGAATGCAGAAAGAGACAGAGGAATGCAGAGAGAGAGAGAGGGGAATGCAGAAAGACATGGGAATGGAGAGAGAGACGGGAATGCAGAAAGAGAGAGGGGAATGCAGAAAGAGACAGGTGAATGCAGAAAGAGACAGAGGAATGCAGAAAGAGACAGAGGAATGCAGAAAGAGACAGAGGAATGCAGAGAGAGACAGGAGAATGCAGAGAGAGACAGAGGAATGCAGAAAGAGACAGAGGAATGCAGAGAGAGACAGAGGAATGCAGAAAGAGAGAGGGGAATGCAGAAAGACATGGGAATAGAGAGAGAGACGGGAATGCAGAAAGAGACAGAGAAATGCAGAAAGAGACAGAGGAATGCAGAAAGAGACAGAGGAATGCAGAGAGAGACAGAGGAATGCAGAAAGAGAGAGGGGAATGCAGAAAGACATGGGAATGGAGAGAGAGACGGGAATGCAGAAAGAGACAGAGAAATGCAGAAAGAGACAGAGGAATGCAGAAAGAGACAGATGAATGCAGAGAGAGACAGAGGAATGCAGAAAGAGAGAGGGGAATGCAGAAAGACATGGGAATGGAGAGAGAGACGGGAATGCAGAAAGAGAGAGGGGAATGCAGAAAGAGACAGGAGAATGCAGAAAGAGACAGAGGAATGCAGAAAGAGACAGAGGAATGCAGAAAGAGACAGAGGAATGCAGAGAGAGACAGGAGAATGCAGAAAGAGACAGAGGAATGCAGAAAGAGAGAGGGGAATGCAGAAAGAGACAGATTAATACAGAAAGAGACAGAGGAATGCAGAAAGAGACAGAGGAATGCAGAGAGTGACAGAGGAATGCAGAAAGAGAGAGGGGAATGCAGAAAGACATGGGAATGGAGAGAGAGACGGGAATGCAGAAAGAGACAGAGAAATGCAGAGAGAGACAGAGGAATGCAGAGAGAGACAGGAGAATGCCGAAAGAGACAGGGGAATGCAGAAAGAGACCGGAGAATGCAGAAAGATACAGAGGAATGCAGAAAGAAACAGAGGAATGCAGAAAGAGACAGAGGAATGCAGAGAAAGACATGGGAATGGAGAGAGACAGGTGAATGGAGAGAGAGACAGAGGAATGCAGAGAGAGACAGGGGAGTTTAGAGAGAGAGAGACAGAGGAATGCAGAGAGAGACAGAGGAATGCAGAGAAAGACATGTGAATGGAGAGAGACAGGGGAATGGAGAGAGAGACAGAGGAATACAGAGAGAGACAGGGTGGTTTAGAGAGAGACAGAGGAATGCAGAAAGAGACAGGGGAATGCAGAGAGAGACAGAGGAGTGCAGAGAGAGACAGAGGAATGCAGAAAGAGACAGGGGAATGCAGAAAGAGACAGAGAAATGCAGAGAGAGAGAGAGGAATGCAGAGACAGAGGAATGCAGAAAGAGACAGAGGAATGCAGAGAAAGACATGGGAATGGAGAGAGACAGGGGAATGGAGAGAGAGACAGAGGAATACAGAGAGAAAGACAGGGGAGTTTAGAGAGAGACAGAGGAATGCAGAAAGAGACAGGGGAATGCAGAGAGAGACAGAGGAATGCAGAAAGAGACAGAGGAATGCAGAGAGAGAGAGAGGGGAATGCAGAAAGACATGGGAATGGAGAGAGAGACGGGAATGCAGAAAGAGACAGAGAAATGCAGAAAGACACAGAGGAATGCAGAAAGAGACAGAGGAATGCAGAGAGAGACAGAGGAATGCAGAAAGAGAGAGGGGAATGCAGAAAGACATGGGAATGGAGAGAGAGACGGGAATGCAGAAAGAGAGAGGGGAATGCAGAAAGAGACAGGAGAATGCAGAAAGAGACAGAGGAATGCAGAAAGAGACAGAGGAATGCATAAAGAGACAGAGGAATGCAGAGAGAGACAGGAGAATGCAGAAAGAGACAGAGGAATGCAGAAAGAGAGAGGGGAATGCAGAAAGAGACAGATTAATACAGAAAGAGACAGAGGAATGCAGAGAGAGAGAGGGGAATGCAGAAAGACATGGGAATGGAGAGAGAGACGGGAATGCAGAAAGAGACAGAGAAATGCAGAAAGAGACAGAGGAATGCAGAGAGAGACAGAGGAATGCAGAGAGAGACAGAGGAATGTAGAAAGAGACAGAGGAATGCAGAGAGAGACAGAGGAATGCAGAGAGAGAGAGAGGGGAATGCAGAAAGACATGGGAATGGAGAGAGAGACGGGAATGCAGAAAGAGACAGAGAAATGCAGAAAGAGACAGAGGAATGCAGAGAGAGACAGAGGAATGCAGAAAGAGAGAGGGGAATGCAGAAAGACATGGGAATGGAGAGAGAGACGGGAATGCAGAAAGAGACAGAGAAATGCAGAAAGAGACAGAGGAATGCAGAAAGAGACAGGGGAATGCAGAAAGAGACAGGGGAATGCAGAAAGAGACAGGGGAATGCAGAAAGAGTCAGAGAAATGCAGAGAGACATGGGAATGGAGAGAGAGACGGGAATGCAGAAAGAGAGAGGGGAATGCAGAAAGAGGCAGGTGAATGCAGAAAGAGACAGAGGAATGCAGAAAGAGACAGAGGAATGCAGAAAGAGACAGAGGAATGCAGAGAGAGACAGGAGAATGCAGAAAGAGACAGAGGAATGCAGAAAGAGACAGAGAAATGCAGAGAGACATGGGAATGGAGAGAGAGACGGGAATGCAGAAAGAGAGAGGGGAATGCAGAAAGAGACAGGTGAATGCAGAAAGACATGGGAATGGAGAGAGAGACGGGAATGCAGAAAGAGACAGAGGAATGCAGAGAGAGACAGGAGAATGCAGAGAGAGACAGAGGAATGCAGAAAGAGACAGAGGAATGCAGAGAGAGACAGAGGAATGCAGAAAGAGAGAGGGGAATGCAGAAAGACATGGGAATGGAGAGAGAGACGGGAATGCAGAAAGAGACAGAGAAATGCAGAAAGAGACAGAGGAATGCAGAAAGAGACAGAGGAATGCAGAGAGAGACAGAGGAATGCAGAAAGAGAGAGGGGAATGCAGAAAGACATGGGAATGGAGAGAGAGACGGGAATGCAGAAAGAGAGAGGGGAATGCAGAAAGAGACAGGAGAATGCAGAAAGAGACAGAGGAATGCAGAAAGAGACAGAGGAATGCAGAAAGAGACAGAGGAATGCAGAGAGAGACAGGAGAATGCAGAAAGAGACAGAGGAATGCAGAAAGAGAGAGGGGAATGCAGAAAGAGACAGATTAATACAGAAAGAGACAGAGGAATGCAGAAAGAGACAGAGGAATGCAGAGAGTGACAGAGGAATGCAGAAAGAGAGAGGGGAATGCAGAAAGACATGGGAATGGAGAGAGAGACGGGAATGCAGAAAGAGACAGAAAAATGCAGAGAGAGACAGAGGAATGCAGAGAGAGACAGGAGAATGCCGAAAGAGACAGGGGAATGCAGAAAGAGACCGGAGAATGCAGAAAGATACAGAGGGATGCAGAAAGAAACAGAGGAATGCAGAAAGAGACAGAGGAATGCAGAGAAAGACATGGGAATGGAGAGAGACAGGTGAATGGAGAGAGAGACAGAGGAATGCAGAGAGAGACAGGGGAGTTTAGAGAGAGAGAGACAGAGGAATGCAGAGAGAGACAGAGGAATACAGAGAGAGACAGGGGAATGCAGAGAAAGACATGTGAATGGAGAGAGACAGGGGAATACAGAGAGAGACAGGGTGGTTTAGAGAGAGACAGAGGAATGCAGAAAGAGACAGGGGAATGCAGAGAGAGACAGAGGAGTGCAGAGAGAGACAGAGGAATGCAGAAAGAGACAGGGGAATGCAGAAAGAGACAGAGAAATGCAGAGAGAGAGAGAGGAATGCAGAGAGAGACATGGGAATGGAGAGAGACAGGGGAATGGAGAGAGAGACAGAGGAATACAGAGAGAGACAGGGTGGTTTAGAGAGAGACAGAGGAATTCAGAAAGAGACAGGGGAATGCAGAGAGAGACAGAGGAGTGCAGAGAGAGACAGAGGAATGCAGAGAGAAACAGAGAAATGCAGAAAGAGACAGAGAAATGCAGAGAGAGACAGAGGAGTACAGAGAGAGACAGAGGAATGCAGAAAGAGACAGTGGAATGCAGAGAGATACAGATGAATGCAGAAAGAGAGATACAGAGGAGTGGAAAGAGAGACAGGGGAATGCAGAAAGAGACAGAGGAATGCAGAAAGAGAGAGGGGAATGCAGAAAGAGACAGATTAATACAGAAAGAGACAGAGGAATGCAGAGAGAGAGAGAGACCAAGGAATGCAGAAAGAAAGAGAGAGAGAGAGAGAGACAGAGAGAGACAGAGAGAGAGACAGAGAGAGAGAGAGAGAGACAGAGGAATGCAGAAAGAAAGAGAGAGAGAGAGAGACAGAGAGAGAGACAGAGACAGAGAGAGAGAGACAGAGGAATGCAGAAAGAAAGAGAGAGAGAGAGAGAGAGAGAGAGAGAGAGAAAGAGGGAGAGACCTTTGAGAATAAGTCAAACTTGACCTCCAAGAAAAAGTGAAACTTTATCTCCAGGAATAAGTCAAATGTGACCTCCAAAAAACTGCTAGTTTTAATTGACCTCCCATTATAGCCTATGGAAGGTGAAGTGAAACAAACTTTATTTTCTAAGTCTTATTTAAGTCTAACCTCATAATCAGAAGTTGAATTTGACTTAGAAAAAGAATAGTAAAAAACAAATTTAATTAAAATCCTCCTTGTCAAAACCGGGTCCTGGGGCTGCCCAAATGGCCCCTAAGACCCTTAATACATTTGGGGACAAGGGTAAGTTTCTTTGACTGGGATCTGGCTATTGGGCATTCTCTAAGCAATGAAAGTTCATAGGAGGTGTCTGTCAGACAATCAGAAGCCTCCCTGTGCACAGCACTACTTTTGGCAGTATTTTCAATCAGATTTCATGTGATATTTCATCATATCCTCTGTGAGATATGACATCATATCCTCTGTGAGATATGACATCATATCCTCGGTGAGATATTACATCATATCCTCTGTGCGATATGACATCATATCCTCTGTGAGATATTACATCATATCCTCGGTGAGATATTACATCATATCCTCTGTGAGATATTACATCATATCCTCGGTGAGATATTACATCATATCCTCTGTGAGATATTACATCATATCCTCGGTGAGATATTACATCATATCCTCTGTGAGATATTACATCATATCCTCTGTGAGATATTACATCATATCCTCGGTGAGATATTACATCATATCCTCTGTGAGATATTACATCATATCCTCGGTGAGATATTACATCATATCCTCTGTGCGATATTACATCATATCCTCTGTGAGATATTACATCATATCCTCGGTGAGATATTACATCATATCCTCTGTGAGATATTACATCATATCCTCGGTGAGATATTACATCATATCCTCTGTGAGATATTACATCATATCCTCTGTGCGATATTACATCATATCCTCGGTGAGATATTACATCATATCCTCTGTGAGATATTACATCATATCCTCTGTGAGATATTACATCATATCCTCGGTGAGATATTACATCATATCCTCTGTGCGATATTACATCATATCCTCTGTGAGATAATACATCATATCCTCTGTGCGATATTACATCATATCCTCTGTGCGATATGACATCATATCCTCTGTGAGATATTACATCATATCCTCTGTGAGATATGACATCATATCCTCTGTGAGATATGACATCATATCCTCTGTGAGATATGACATCACATCCTCTGTGAGATATGACATCACATCCTCTGTGAGATATTACATCATATCCTCGGTGAGATATTACATCATATCCTCGGTGAGATATTACATCATATCCTCTGTGAGATATTACTTCATATCCTCGGTGAGATATTACATCATATCCTCGGTGAGATATTACATCATATCCTCTGTGAGATATGACATCATATCCTCTGTGAGATATTACATCATATCCTCTGTGAGATATTACATCATATCCTCTGTGAGATATTACATCATATCCTCGGTGAGATATTACATCATATCCTCTGTGAGATATTACATCATATCCTCGGTGAGATATTACATCATATCCTCGGTGAGATATTACATCATATCCTCTGTGAGATATTACATCATATCCTCGGTGAGATATTACATCATATCCTCTGTGAGATATTACATCATATCCTCTGTGAGATATTACATCATATCCTCGGTGAGATATTACATCATATCCTCTGTGAGATATTACATCATATCCTCTGTGAGATAATACATCATATCCTCTGTGAGATATGACATCATATCCTCGGTGAGATATTACATCATATCCTCTGTGAGATATGACATCACATCCTCTGTGAGATATTACATCATATCCTCGGTGAGATATTACATCATATCCTCGGTGAGATATTACATCATATCCTCTGTGCGATATTACATCATATCCTCTGTGAGATAATACATCATATCCTCTGTGCGATATTACATCATATCCTCTGTGAGATATTACATCATATCCTCTGTGAGATATGACATCATATCCTCTGTGAGATATGACATCATATCCTCTGTGAGATATGACATCACATCCTCTGTGAGATATGACATCACATCCTCTGTGAGATATGACATCATATCCTCTGTGCGATATTACATCATATCCTCTGTGCGATATTACATCATATCCTCTGTGAGATATTACATCATATCCTCGGTGAGATATTACATCATATCCTCTGTGAGATATTACATCATATCCTCTGTGAGATATTACATCATATCCTCTGTGAGATATTATATCATATCCTCTGTGAGATATTACATCATATCCTCGGTGAGATATTACATCATATCCTCTGTGAGATAATACATCATATCCTCTGTGATATATGACATCATATCCTCTGTGAGATATTACATCACATCCTCGGTGAGATATTACATCATATCCTCTGTGAGATATTACATCATATCCTCTGTGAGATATTACATCATATCCTCTGTGAGATATTACATCATATCCTCTGTGCGATATTACATCATATCCTCTGTGAGATAATACATCATATCCTCTGTGCGATATTACATCATATCCTCTGTGAGATATTACATCATATCCTCTGTGAGATATGACATCATATCCTCTGTGAGATATGATATCATATCCTCTGTGAGATATGACATCACATCCTCTGTGAGATATGACATCACATCCTCTGTGAGATATGACATCATATCCTCTGTGCGATATTACATCATATCCTCTGTGCGATATTACATCATATCCTCTGTGAGATATGACATCATATCCTCTGTGAGATATGACATCATATCCTCTGTGAGATATTACATCATATCCTCTGTGAGATATGACATCATATCCTCTGTGCGATATTACATCATATCCTCTGTGAGATAATACATCATATCCTCTGTGCGATATTACATCATATCCTCTGTGAGATATGACATCATATCCTCTGTGAGATATTACATCATATCCTCTGTGAGATATTACATCATATCCTCTGTGCGATATTACATCATATCCTCTGTGAGATAATACATCATATCCTCTGTGCGATATTACATCATATCCTCTGTGAGATATTACATCATATCCTCTGTGATATATGACATCATATCCTCTGTGAGATATGACATCACATCCTCTGTGAGATATGACATCACATCCTCTGTGAGATATGACATCACATCCTCTGTGAGATATGACATCACATCCTCTGTGAGATATGACATCACATCCTCTGTGAGATATGACATCATATCCTCTGTGAGATATGACATCATATCCTCTGTGCGATATGACATCATATCCTCTGTGCAATATGACATCATATCCTCTGTGAGATATGACATCATATCCTCTGTGCGATATGAAATCATATCCTCTGTGAGATATGACATCATATCCTCTGTGCGATATGACACCATATCCTCTGTGAGATATGACATCATATCCTCTGTGAGATATGACATCATATCCTCTGTGCGATATGACATCATATCCTCTGTGCGATATGACATCATATCCTCTGTGCGATATGACATCATATCCTCTGTGAGATATTACATCATATCCTCTGTGAGATATTATATCATATCCTCTGTGAGATATTATATCATATCCTCATTTTAAGAATAAAAACAATAATAATTACAATACAAATATACAAACAATAATAAATACAGAAATATGTACGACAATAAATACAATAATATACACAGTAATAAATACAATGATAAACACAGCTCTTACTAACAGCTGTATTCATGAAAGAGGGAATTGAAGGGATCTGCAAAATTAACGCCAAAATTACAGAGTTTAAGGTAGGGTGGAGAATGGAAGGTTTTTTCCAACTTGGCTACTTTTTCCCTATGTTTGCAATTCTCTTCTCAACTACAGCCCTAAGAAGTAGTATTTTTGCATTAACAGTAAAGTGTTTCCTTATATTAGTTTCACTGCTCCCATATCGAAAGAAATAACATTGTGCACAAACGTACAGGCGAAATAGATGAACTTGATGGACTATACGCCTAATTAATGATCTAGTTATATTGGGAGCCAGTAGATCCCCATTCTACATTCCACATTATTATTGGGAAACTCCAATGTCAACCTGAAACTATACGTCAATGATGTAAAACGAGGTGTTCATCTCATATAGACAGTATATTTTCCTCATGAAATATTGTACATCGTTACTGTTAATTTCCATTGTGATCATTAGAAGATGAGTTTTTATTATTTGCACCAGTTAATGCTGGATCTTTAGCAGCTCAGATGTTTGGAGAGAAGCCCAATACATTGACATATGTAATGTTACTGGACTGGCTCCTGAGTCATTTGCATGCACCTTAAGGAATGACATCCAGACTTCAGAGAAATGGCATCAGAAAAGGCACAAAAAATGCCATATGCATTTACATATCAATGACCCAGGGGGATGTGAACATTTGCATGCATCTTACACTGTCATAGAAGGATATCCTTGTACAGATTTTTAATTAACATATGCAAGTGAAAGTCAATGCCAGGGCTGATAGTATGAAGTACAGGGAAGGGGGACGGACTTAAAAAGTATGAAAAGGCCTTGAATTACTTAGAGGACCTGTCAGCCTCTCCTACAGGTAATAACCCTTCACTAGCCAGCAGTAATAACCTTCCAACTATCTAACGATGCAGAAGGGAATCAAAAGTGTATCACTGGTCCCTGCAAGAAAATAGGCATTGCAGCTCCTATAGACATTGCAGCTCTTATAGGCATTGCAGCTCTTATAGGCATTGCAGCTCTTATAGGCATTGCAGCTCTTATAGACATTGCAGCTCTTATAGGCATTGCAGCTCTTATAGGCATTGCAGCTCCTATAGCCATTGCAGCTCTTATAGGCATTGCAGCTCCTATAGCCATTGCAGCTCTTATAGGCATTGCAGCTCTTATAGGCATTGCAGCTCTTATAGGCATTGCAGCTCTTATAGACATTGCAGCTCTTATAGGCATTGCAGCTCTTATAGACATTGCAGCTCTTATAGGCATTGCAGCCCCTATAGGCATTGCAGCTCTTATAGACATTGCAGCTCTTATAGCCATTGCAGCTCTTATAGGCATTGCTGCTCTTATAGACATTGCAGCTCTTATAGGCATTGCAGCTCCTATAGGCATTGCAGCTCTTATAGGCATTGCAGCTCTTATAGACATTGCAGCTCTTATAGGCATTGCAGCTCTTATAGACATTGCAGCTCCTATAGACATTGCAGCTCTTATAGGCATTGCAGCTCCTATAGACATTGCAGCTCTTATAGCCATTGCAGCTCTTATAGGCATTGCAGCTCCTATAGGCATTGCTGCTCTTATAGACATTGCAGCTCCTATAGGCATTGCAGCTCCTATAGGCATTGCTGCTCTTATAGACATTGCAGCTCCTATAGGCATTGCAGCTCCTATAGGCATTGCAGCTCCTATAGGCATTGCAGCTCCTATAGGCATTGCAGCTCTTATAGACATTGCAGCTCCTATAGCCATTGCAGCTCTTATAGGCATTGCAGCTCTTATAGACATTGCAGCTCCTATAGACATTGCAGCTCCTATAGGCATTGCAGCTCCTATAGGCATTGCAGCTCTTATAGACATTGCAGCTCCTATAGACATTGCAGCTCCTATAGGCATTGCAGCTCTTATAGGCATTGCAGCTCCTATAGGCATTGCAGCTCTTATAGACATTGCAGCTCTTATAGGCATTGCAGCTCCTATAGGCATTGCTGCTCTTATAGACATTGCAGCTCCTATAGGCATTGCAGCTCTTATAGGTATTGCCGCCCCTATAGGCATTGCAGCTCATATAGGCATTGCAGCTCTTATAGGCATTGCAGCTCCTATAGCCATTGCAGCTCTTATAGGCATTGCAGCTCTTATAGGCATTGCAGCTCCTATAGGCATTGCTGCTCTTATAGACATTGCAGCTCCTATAGACATTGCAGCTCCTATAGGCATTGCAGCTCTTATAGGTATTGCAGCTCCTATAGGCATTGCAGCTCCTATAGGCATTGCAGCTCTTATAGGTATTGCAGCTCCTATAGGCATTGCAGCTCTTATAGACATTGCAGCTCCTATAGGCATTGCAGCTCCTATAGGCATTGCAGCTCTTATATGCATTTCAGCTCCTATAGGCATTGCAGCTCCTATAGGCATTGCAGCTCTTATATGCATTTCAGCTCCTATAGGCATTGCAGCTCTTATAGGCATTTCAGCTCCTATAGGCATTGCAGCTCTTATAGGCATTGCAGCTCTTATATGCATTTCAGCTCCTATAGGCATCGCAGCTCTTATAGGCATTGCAGCTCTTATATGCATTTCAGCTCCTATAGGCATTGCAGCTCTTATAGGCATTGCAGCTCTTATATGCATTTCAGCTCCTATAGGCATCGCAGCTCTTATATGCATTTCAGCTCCTATAGGCATTGCAATGGCTGCCACCCAAGATCACCGGCCAATTTCTGCAGTTCCATATAGAAGATATTTCTTAAGGTGTAAAAAAAACCATCACCTGATGGATAACTGACAGCAAACAATGAAGTTCTCTTAAATTGAAAGATGTATCAATTGTCGACATTTTAAATAGAAATGTTTTAATGAAAGAATATAAATAAAGTACTGTATTGAGCCATCCTGCGCACTGTATAACTCTAGCAGGGGGCAGACATCTTGGGTCAGAGCAAGCAGTGTCTGACCCATCTGACCAAAGATTCTAAACAACATTTCTATTGTGGGAAACTTTCTGAATATTTGATCTTACAATGGTTAAGGACTGGAAGACTCAGATCTAATTCCACAACAAGATGCCTAATCTACACATGTATTCACTGGCCTGCGATTACCTTCTGAAGCAGAGCTTTATATTTAGATATATCTGGATGCAACTTGTTGTTCAAATTAATTCCATATAATTAACTTGAACAAGTCTGGAACGATGATACTATATTATTCTTTCTCACTGATGGCACCCTCAAGCTGTGGCATACCACAGTCTTCCTTGGCATGGAGATGATGAAGCCATTTCAGACTATAAAAGGATCATTTTCCCCTTTTTAATGCAAAATTTCAAAATCTGCACATTGGAGGTTATTTTGTCTCCACGGGACTGACATGAATGGTGTTGAATCTTTGACCTATGGTGGTCTTTATTGAGGTATGTAGGGGATGTAATGACCAAATCCACACACAGACTCAAACACATGGATGTAATGTTATTGCTTCCTTTACATGCCCCATTCAACACAAGAAACAATCAGGTAAGATTGCAATCCACATTCTGCTCTAGAATGTTACTAGAGATGTCCTACCTCTTGGACCACTTGAGAATTAAATAGTCTCATCCTGACTGCTGACTGGTAACGAATAACCCCTGGGTGGGGAAGGCTTCATCTTGTGAGGATATCTGTAGCTCAAGGGTCGGATCCACCTTGCTCCCACACAGGGAAGCCTTTCACTAAAATGGGACTTGCAGGTGAGTTAAGGTGAGATGAGGTGAGTTGTGGTGAGATGAGGTGAGATGAGGTGAGATGAGGTGAGTTGTGGTGAGATGAGGTGAGATGAGGTGAGATGAGGTGAGATGAGGTGAGTTGTGGTGAGATGAGGTGAGATGAGGGGAGATTAGGCGAGATGAGGGGAGTTGTGGTGAGTTGAGGTGAGATGAGGTGAGATGTGGTGAGATGAGGTGAGATGAGGTAAGATAAGGGTATTTGTGGTGAGTTGATGTGAGATGAGAGGAGTTGAGGTCAGTTGTGGTGAGGTGAGATGAGGTGAGATGAGGGGAGTTGAGGTCAGTTGTGGTGAGATGAGGTGAGATGAAGGGAGGTGAGATGAGGTGAGTTTAAGTGAGATGAGGTGAGTTGGGGTGAGTTGTGGTGAGTTGAGGTGAGTTTGGTGAGATGATGGGAGTTGAGGGGAGTTGAGGTGAGATGAGGTGAGATGAGAGGATTTGTGGTGAGATGAGGTGAGATGTGGGGAGTTGAGGTCAGTTGTGGTGAGTTGAGTTGAGGTGAGATGAGGGGAGATGAGATGAGATGTGGTGAGTTGAGGTGAGATGAGGGGAGGTGAGGTGAAATGAGGTGAGATGAAGGGAGGTGAGGTGAGATGAGGGGATTTGTGTTGAGTTGAGGTGAGATGAGGGGAGTTGAGGTCAGTTGTGGTGAGTTGAGGTGAGGTAAGGTGAGATGAGGTGAGATGAAGGGAGGTGAGGTGAGATGAGGAGATTTGTGGTGAGTTGAGGTGAGATGAGATGAGGGGAGTTGAGGTCAGTTGAGGTGAGGTGAGATGAGGGGAGTTGAGGTCAGTTGTGGTGAGGTGAGGTGAGGTGAGGTGAGATGAGGTGAGATGAAGGAAGGTGAGTTGAAGTGAGATGAGGTGAGTTGTGGTGAGATGAGGTGAGTTGAGGTGAGTTGTGGTGAGATGAGGGGAGTTAAGGGGAGTTGAGATCAGATGAGGTGAGATGAGGGGAGGTGAGATGAGGTGAGTTGTGGTGAGTTGAGGTGAGGTAAGGTGAGATGAGGTGAAATGAAGGGAGGTGAGGTGAGATGAGGGGATTGGTGGTGAGTTGAGGTGAGATAAGGGGAGTTGAGGTCAGTTGTGGTGAGGTGAGGTGAGATGAGGGGAGTTGAGGTCAGTTGTGGTGAGTTGAGGATAGATAAGGTGAGGTGAGGTGAGATGAGGTGAGCTGTGCTGAGGTGAAGTGAGGTGAGATGAGGTGAGATGAAGGGAGGTGAAGTGAGATGAGGTGAGATAAAGGGAGGTGAGGGGAGATGAGGCGTATTGAGGTGAGTTGAGGTGATGTGAGGGGAGATGAGGTGTATTGAGGTGAGGTGAAGTGAGATGAGGTGAGATGAGGGGAGTTGAGGTCAGTTGTGGTGAGTTGAGGTGAGGTGATATGAGGTGAGATGAAGGGAGGTGAGATGAGGTGTATTGAGGTGAGTTGAGGTCAGGGGAGTTGAGACAAACATTGCATCTCACCAGTCTAGTTATACATTGTGCAGGGATATACTTGGTGACCTTCCATAGAGGGAGAAACTAACTGTGTATAGGTAAATTGGTGACATTTGTATTTTAGTAAATATTCCCCAAAATGTTCATCTCACCTCAACTCACTTGCAACATCACCCTTTAAGAAAATAGCGCCCAGGTATTCCTGAGTTGTACCTCATTATTGCTTATGACAGCTTCATACAGACTTTATTAAGGTGTTTAATGTTTGGTAGTCACTGGTTCTCTGTACACAAGCCGGTCCTGGAAGATGGTTACTCATGATTAGCGTGACTTTAGAAACCTTTGTACATGTTTTACAAGTTCACTGGTCATTAAGAAATCAAATGCTCAGTTAAAACATGTATGTAATAAGCTAAAGCGAGTGCAAATACCAGGTGACTGGAGGGGAGATCTGTGTAATTACTCCATTTGGTCATTTTCCCTCTGTAACATCACATAATCTAAATCTAGTGTAATAATTATATGTTACTATATTCTGTGACCTTACACACTGTATGTTTTCTTGGCCTATCACAGGAGGTGCAGAATGTAATGCCGCTTTTATATTAATATCATGTAACAATGTAGGTTTATATATGGCGAATTCTAAGGTGTAACATGTAAAATCTATAAACATAGTTCTGGTTCCAGACTGTAGAAGTCATTAGAATAAATTGACACAACGATGGACAGTTACAGGATCTCAGAGCAGGTTTCTCCTCTATTGATAGAGCTACAGGCAGGTGAAAGGTGAGAAGCCGGTAATGCTCTCTGTGAGACGCTGGGCTGAGGAAGGACATGCAACACACAGTGATGTAACTGGACAATTACTAGTGAGGCTGGAAGGAGAACGGACTGCAGCAGAATCACAGACCTGTCTGAAATATAACGTGTGTATTTACAGGTCTTATTATTATTATATATATTTCCCTCACTGGAGGAGATGAATCCCAAACATACACTGCTATTTAAGGCATGTAATTGGCTCCATCTCTGTAGATTATGCTCTGCAATGTGCGTCTCACATGATTTATACTATGATATTAAACGTCATATAATCTATGGGATTATTCGCTCAAACTGCACTGCAAAAATCAGTCATTAATAGCCGAGCTGAAAACATTATCCATCTTGCCTGTCTTTCCAGCTCAGCTAGCAATGCCTGATTTCTGCAGTTCACTTGCCAGTTTAGTTTAAGTGAATAGATTCCTGATAAATCATGCAGATTTCTCTAAGTGGTAATAAGTATCATGATTTCCAGACCAGGTACAGATAATGAAAAGCAATGATTTTCCAATCAGAAGCCACACAGTGTACTCAATATACTCTATATACTCAGTGTACTCAGTGTACTCAGTGTACTCAATGTACTCAGTGTACTCAGTGTACTCAGTGTACTCAATGTACTCAATGTACTCAGTGTACTCAGTGTACTCAGTGTACTCAGTGTATTCAGTGTACTCAGTGTACTCAATGAACTCAATGTACTCAATGTACTCGGTGTACTCAGTGTACTCAATGTACTCAATGTACTCAGTGTACTCAGTGTACTCAGTGTACTCAGTGTACTCAATGTACTCAATGTACTCAGTGTACTCAGTGTACTCAGTGTACTCAGTGTACTCAATGTACTCAATGTACTCAGTGTACTCAGTGTACTCAGTGTACTCAGTGTACTCAGTGTACTCAATGTACTCAATGTACTCAGTGTACTCAGTGTACTCAGTGTACTCAATGTACTCAGTGTACTCAGTGTACTCAGTGTACTCAGTGTACTCAGTGTACTCAGTGTACTCAATGTACTCAATGTACTCAGTGTACTCAGTGTACTCAATGTACTCAGTGTACTCAGTGTACTCAGTGTACTCAGTGTATTCAGTGTACTCAATGAACTCAATGTACTCAGTGTACTCAGTGTACTCAGTGTACTCAATGTACTCAATGTACTCAGTGTACTCAGTGTACTCAGTGTACTCAGTGTACTCAGTGTATTCAGTGTACTCAGTGTACTCAATGAACTCAATGTACTCAATGTACTCGGTGTACTCAATGTACTCAATGTACTCAATGAACTCAATGTACTCAATGTACTCGGTGTACTCAATGTACTCAATCTACTCGGTGTACTCAGTGTACTCAGTGTACCCAATGTACTCAATGTACTCAGTGTACTCAGTGTATTCAGTGTATTCAGTGTACTCAATGTACTCAGTTTACTCAATGTATTCAGTGTACTCAATGTACTCAATGTACTCAGTGTACTCAGTGTACTCAGTGTATTCAGTGTACTCAGTGTACTCAATGTACTCAATGTACTCAGTGTACTCAGTGTATTCAGTGTATTCAGTGTATTCAGTGTACTCAATGTACTCAGTGTACTCAGTGTACTCAATGTATTCAGTGTACTCAATGTACTCAGCATACTCAGTGTACTCAGTGTACTCAGTGTATTCAGTGTACTCAGTGTACTCAATGAACTCAATGTACTCAATGTACTCGGTGTACTCAATGTACTCAATGTACTCAATGAACTCAATATACTCAATGTACTCAGTGTACTCAGTGTACTCAGTGTATTCAGTGTACTCAATGTACTCAATGTACTCAGTGTACTCAGTATACTCAGTGTACTCAGTGTATTCAGTGTACTCAATGTACTCAATGAACTCAATGTACTCAATGTACTCGGTGTACTCAATGTACTCAATGTACTCGGTGTACTCAATGTACTCAATGTACTCGGTGTACTCAGTGTACTCGGTGTACTCGGTGTACTCAGTGTATACTATACTATTTGTTCATTAGACAGGATGAGCTCCCTAGCACAATGCTTGTGTTACAGTCACATACATGCTTTACCATACTGTCTTTCTTTTTCTCTCATACATCACAATTAATACAATTAAAGGTTAAGATCTATGTGCAGTTATAGGAGTGGCTAACTTACAAATGCATACTGGGATAGGATTGTAATTTTAATTATTATTGCAATTATTGAAAGTCTGAGCATGCAATAAAAAAATGTGTACTGCAGATACTTAGCAAATGTCCCGATAAAAAGAAAGAGTCCATGAGGAAGCCAATCAGGGTGAAAAGCGTAGATGGAAGGGGAGGAGCCTAATGCAAGTTTCGGGAAGAGAAAGACCGGAGTTCTGAGTGATATACCACACACATGCCGGTTACAGGAAACCTACATGTAAACAAGTCTGCATATTTTGTGTATTAAAGAACCACTTGTTTATTGCAAAATTATTTGCTTCTCCTCTGTTTGTCTTACCATCCGTCTTGCCGAGTCTCTGACAGCCACATGCCGGTTTGGCTCTTTTTGTGATCCAATATATGCCCATCATCCTGAGCCTGGACATTGAGGCTCTACCTCACGTGAGTGGAATTATCCTGGGTGTGGCATTACCACCAAGGGGCTCAAGCAAAACAGTCTGCACTATGTTTTGAATTGTCTTTTTTCTCTCTATGTGAACGTTTTTTATCAGCAAAGTAAAACTACCAATAGAGAAGATAAGTTGATTTTCCGTTTTTATCTTTTTATATAAAGAAAAACTTTGTCCATGATAGGAGAATTTGTTAATGATCATGATCTGGGCATGAGTTGGGTGTGAGTTTAGTATGAGCTGGGTATCATTCTGTATGATTGGATATGAGCTCTGTATGAGTTGGGTATCAGCTGGGTATGAGTTGGGTATGAGCTGGGTATGAGTTGGATATGAGTTGGGTATGAGTTGGGTATGAGCTGGGTATGAGTTAGGTATGAACTGGGTATGAGCTAGGTATGAGTTGGGCATGAGTTGGGCATGAGTTGGGTATGAGTTGGGTATGAACTGGGTATGAGCTAGGTATGAGTTGTGTATGAACTGGGTATGAGTTGGGTATAAGCTGGGTATGAGTTTGGTATAAGCTGGGTATAAGCTGGGTATGAGTTGGGTATGAGTTGGGTATAAGCTGGGTATGAGTTGGGTACAAGTTGGGTATGAGTTGGGTATGAGTTGGGTATAAGCTGGGTATGAGTTGGGTATGAGTTGGGTATGAGTAGGATATGAGTTGGGTATGAGTTGGGTATGAGTTGGATATAAGTTAGGTATGAGTTGGATATGAGTTGGATATGAGTTGGGTATAAGTTGGGTATGAGTTGGGTATGAGTTGAGTATGAGCTGGGTATGAGTTGGGTATGAGTTGGGTATGAGTTGGATATGAGTTGGGTATGAGTTGGGTATGAGTTGGATACAAGTTGGGTATAAGCTTGGTATGAGTTGGTTACAAGTTGGGTATGAGTTGGGTATGAGTTGGTTACAAGTTGGGTATGAGTTGGATATAAGTTGGATATGAGTTGGGTATAAGCTGGGTATGAGTTGGATATGAGTTGGGTATGATTTGGGTATGAGTTGGGTATGAGTTGGATACAAGTTGGGTATAAGCTGGGTATGAGTTGGGTATAGGTTGGGTATGAGTTGGATATGAGTTGGGTATGAGTTGGGTACAAGTTGGGTATGAGTTGGGTATGAGTTGGATATGACTTGGATATGAGTTGGGTATGAATTGGGTATGAGTTGGGTATGAGTTGGGTATGAGTTGGGTATGAGTTGGATACAAGTTGGGATTAAGCTGGGTATGAGTTGGGTACAAGTTGGGTATGAGTTGGGTATGAGTTGGATATACGTTGGATATGAGTTGGGTATAAGCTGGGTATGAGTTGGATATGAGTTGGATATAAGTTGGATATGAGTTGGGTATAAGCTGGGTATGAGTTGGATATGAGTTGGGTATGAGTTGGGTATGAGTTGGGTATGAGTTGGATACAAGTTGGGTATAAGCTGGGTATGAGTTGGGTACAAGTTGGGTATGAGTTGGGTATGAGTTGGGTATGAGTTGGGTACAAGTTGGGTATGAGTTGGGTATGAGTTGGATATGACTTGGATATGAGTTGGGTATGAATTTGGTATGAGTTGGGTATGAGTTGGATATGAGTTGGGTATGAGTTGGATACAAGTTGGGTATAAGCTGGGTATGAGTTGGGTATGAGTTGGATATGAGTTGGGTATGAGTTGGGTATGAGTTGGGTATGAGTTGGATATGAGTTGGGTATGAGCTGGGTATGAGTTGGGTATGAGTTGGATACAAGTTGGGTATGAGTTGGATATGAGTTGGGTATGAGTTGGGTATGAGTTGGATACAAGTTGGGTATGAGTTGGATATGAGTTGGGTATGAGTTGGGTATGAGTTGGATATGAGTTGGGTATGAGTTGGGTATGAGTTGGGTATGAGTTGGATTTAAGTTGGTATGAGTTGGATATGAGTTGGGTATGAGTTGGGTATGAGTTGGATATGAGTTGGGTATGAGTTGGGTATGAGTTGGGTATGAGTTGGGTATGAGTTGGATATGAGTTTGGTATGAGTTGGGTATGAGTTGGATACAAGTTGGGTATGAGTTGGATATGAGTTGGGTATGAGTTGGGTATGAGTTGGATATGAGTTGGGTATGAGTTGGATATAACTTGGATATGAGTTGGGTATGAGTTGGATATGAGTTGGGTATGAGTTGGATATGAGTTGGGTATGAGTTGGGTATGAGTTGGGTATGAGTTGGATTTAAGTTGGTATGAGTTGGATATGAGTTGGGTATGAGTTGGGTATGAGTTGGATATGAGTTGGGTATGAGTTGGGTATGAGTTGGGTATGAGTTGGGTATGAGTTGGATATGAGTTTGGTATGAGTTGGGTATGAGTTGGATACAAGTTGGGTATGAGTTGGATATGAGTTGGGTATGAGTTGGGTATGAGTTGGATATGAGTTGAGTATGAGTTGGATATAACTTGGATATGAGTTGGGTATGAGTTGGATATGAGTTGGGTATGAGTTGGATATGAGTTGGGTATGAGTTGGATGTGAGTTGGGTATGAGTTGGGTATGAGTTGGATATGAGTTGGGTATGATTTGGATATGAGTTGGGTATGAGTTGGATATGAGTTGGGTATGAGTTGGGTATGAGTTGGGTATGAGTTGGATATGAGTTGGGTATGAGTTGGATACAAGTTGGGTATGAGTTGGGTATGAGTTGGGTATGATTTGGATATGAGTTGGGTATGAGTTGGGTATGATTTGGATATGAGTTGGGTATGAGTTGGGTATGATTTGGATATGAGTTGGGTATGAGGTGGGTATGATTTGGATATGAGTTGGGTATGAGTTGGGTATGAGTTGGGTATGAGTTGGGTATGAGTTGGATATGAGTTGGGTATGAGCTGGGTAAGTTGGGTATGAGCTGGGTATGAGTTGGGTATGAGTTGGGTATGAGTTGGGTATGAGTTGGGTATGAGTTGGGTATGAGTTGGGTATGAGTTGGGTATGAGTTGGGTGCACTGTCCTGCACTAACTTTGGTTATGGTGGAAATTTAATGGACACTTTGCTTATCTTAAGAAAGACCAATGCCCTGGAAATAGTTGTGAGATGTCGGTTTTAAAGAAAAATATTGCAAAAAGAATGAAGAAACATTAATGCGTAATGCCTTCCTGTGGACTCATCCGTGGATTTATCCTTTTTTGTCTGTTCTGGACATTATTAAAGCAACTCATTTTACATCTACCCAGTGAGTGGAGCGCACAGTTGTTTTCTCATTTCACGTAATAAATATCAGCTCAAAAACGTAACATTTTGTTAATTTCATGGATTTATGTGAAGCTGATAAAAGAAGCATTTTAGACAAGTCCAACGCATACTTGGTTTTATAGGGAGAGTGTATAAAGCCATTATAAAACATTCACTGTGCACATAACAATGTTTTATCTACATATCTTCTTTAATGCCCTGTGCGTTAAATAAGACACATTCAGCTTACGTCATAAAAAATTATAGCCAAACTGATGCTATTGTGTAAATTCTGACAAGTAAAAGGTCAGGGATCTGGGATTTCATGTAATAGCCACAGCAGACAGCAGGATTTACATATTGATTTCAGTTTATCATCTGAAACATTTTACAAACAAACGAGAATAATATTGTTCCAATAAACTAATACAGAGTACTTCTGTTCTGCTGATATAAAGCAATGCTGAATACGTCTTGCGTAGATTACCAAACATCGAAGCATTGAATGCGTCGGTAGATGAGAACCATTCAGCCAATGTAGTCGGCAAATATATCTTCATTGATGCAGCATTGTAATTCACTCTAAATGCAGAAATGTAACACAGCTTGAGGGAGCACAGAGGGAGATCTGTGCCCAATGAGGAGGCGGGTTACAAGATTAACAAATCATAATTAACACATAAATTTAAACAGATAAATAACAATTTGTATTTAAAACAATTAATTTGACATAAAATATTTGTGACCCAGTAACATCTCAGTTGGCAGTGCAGACCGACATCTAGAATCAATGTGAGACCCTCCTTTTTGTGTCTGGGATGAATTTCATTGTGTTGTGATTATCAATTAGCAAATGTAAAAAGAAAAGTAGTAAAGGTTCTCTGTCACCTAAACACTGCATATACTGTGATTATAGAGAATATAGCAGAATTAACAAGAAATGATTGAAATGATCAATACACTGTTTTAATTACAAGATAATGGTTATTAATGTTTATCACTGCTACATGTGATGTCATTTACATATCAAGCTACATGTGATGTCATTTACATATCATGCTACATGTGATGTCATTTACATATCACGCTACATGTGATGTCATTTACATATCACGCTACATGTGATGTCATTTACATATCATGCTACATGTGATGTCATTTACATATCACACTACATGTGATGTCATTTACATATCACGCTACATGTGATGTCATTTACATATCACGCTACATGGGATGTCATTTTAAACACGTATTCTTCTAATTTAGATTGTTGCTTGTAATTCCACGAATACAATGTATAGATAATGTATAGATTATGTTCCATCATTTTGTAATATCTACAATCACTGTATAAAATGTTATATTTTGCCTACAGCTAGTCTGTGTTACTAAGACTACTTCACAATATAAATGTAATTGTTTTACAGCTAGAGGATAAATTATTTAATAAACAAACCGTAAGTCAACTCTGTGATAAGAAAAAGGCAAATAGAAAATCCCAAAATATAGATCTAAACACCTTCTCCAGAATGTCAGAAGCAACCGAAATAAACAATAAACAAGATAAAATTACATTGTAAATAGAAACGTTAAAACAACCTTCTAAATAGTCGCAATAAAATTATAATTGCCGAGGAAACGTACGATTTGAATGGTAGTAAAGCAGAGCAGTAAATATGTGATAAATGACGACGTGGGAGATTCTACAGTACACGAAAGTGAAGAAATGCAGTAATGGAGTATAGTGTATTTATTATAAATAAAATAATATTGCTCTCGAAGGTGCAGTAAAACATGAGATAACACTTCTTTCTCTGTTGTTGTACTTGTCAGTGAGTTATATTCTTCATTTATAATATTATATGTTCGTCTCTGGGATATTGTGTCATGCGCATGGTCTAGATGTTTATACGGTTAAGTAGTGGTGTCTGTGTTGGACTTGCTTTATATTATCTAAGAATCAGAAGATGTGAAATACAGAGGGATATCCTGGTCTATCGAGTGTGTCGAATTATACAAAGTAACAGGGAACAGGCTGGTCCAAGAATGTGCCTGTAATAAATATAAAGTGCATTACAAAGTTTGGGAATAATGAAAACACTAGCAGTATATGTAATAAAATACAGAACGTGTTATTTCACTGAAACATCCATGGGAATTAATTCTACACATGTTTATTGATACAGTCGATCATTGATTATCCACCGTACAGACATGATTAGCAGATATAAGTTATTAAAAAGCTTCTAGATGTGGATTATCCGTCTGTGCTACTAGAGTCTGACATGAAAAAGTCATCAGTTCACTGATTTTTACTTGAAGAAGTATCTAAATCAAGGTGTAAAGCTGGATTACTGACAGATTTGTCCCAATAGTGTTCATTTGCAATGTCGTTATATGTTTTTAAATTGTTCTGTGTAAATAAATATCCCGCATTTCTGTACATGATGAAATCCCACCGCTGAATATAATAACTCGATGTTACGTTGAGTTTATACTGGGTGCATAATGTTATACTGCCCCCATGTGGTCGCTGATAGCATAGCACTGTCATTCTGTCTAGTCTGGTTTAGCAAGTGATCAGAAAGGTTGACTTCCTAAATCAAATGCAGGTCCTTCTGCTCCTGAATAAGTGAAGCGGATCGTGACTTCTTGATAAATTAATAAAGATTGTATCTTTTGTCTTTTTTTTTTAGAGTTTCATGCAGAGTTTCCAAGAGAAAGTAGCACCTCGGGATGTCAGTCAGTGAATACCTGACAGTCTGTCAGTAAAGCCGTCACTGCTCAATCAGCTGGCAGATTGATTGGGAATCTGGAGGTTTGTAGCTCAGGTCAGTCGAAGTTACAGTGATCTTTTAGCACCTCACCCATATTGACACAATATAAAAAGTATCTAATGATTGATGAAATACAGACAATTCCCCTCCTCCTTATATCCCCTGCCATTTATCTGTCAATGGGGCTTTGCTCTCCTCATTCTGCTGATTACCTCGTCTAGCCAGTGATGGTTCCCAGTTATCTTGGTGCCTCTTACCGAATCTAAAACCTTTGAAAGGTGGGGGAAATAAACCTGGCTGTGGATCACTTGCTGGTGGCCTCTGGGAAAAAGGCTGGATAAGGTGGTCCTGCCCTTAGCCCATGATAATTATTGGAATAATGCAGATTATTCCATGCATTGAATCCCTGTGCATTGGCTGTTATTCGATGCCCGGAGTAAATCTTCATTTTCTGATCCAAAATATGTGGGATGTGAGAATTGCTGATTTTGTGTTTTAGAGGGTATCATGCAACCTCACTGTGGTCTGTTACAGCACTTGGCTAGTTTAGTTCTTGGTTAGTTTGCTAATTTCTGGGTCTATGGCTCTGACACTTGCCCAATCCTCTTCAACATTCTGGGTCAGTTTACAATAAGTATGACTCTGGACTGACTAATAATAGAGCAGTAAGACCACCAACATCCGCTTACTTTTCTGGTATCAAGTATACTATTTAATTTACTAAAACGATCACTGTTTACTGGTCCTTCTATAGAACTACACTATCACCGCAGGCTGGTCCTTCTATAGAACTACACTATCACTGCAGACTGGTCCTTCTATAGAACTACACTATCACTGCAGGATGGTCCTTCTAAAGAACTACACTATCCCTGCAGACTGGTCCTTCTATAGAACTACACTATCACTGCAGGATGGTCCTTCTATAGAACTACACTATCACTGCAGGCTGGTCCTTCTATAGAACTACACTATCACTGCAGACTGGTCCTTCTATAGAACTACACTATCACTGCAGACTGGTCCTGCTATAGAACTACACTATCACTGCAGGCTGGTCCTTCTATAGAACTACACTATCACTGCAGACTGGTCCTGCTATAGAACTACACTATCTCTGCAGGCTGGTCCTTCTATAGAACTACACGATCACTGCAGACTGGTCCTGCTATAGAACTACACTATCACTGCAGACTGGTCCTGCTATAGAACTACACTATCTCTGCAGGCTGGTCCTTCTATAGAACTACACTATCACTGCAGACTGGTCCTGCTATAGAACTACACTATCTCTGCAGACTGGTCCTTCTATAGAACTACACTATCACCACAGGCTGGTCCTTCTATAGAACTACACTATCACTGCAGGCTGGTCCTTCTATAGAACTACACTATCACTGCAGGCTGGTCCTTCTATAGAACTACACTATCACTGCAGACTGGTCCTTCTATAGAACTACACTATCACTGCAGGCTGGTCCTTCTATAGAACTACACTATCACTGCAGAATGGTTCTTCTATAGAACTACACTATCACTGCAGGCTGGTCCTTCAATAGAACTACACTATCACTGCAGGATGGTCCTTCTATAGAACTACACTATCACTGCAGACTGGTCCTTCTATAGAACTACACTATCACTGCAGGATGGTCCTTCTATTGAACTACACTATCACTGCAGGCTGGTCCTTCTATAGAACTACACTATCACTGCAGGATGGTCCTTCTATAGAACTACACTATCACTGCAGGCTGGTCCTTCTATAGAACTACACTATCACTGCAGGCTGGTCCTTCTATAGAACTACACTATCACTGCAGCCTGGTCCTTCTATAGAACTACACTATCACTGCAGGATGGTCCTTCTATAGAACTACACTATCCCTGCAGGCTGGTCCTTCTATAGAACTACACTATCACTGCAGGATGGTCCTTCGATAGAACTACACTATCCCTGCAGGATGGTCCTTCTATAGAACTACACTATCACTGCAGGATGGTCCTTCTATAGAACTACACTATCACTGCAGGCTGGTCCTTCTATAGAACTACACTATCACTGCAGGCTGGTCCTTCTATAGAACTACACTATCACTGCAGCCTGGTCCTTCTATAGAACTACACTATCACTGCAGGATGGTCCTTCTATAGAACTACACTATCCCTGCAGGCTGGTCCTTCTATAGAACTACACTATCACTGCAGGATGGTCCTTCGATAGAACTACACTATCCCTGCAGGATGGTCCTTCTATAGAACTACACTATCACTGCAGGATGGTCCTTCTATAGAACTACACTATCACTGCAGGCTGGTCCTTCTATAGAACTACACTATCACTGCAGACTGGTCCTTCTATAGAACTACACTATCCCTGCAGGCTGGTCCTTCTATAGAACTACACTATCACTGCAGGCTGGTCCTGCTATAGAACTACACTATCACTGCAGGCTGTTCCTTCTATAGAACTACACTATCACTGCAGGATGGTCCTTCTATTGAACTACACTATCACTGCAGGATGGTCCTTCTATAGAACTACACTATCACTGCAGGCTGGTCCTGCTATAGAACTACACGATCACTGCAGACTGGTCCTTCTATAGAACTACACGATCACTGCAGACTGGTCCTTCTATAGAACTACACTATCACTGCAGACTGGTCCTTCTATAGAACTACACTATCACTGCAGGCTGGTCCTTCTATAGAACTACACTATCACTGCAGGCTGGTCCTTCTATAGAACTACACCATCACTGCAGGCTGGTCCTTCTATAGAACTACACTATCTCTGCAGGCTGGTCCTTCTATAGAACTACACTATCACTGCAGGCTGGTCCTTCTATAGAACTACACTATCACTGCAGGCTGGTCCTGCTATAGAACTACACTATCACTGCAGGCTGGTCCTGCTATAGAACTACACTATCACTGTTTACTGGTCCTGCTATAGAACTACACTATCACTGCAGGCTGGTCCTGCTATAGAACTACACTATCACTGTTTACTGGTCCTTCTATAGAACTACACTATCACTGCAGGCTGGTCCTTCTATAGAACTACACTATCACTGCAGACTGGTCCTTCTGAACTACACTATCACCACAGGCTGGTCCTTCTATAGAACTACACTATCACTGCAGGCTGGTCCTTCTATAGAACTACACCATCACTGCAGACTGGTCCTTCTATAGAACTACACTATCGCTGCAGACTGGTCCTTCTATAGAACTACACTATCACTGCAGGCTGGTCCTTCTATAGAACTACACTATCACTGCAGGCTGGTCCTTCTATAGAACTACACTATCACTGCAGGCTGGTCCTTCTATAGAACTACACCATCACTGCAGACTGGTCCTTCTATAGAACTACACTATCACTGCAGGATGGTCCTTCTATAGAACTACACTATCACTGCAGGCTGGTCCTTCTATAGAACTACACTATCACTGCAGGCTGGTCCTTCTATAGAACTACACTATCACTGCAGACTGGTCCTTCTATAGAACTACACTATCACTGCAGACTGGTCCTTCTATAGAGAACTACACTATCCCTGCAGACTGGTCCTTCTATAGAACTACACTATCACTGCAGGATGGTCCTTCTATAGAACTACACTATCACTGCAGGCTGGTCCTTCTATAGAACTACACTATCACCACAGGCTGGTCCTTCTATAGAACTACACTATCACTGCAGGCTGGTCCTTCTATTGAACTACACTATCACTGCAGGCTGGTCCTTCTACAGAACAACACTATCACTGCAGGATGGTCCTTCTATAGAACTACACTATCACTGCAGGCTGGTCCTTCTATAGAACTACACTATCACTGCAGGCTGGTCCTTCTATAGAACTACACTATCACTGCAGGCTGGTACTTCTATAGAACTACACTATCACTGCAGGCTGGTCCTTCTATAGAACTACACTATCACTGCAGGCTGGTCCTTCTATAGAACTACACTATCACTGCAGGCTGGTCCTTCTATAGAACTACACTATCACTGCAGGCTGGTCCTTCTATAGAACTACACTATCACTGCAGGCTGGTCCTTCTATAGAACTACACTATCACTGCAGACTGGTCCTTCTATAGAACTACACTATCACTGCAGGCTGGTCCTTCTACAGAACTACACTATCACTGCAGACTGGTCATTCTATAGAACTACACTATCACTGCAGGCTGGTCCTTCTATAGAACTACACTATCACTGCAGACTGGTCCTTCTATAGAACTACACTATCACTGCAGGCTGGTCCTTCTATAGAACTACACTATCACTGCAGGATGGTCCTTCTATAGAACTACACTATCACTGCAGGATGGTCCTTCTATAGAACTACACTATCACTGCAGGCTGGTCCTTCTATAGAACTACACTATCACTGCAGGCTGGTCCTTCTATAGAACTACACTATCACTGCAGGCTGGTCCTTCTATAGAACTACACTATCACTGCAGGATGGTCCTTCTATAGAACTACACTATCACTGCAGGATGGTCCTTCTATAGAACTACACTATCACTGCAGGCTGGTCCTTCTATAGAACTACACTATCCCTGCAGGATGGTCCTTCTATAGAACTACACTATCACTGCAGGATGGTCCTGCTATAGAACTACACTATCCCTGCAGGCTGGTCCTTCTATAGAACTACACTATCTCTGCAGGCTGGTCCTTCTATAGAACTACACTATCACTGCAGGCTGGTCCTTCTATAGAACTACACTATCACTGCAGACTGGTCCTTCTATAGAACTACACTATCACTGCAGGCTGGTCCTTCTATAGAACTACACTATCACTGCAGGCTGGTCCTTCTACAGAACTACACTATCACTGCAGACTGGTCCTTCTATAGAACTACACTATCACTGCAGGCTGGTCCTTCTACAGAACTACACTATCACTGCAGACTGGTCATTCTATAGAACTACACTATCACTGCAGGCTGGTCCTTCTATAGAACTACACTATCACTGCAGACTGGTCCTTCTATAGAACTACACTATCACTGCAGGCTGGTCCTTCTATAGAACTACACTATCACTGCAGACTGGTCCTGCTATAGAACTACACTATCACTGCAGGCTGGTCCTTCTATAGAACTACACTATTACTGCAGGCTGGTCCTTCTATAGAACTACACTATCACTGCAGGATGGTCCTTCTATAGAACTACACTATCACTGCAGACTGGTCCTTCTATAGAACTACACTATCACTGCAGGCTGGTCCTTCTATAGAACTACACTATCACTGCAGACTGGTCCTGCTATAGAACTACACTATCACTGCAGGCTGGTCCTGCTATAGAACTACACTATCACTGCAGGCTGGTCCTTCTATAGAACTACACTATCACAGCAGGATGGTCCTTCTATAGAACTACACTATCACTGCAGGCTGGTCCTTCTATAGAACTACACTATCACTGCAGACTGGTCATTCTATAGAACTACACTATCACTGCAGACTGGTCCTGCTATAGAACTACACTATCACTGCAGGCTGGTCCTGCTATAGAACTACACTATCACTGCAGGCTGGTCCTTCTATAGAACTACACTATCTTTGCAGGCTGGTCCTTCTATAGAACTACACTATCACTGCAGGATGGTCCTTCTATAGAACTACACTATCACTGCAGGCTGGTCCTTCTATAGAACTACACTATCACTGAAGGCTGGTCCTTCTATAGAACTACACTATCACTGCAGACTGGTCCTTCTATAGAACTACACTATCACTGCAGACTGGTCCTTCTATAGAACTACACTATCACTGCAGGATGGTCCTTCTATAGAACTACACTATCACTGCAGGCTGGTCCTTCTATAGAACTACACTATCACTGCAGACTGGTCCTTCTATAGAACTACACTATCACTGCAGGCTGGTCCTGCTATAGAACTACACTATCACTGCAGGCTGGTCCTGCTATAGAACTACACTATCACTGCAGGATGGTCCTTCTTTAGAACTACACTATCACTGCAGGCTGGTCCTTCTATAGAACTACACTATCACTGCAGGCTGGTCCTTCTATAGAACTACACTATCACTGCAGACTGGTCCTTCTATAGAACTACACTATCACTGCAGGCTGGTCCTTCTATAGAACTACACTATCACCACAGGCTGGTCCTTCTATAGAACTACACTATCACTGCAGGATGGTCCTTCTATAGAACTACACTATCACTGCAGGATGGTCCTTCTATAGAACTACACTATCACTGCAGGATGGTCCTTCTATAGAACTACACTATCACTGCAGGCTGGTCCTTCTATAGAACTACACTATCACTGCAGGCTGGTCCTTCTATAGAACTACACTATCACCACAGGCTGGTCCTTCTATAGAACTACACTATCACTGCAGGATGGTCCTTCTATAGAACTACACTATCACTGCAGGATGGTCTTTCTATAGAACTACACTATCACTGCAGGCTGGTCCTTCTATAGAACTACACTATCACTGCAGACTGGTCCTTCTATAGAACTACACTATCACTGCAGGATGGTCCTTCTATAGAACTACACTATCACTGCAGGCTGGTCCTGCTATAGAACTACACGATCACTGCAGACTGGTCCTTCTATAGAACTACACGATCACTGCAGACTGGTCCTTCTATAGAACTACACTATCACTGCAGACTGGTCCTTCTATAGAACTACACTATCACTGCAGGCTGGTCCTTCTATAGAACTACACTATCACTGCAGGCTGGTCCTTCTATAGAACTACACCATCACTGCAGGCTGGTCCTTCTATAGAACTACACTATCTCTGCAGGCTGGTCCTTCTATAGAACTACACTATCACTGCAGGCTGGTCCTTCTATAGAACTACACTATCACTGCAGGCTGGTCCTGCTATAGAACTACACTATCACTGCAGGCTGGTCCTGCTATAGAACTACACTATCACTGTTTACTGGTCCTGCTATAGAACTACACTATCACTGCAGGCTGGTCCTGCTATAGAACTACACTATCACTGTTTACTGGTCCTTCTATAGAACTACACTATCACTGCAGGCTGGTCCTTCTATAGAACTACACTATCACTGCAGGCTGGTCCTTCTATAGAACTACACTATCACTGCAGACTGGTCCTTCTGAACTACACTATCACCACAGGCTGGTCCTTCTATAGAACTACACTATCACTGCAGGCTGGTCCTTCTATAGAACTACACCATCACTGCAGACTGGTCCTTCTATAGAACTACACTATCGCTGCAGACTGGTCCTTCTATAGAACTACACTATCACTGCATGCTGGTCCTTCTATAGAACTACACTATCACTGCAGGCTGGTCCTTCTATAGAACTACACTATCACTGCAGGCTGGTCCTTCTATAGAACTACACTATCACTGCAGGCTGGTCCTTCTATAGAACTACACTATCACTGCATGCTGGTCCTTCTATAGAACTACACTATCACTGCAGGCTGGTCCTTCTATAGAACTACACTATCACTGCAGGCTGGTCCTTCTATAGAACTACACTATCACTGCAGGCTGGTCCTTCTATAGAACTACACTATCACTGCAGGATGGTCCTTTTATAGAACTACACTATCACTGCAGGCTGGTCCTTCTATAGAACTACACTATCACTGCAGGCCAGTCCTTCTATAGAACTACACTATCACTGCAGGCTGGTCCTTCTATAGAACTACACTATCACTGCAGGATGGTCCTTCTATAGAACTACACTATCACTGCAGGCTGGTCCTTCTATAGAACTACACTATCACTGCAGGCTGGTCCTTCTATAGAACTACACTATCACTGCAGGCTGGTCCTTCTATAGAACTACACTATCACTGCAGGCTGGTCCTTCTATAGAACTACACTATCACCACAGGCTGGTCCTTCTATAGAACTACACTATCACTTAATGAAAAAAAGTAAAGAAAAAAATATATATATATTTAGAAAACTATTTAAATGATTACAACTGCTATAACAGATAAACACATCTCTCTCGCCCCATCTTACTCCTGCCCTGTGTATATTCAACTATACAGAAAAAAAATATTATAAAAGAGAATTAGTCCATATATCATTCTCCATTATTGTACGATGTGACCTTAAATAAAATAAAAAATTGTAAATCTGAACAAATATTGCTGGGTTTTCCTAAGATTTACGACTAAACTAGCCGAGAAAAGACATAATGCCAGCGAGGAAAAGACAAAATACATCCCAAAAGCATGAAGACAGGAATGCCAGGAAAATGACATAGGAAATGAATTGACCAGAACACTGGCATTTCTGCAGAGACAAATCATGGACAACATGTCTCAACGAGAGAACTTATTCGTTTTGTCTTGCCAACAAATTTATCACTGCCCAACCAAAACAGGCAAAATACATTAGTGTCATGCTAAACGGATAAAGAGAAGTGCTTCAGTCCAGCCTTCTCAATGGTGAGAGTCTTAAGGTTGTATTGATCTGTATTATATCAATCTTATTTCCTGTCGAGAGAAGTGAATCAAGGATGACCCCAAAGGTTAGGAAGCATCGTAATGTCTTCCAGCCGGTGGGCAGATGGCTGTGCGCTCATTGTCTTTACCCATGTTCCCCCTTGTCATTTAAGTGATTTTAACTAATTGCTGGTAATCGGGAGACATTCTGATAGAGGATGGGATTGGAGCAATCCTTAACTATATCTCGGAGTCGCTTGGCACACAACAATCAGTGGGGAATAAGTCATCAGGAGCTGGGATTTCATGGAACTAGAACATTGTATTTATACCTAGAACTAGACCTGATTAAGATAACCTGGACTTGCTGCTGGGTGAACTTTCATTAATCTGTTTTACTTTCAGACAAAACACAAATAGAATAATATGTCACTGTGCATAAGAAAGAATACACTTAAATTCAGCTTTATTTTGAGATTCTTTATTGTAAAGATCTACCCTGGTTACTTAAACAGCAGTTGTTGGCTTATACTTCTTTTTGCTATAGTTTAAGATGTCCTTGTGAAATGCACCAAAAGATAATAAGGCAAAAATTATAGGGAGAAAAAATAAATCACTGGTTATTAAGTTTAATTTGGAATAAAAGATGTAGGGCATTTTAGGGAACTTATTTAATAAGAAAGGTTGCTATTGCCTCTCCCCAAAATAGTTAGCATTTTATTTAAACTACTGCATTATGAACCAAGGTCCGTGTATTTGTGAAACTGTACACAAGAAATCAGCCTTGAAGAGGCCAACTTTATGTGTCTCTTAATGAGACTTGGGCTACCATTTTCTGTGACTTGTCCAACTCAAAGAATAACCTCTTGGGGAAACGACAAAGAACTCTGACTTCAAGAGATTCATTGTGTGACAGCTGTACGCCCCAAGAGATTCGGCACCACTCTGGATCTCACATGCCCCATCCTTACTGAAAGTCGTTCATGGCTTAACTACATAGTAACGAAGGAATTCCAATACCCTGGGGGACTAATTCCAATCAAATTTATTTTATTTTCCAGAGATATCTTTATTAAAGTATCAATGAAAAAATAGATCAGGAGTGTTTGAGTCTAGTTTAATATCCAAATACAGTTATGATACATTCACATTAAGATCTGACAGGCGTTACATTTTAACCACAGATCAGAATTATTTGAAATCTAATTGTTTTCCTTTGATAATCGTTTTACGGATTGGACATCTTGTGCTTTCAAAACCTTTCCCGTGTGCATGACTAATTAGACCTCAAATTAAATGTTACCCTTCTTTTGTTGCTCAAGTCTCTTTCACATAAATAAAATAACTTTTTTTTATTTTTAGAATCAAATATACTGTAATTTACAGATCAATTCAATATTGCAATTTGACGTGGGTTTTTTTTTGTCCCAAAAGCAATATTGTACAATGAGATCTTTACGTGTTCTGGTTCTATTGTGTTACAGGCTCTAAGACGTCTAGTGGCTTCTTCAACATCCCATTATGTCCTTGAAAATGTGAAAAAGTATGTTTTTTTTTTTGTTTTTTTTTTTGATTAGGATCAGACTTTTTCTTTTATAACAACAATAAATGGTCAAAATAGTTTGCAGCATTTTTTTTTATCTAATGCATTTTTTCGTTTGTCTTCCTAGCAACACAATCTGTTACGGAAAACAATATAACTAATGGAAATGCAGCCACCTGATGAAATGGCAGTGTTAAAAAATACTCTTAATGACTGCTCTTTATGCATCAATGCACCTACTAATGAGCTGTCAAAGGCATGCTCTGCAGAGCTTCTCTAAGATGGGGCAGGCTGGGATGTTACTTCCCTACTGAGATCCTTGCACAAACTCTGAGATACTAACGAGCATTCTGTATAGGGTGTCCAAACCAATGATATCTGTAGACAATCCACCTGTCTCTTTCAAATACAGAGAAGAAAGTACGGCAGACAGAAAACACACCAGATCTCTTCATTAAATAATTCACAAACCTATTGATTTATTGCATCAAGCTTTATAAAATGTGCAGTATAGGGTTTATTCACATCACATTGGCCATTCAATCATTTCTATCCTCAGATACTTTTTATATTTTGGTGGTTAGTTGTTTTTTTTTTAATTTTTTTTATTACAGAGGAAGATCATTTAATTTAGAGGTGTGAAGCATCATAGTTACAATATTCAAAAGGTTAACATGAAAGAGATCACCCCCATTCATGATCTCGCCCCAAATTAGGACATTTGAAATGGCGTATTGATGTTTCACTCGCGTGGAGGCAATCTGAAGCATTCATTTCAAAGATCTAGCTCTAGCCGCGTGCATCATTAGAAGGAAGCCAGCAGATTGCTTCCAAAATACCATTTACAAAGCCCTGTTTGCAGGAATTCTCAGTCTTCTAAAAAGGATACTTACTGCGCTCTACCTTTCAACCCTAACTGCAAGCTCTCCATACATCCTGATGACACAGCACTTCCTTTGAGTTTTTAAAAGACTACCCTTTTTACTGGGGAAAAATATATATAAAGTTGATATTCAGAAAAGAATGAATGATATGTAACGTACATAGCCTGACACCGCTTAGATCATTGCTCAGTAAATTTAGTTCTGAACAGAAAAAAAAAAACCCAGGCAATTTTCTTTTTGAAATGTACATTTTATATCTGCCAACTCCGGTCCTCACAATGGGATTTACATCAGAGATCTGCTATAGTTATGAGTATGGAGAATAATATGCCCCTCAGTGGGGAAATTTATGATTAAAAAAGGGAAAAGTCTGCATCACCTTTTTAATAATTTTGTTTTAACGACTAGTGTTTTACTGGTGATTTTATTCAATTTACTAATAATCAAATTCTTATATATTTCTATTAAAAGTGCCTCTTGGAACAAAGGCTTCATTTATAAAACTACGGTAAAGAAGTTTTAAAAGTCTTGCAAAAAATAAAAACAATTCTAGTTCCCGTGGTATATTCACCTCTTTATTCATTTCATGAAGTTGGCAATGTGGTCCTAGAATATACGACTAGTCATCCACTAATAAAACTAGAAAACCAGGTCATAATGTCATACTGGTGACTTACAACCGAGCCATGACAAGTGACACTAGGATAAATTGAAGATTGTGTGGTATTCTTAATGTGGATAAGGGGGCACCAGAGTAAACATTTAAGGATGGCGGGGAGCTAAATGGAGCTTTATCAAGAGCTCTACCCACTTTTAGCAAACTACACACTTTTCTCAAGCCCCACCCAAAAATCCACATTTAGTTGGTGACAGAGCATGCCCCACCCACATATCCACATTCAGTTTTGGGTAGAGCATGCCCCACCCACAAAGCTATGCACAGTTAGACGTAGAGCATGCCCCATCCACAAATAAACATTTAGTTGGTCGTAGAGCATGCCCCTCCCACACCTACAAATCCTTTTAATTAATTATAGATTGAGTTATTTTCATTCAAACGTCCAATGGTCCCAAACTCTCTAGATTCTTTTTTTCGTGTTTATTGTTTTTTTTTTTTTTTTGCTTTGCTCTCTGCTTTTTTGTGGACATCTTGAATGTAAATGTTTTCCCCGGCAATACTAAAGCTTCCCATAATGGAAAAACAATCATGATTTTATTTAAAAGATATATATTATTTAACTATGACAATATATTTCCATTTTGCAGATTTTTATTTGTCTTTATTGTTCCTTCAGAAAATGTCTGCAACTGTTTAGCGCAATGAGGATAATAAGAGGTATAAAAAGCTTTCAGTGTTGGCATAAATTGATTTTAAAATGTAAACGTGGCAATGATGAGACGGTGTGTTTGATAAATACCGTCCTATGTTACCAGGGACCATTACACAATCAACAAAAGACTAAACCAACGTCACGTTAAATTGACTTTGTTTCTCCTTGAAGCATAGAAATGAGAAATCTAAATGGATTATGTCAGTCTGAAGCTCAGATAATGAGGTACGGGGTAATTATCTTTGTTGTGAAATAGTCAGTATTAATTTAAAGGTTTTAATAACGATACTTATTTTGTAAAAGTAAATTCTTAATAAGTCACTGCTTCGGCAGGAACAGTTTGTCAGATAATCATGTCTACAAAGTGAACAGAAAAACAATCTTTTCCCCAGTTGTCTGAAGTAAGAAAGTGATTTAATAAAGTTGTTCTTTCTGTAGCCAGGAGACTGTACGATTCAGCTCCATCATTTGAAATCTTCGTCCGTTTACTTCCCTTGAGGATTGCTGCAATGATTCCTATTTAAATGGACGCTGACATTATTTTTAAGGTATTCAAGCTAAACATTGTTTATCCTGTCAGTGCAAAGAAAATGGACAATAATCTACACGGCGAGTTAGCAAAATTGAGAAGCATTTTAATTGAGTCTGGGGTGTCTCAAGCTTATGACATCATCGGTGGCTTGAAATGCAGGGGAACTCATTGAGAAATGTGTCACAGGGGATGTGAGAAGACACCACAGACAAATATAAAACATTTAGTTTGATGCATTTGCAATGTATAGATTCATTTTTAGCATTTTTTATGCTCACAGGATGATCAGTGTTTCGATGACATTGGTTCCTCAAAACAGGAATTATGATCTATTTTTATCTGCAAGGAATGAAATGCGTTGACGCCAAATCTTTACCATTCAGTGGAAGGGAGCAGAACCTGGCTGGTTGAGGTGTTTGCTTTCTCAACCCTCTGATTCCAGTAAGAGTCACTCACTTTCTGTAGGAAGGACACTTAGAAATGAATCAAACGTTCTGTATACTTTCTGCTCATTTCAGCTCTTTGTTACTATTTGCAAAGTTATAATTAATCCATGGGGGAATTTCTTTTCCTGATAAAGATTTATTTTCTGGGCCGAGAGACATTTATCTGGAGAATTGGCTTAAAAAAATTCCATGATTTTGATGTGTTTATAATATATTTAGAAACTTCCCAGACAGACAGAAGAATTAAATTAAAAGGAAAAAAAATAGTTTTGGCTGTATGGTTCAAACATGTTTTCTGTATTGCGTTGTATGTTTATTAAACAACAAATGTATTGTTTAAAAGGTAACTCCCAATCCAGATACACCAATATTACTCTAATAAATGAAAATAAAAAATGTCATTATTTCAGAGAAACAAAAAGCTCATTGTGTCTAATATACAAAGAAAACTTTGGGGGCCAAGTATGAATCATTTCATCAGTTTCCACAGTGACTGCACTGCTTTTAGAGTCGATTGACCTATATAACTCCCCAATCTCCCTATATTATGTGTACATTAAACCGAAAAATCGCTATAACTCCTAATAGCACCAAATTCACATATTGCAGACGTCTGTTTTGTTCACTGGTTTATAACAACTACATAATAAAGATACATATATTTTTGATTTGCATTCACATACTGTATGGCTAATATTGCATTATTACCTAAATAAAAACTCATTCAGAAAAACATCTTGAAGTTGAAGGTTCTTGTTAAAGAGTCACTCCCACAAAAATTGAAAATGGTTCATTTGTTTTATTTTGCATTGTTGATTTCAGATATGTTTTTTGTTTTTGTAATGTTAGTTTATTTTTCTAAACAAGTGTGATTTGGTGATGCCATTATGTGAAATATAGTGCTTTGGGTGCCACCCCAATCCCCCCCAGTGACTTTACAGCACTAGTATGTTATTTTGGTGCTGGGGACACAGAATGCAGTCTATGAGGGGCATGTACTAAAAAACACAAATATATTTTGTTGTGCAAAACTATTTTTGTGCTTTGCTCCTATTGCAATGTACTAAACATGTAACACTCAAATTGTAAATACGAGTTAATTGCGAATAAAACCAGGCAATTGTGCTAATATTTTTCTACCTCTTTTAATAGCACTTGTAAAAGCTGGTGTAATTTTCACACGCAAATAAGAATTATTTTTCACAAAATATTTGCAAAACTGTTAGTGCAAATATAAATCACAATTTGCAGAATGTTACAAATAGTCCTAAATTGCTTCTTACTCAGGTTTTCCTGCCTTTTTTTTCCCACTGCACTTGTTTAGTACAAGACCCCCTATAAGTCAGAATTCTGACCATAGACTTGCACTGAATGGGAGAGTAATGTAACCATTGCATCACAAGGGGCGGAGTTATGATCCTGTTTGATCAGGTTAATCTCCTCTCTTTGTGTTGGACACAGCCACCAGGTCCTGCCCACTATGATACACAGGAGCCAGTAAGAGAGCAGGAGTGTATCTTATGACATCATCATGCAAGCTTTGGCCAGAGTTGTAAAGTGAGACTGGCTGGAATATTTTGGAGAATGTTGCATCATGGGTAAAATGCTCAAAATGGATGCTGGAGATAAACACCTAATTTTGTTTTTACTTTTATATGCAATTAATTCAAACATGCACAAAATAAAACAGTGGCATATGTATTATATATGAGTTTGTTTTAAATGCACAGGTAATCTGGTTACAGTTTATGTAAGTGGTAGTGTGCAGATTACCCTCACATTTGTAGGATTTGTGTCCCGATCGTCTATCGTTTGGCTTTGTCTGGGACGCCTATAAGGAAAGGATTAGGGTATATGTTGTGTTTTGCTACTGTGTATATAACAATACAGGTTACTTGGTTAGTGATAAACATTTTGATGTTATATTTAATGTTATATTTAAGTAGTTTAAGAATCACTCTACACTTTAAAACATTCTTGCTAAGTAAGGCTAGGTAAGGTTTATTGTGAGAGAATGAGCACTAGGGCACCGATTTCTTAAAGAATTAAAACACCAGCATTATCTGAGTAAGCAATCTACGGTGCAGAATTTCTTTAAAATGCTTATTTTTCTTGAAGGTAAATCATAACATTTTTACTGCAGCATTTGGGATACAGGTTTCCGTTGATCTACAATATGTTCCTCTGCTAAAACAGAATATAATGCTTTATACATATCCTGCCAGACTCCTACCACTGCGGAGGGTGACCCGACAGTCAGGTCCTGTACAGAAAAAAAATTCTACATAATAGTTTGCCTTAACATACTCTATTAACACTTAGCCATTTTGTGTGTATTTTAATTTGTTAATTAATTCATCAGCTCCGTAGAACTTTGATGCTCATAAAACAAAGTTTAATGGATGGAAATACTTTGCAAAAAAAAAAAAAAAAACTTGCTCAGTGAATTTTGACGTCTTACTAATGAATTCAAAGTTCATCTTGACATGAGTTGTAACCCCACTGAAATAATTAATGTAGCATACTCACTTACTGTAAATGAATGGCCAAGGCTCCCATTGTAAAACAATAATGTATAATATAACAGTCTGCATAATACCGAGTCAACTGCGTATTATACGCTGACTCCAAAATAATGACAATCTTCAGCTGTACGTTCACCGTTGGATGCGGAAGGGACAGTTTGATCCCATATAGTGGAAATGACATTGAGAAGAATATATTTGCCCTCTAGCTAGTCTCAACATTTGCATGATATTGTAACGACACATTCAGAAAGGTCAGCCCTCTTTACAGGTGGCCAGGAGGAAATTCAGATGTCCCTTGATTTGTGAGGATCTTTACAGCCCGTTATCTGGCAGCTCGGGGTTCATGCCGGGGTTACAGGAATAGTGACGAGTCACATGTAGCATTTCTACGGTAAAGAGCAATTTAGTCATCGTTACCGACCTCTGGGAATCTTGAAGAACAGATTATGGCTTTAGACAAAGACACAATGAATACACAGTTATTTTTATTTAAAGTGCAAGGACACGAGGCTTGGAAATAAAGATAATTAACATCTCTGGTTCTTGTTAGGAGAAATGCTAGGGCATAATTTCCACCTCTTGAAACCAATTAAAATGGCTGTTACCGTTGGTGCGTCCGTCTTGAAATCACAACGATGCTCGCACCATGTTCACCAGTGTCACCGGCTGCAGACAAATGCACCATGTTCACCAGTGTCACCGGCTGCAGACAAATGCACCATGTTCACCAGTGTCACCGGCTGCAGACAAATGCACCATGTTCACCAGTGTCACCGGCTGCAGACAAATGCACCATGTTCACCAGTGTCACCGGCTGCAGACAAATGCACCATGTTCACCAGTGTCACCGGCTGCAGACAAATGCACCATGTTCACCAGTGTCACCGGCTGCAGACAAATGCACCATGTTCACCAGTGTCACCGGCTGCAGACAAATGCACCATGTTCACCAGTGTCACCGGCTGCAGACAAATGCACCATGTTCACCAGTGTCACCGGCTGCAGACAAATGCACCATGTTCACCAGTGTCACCGGCTGCAGACAAATGCACCATGTTCCCCAGTGTCACCGGCTGCAGACAAATGCACCATGTTCACCAGTGTCACCGGCTGCAGACAAATGCACCATGTTCACCAGTGTCACCGGCTGCAGACAAATGCACCATGTTCCCCAGTGTCACCGGCTGCAAACAAATGCACCATGTTCATCAGCTCACCCCAAGATCACATTCACATTACTGTTCCAATGACAGTGATACCTGGTATCGGATGTTGTTGTATCAGCTCTATCTAGGGCTGAACCTTTGGATATCTGGCTGATGGGCTAAACACCCCCATTTTGGTTCCTTGTTCTCCACTTTCTCTTGTGCTCTTTTTTTCCTCCACACTCCAATGAGAGTCGAGATCAGACGTTAAAAAAACAAGAAATCGGAAGTTTCCCCCCGTGAAACTCGGGAGGTTATAAACCCACGTTTCGTGCTGTGTGTATTGGCAATATGCATAAAATGGAGGTAGAGGTGGTTAGTGAAGGCAGGAAAGAAAGTAAAATAGAGGCTTTACAGGCTTCAAGCTGTCAATCAGCTCTAAATCATATCCTGTGATCAATAACCGATAATCAGTTCGAAGCATGGGACGCGTTTCTGTACTCTCTTGTCCATGTGAATATTTGTGGTACAATTTGCGTGAGTTCAAATTCTCACTGTGTTTGTTGCGACAAGAAAGGAACTATGGAAGCAAATATGACACATGCTTCTATGGCGAATGTAGCACTTTTAAAAAAAAAAAAATAGCCCCTGTTTTGCCTTAATAATTTTGGGCCAATAACTAATATTAAGTTGTGCTGAAAGTAAATGTAATGATTAAGTTGGAGATTAGGTTGTTTTCATGATTCACGGTCAGATTAACTCGTTTAGACAGAAATCTTTTGGATCAAAAGCTGTAATGATAGGTAGAAGGGTTGAACTTGATGGACTTGTGTCTTTTTTCAACCTAAATTACTATGTTACTATGTTACTATGTTACTATGTAAAATGAATAACCAAATACATTTCAAATATTCTGTAATTTGCCCGACCAATTCTTCCTCACTGACACCCAGGATTTCCAATCCCATCACTATCCTGACACAGTATCGCATTAAATGTTCTGTTTGTTCTGCAAGCGTTATTCCCATTCCACATTGATTGTCACACGGAAGGGATATAATACATTGTATTATGTTTACTTACAGTGCAGTGGATGTGAGTGATAATTAACAGCATGAGATAATGATTATATTAACCTCTTCCTTCTATAAATCTGTCGTTCAGAGTGGTCCCCCGCTAAATGGTCTTACAGCCCCTGCTCCTACTCATTAATGGTGATATTGTACAAGCCCCCTAGTCCTAGAACTGACATCCATAGTACATACCGACAGCAGTGATAACAGCAGTAAATACAATGTTTCTCAACAGATTCATTATTTGTTGTAGAAAAGGCAGATCTACCGGAATTTATATTCTAAAGTATTATATTATCAGTCTGTCTCTCCTGTTGGCATTAAACACACACACGTTATCATGTCACAGCTTTGGTTTAATGGAATAGGTTTTTTTCGATATTAGCACTGTATTAGAATCAGTGTGTCCAGAATACACAGTAACACTACAGATTGGGAGAGGTGAGAATATGATACACACCGTTTAGCAGAACAGATTCAGCTCCATTTCAAGTGATTATCTGGATTTGATTCCCCTAGAGATGTATTTACTATAAATGTATTTATTCCATATAATTTACACACACACACATTCCCTGCCTGGTCATATAACATATCAATATAATATTTTAATTCTGTGTAAACTTTACATTTATATTGTATTACTTGTATATTGTATTTTATATACTTTGAGTCTGTAAAAGTTATATTATAGTACAGGGGCAAGAGGTAATCTGCCCTAGAGATCCTGCTACAGCAGGTGATTCACTTGTTCTAAAACATAATTAATAAACCCTTTAAATGCTGGAGGGGCATTATCAGGTAGCACGCTGAATACCCTTCTGGTGCTGGAAGGTCATGTCAGGAGTTCAAGTCTGTCTAGAGTCACGAGTGCAAGAATAAGATGTTTTAAAGCAGAATTAGTAGAAGATGCCGGGGAAGAGTCATGTCAATCAATAGTAATGCTGCTCTTCCATCATATCATCGTTCCTGCCTCTGTCTATATTACAGTACTTTGTGTTGCACAGGGTTTTATATATTATATTTTGTAAAGTTCAGCAAATATTTTTGTGTAATTATTTTCCCGTTTGGTTTGTACATATTTGCCACAGATGGGATTTCATTTTTTTTTTTTTTTTTTAATGAATTGATACTTGCATAAAATAAACGATAAAACAAATTATAAAGTTATTATTTTATACGCCGAGTCTCTTGTCTATGAATAAATTTCACATCTTGTCGTACTGAATAGTCCACACAAAGTTCCAAGAAAACTTGAGGTTTAATTATTTTCTAAGCCTTTTGAGCTTTGTAAAACCCTCAAGGTTCTCCAAAGGTTAAATGAGTTTTCGGGAATCCTCCTGATAAATTCGGAGCTTAATAAACATTCTCAATTTATTAGCTTAATAACTGAACCATCGTCTGAATAATTATAGATGAAAACCTCATGTATATACGGGAGCGGGTTAATATATGGACAGTCACTATGCAGATTACTTTCCCCATATTTAAAGTGATTTTATATATATATATATACAGCTTCTCTAATGCATTACTTTTTTTTTTTATTTGTTTTATACTTTGAATGTAAACAATAAAACTATATCAAAAAGAATTAGCATTAGAGGAACTGCAGCAAATACACGGATTGAAACGCATAGGTGACGTCTCCGGCTTCTGACATCAGCTGTTGTTTCATTTGCAAATGAAATTCATTCAAAATGTGGTGCCTAAAAATTAGTTATTAAAAAAATGATTAATTGAAAGATTTCAACAAGTGTAGGGATTGTAAACAGCAATGCTTCAATAAAGTAACGTACTGAGCCCTCCTTGCTCTGTATAGCTGTATATCAGGGGCTGGTCATTCTTTTACCTGCCATTTTGTATTTCATACCTGGAACATCAGACATGTTAATGGGAATGATTGCACTTCTATTGCTCTGAGAGATTTAGTGTGTGGTTGTCTGGTTTATGGCCTGCACTAATGTATTACTAATATATAGCAGATAGCTTAACAGACATGACTTCTTCTCTTAGCTTCCCTTGACTAAGACCCCTTGAGGAGGAGGAAGGGGGGCTACCTGACATGTCATAAGCTACTCTGTATGTGACTTTAGTGAACTTAAATATATATATATATTATATTTCCTCTTTCTATTGTGTAAAGAGTATACAAGATGTGTGTATTTTGGAAAGGATAGAGCAGTCTGTGTACTGAGACTCTCCTTGTGCACTCATATGCAATAAATGGCTCTTGCATTTCAACTCTATGAAACTCGTTTTGTCATGATTTATTCTGACATCCACAGTACCTTACCTCTTTGCTCTGTATAGCTCTATCAGGGGGTTGACATGTTGGTTAGAATCTTTGCTCTGTATAGCTCTATCAGGGGAGGACATGTTGTTTAGTATCTTTGCTCTGTATAGCTCTATCAGGGGGTAGACATGTTGGTTAGAATCTATGCTCTGTATAGCTCTATCAGGGGAGGACATGTTGTTTAGAATCTTTGCTCTGTATAGCTCTATCAGAGGGTGGACATGTTGTTTAGAATCTTTGCTATGTATAGCTCTATCGGGGGTGGACATGTTGTTTAGAATCTTTGCTCTGTATAGCTCTATCAGGGGGTAGACATGTTGGTTAGAATCTTTGCTCTGTATAGCTCTATCAGGGGAGGACATGTTGTTTAGTATCTTTGCTCTGTATAGCTCTATCAGGGGGTAGACATGTTGGTTAGAATCTTTGCTCTTTTTAGCTCTATCAGGGGAGGACATGTTGTTTAGAATCTTTGCTCTGTATAGCTCTATCAGAGGGTGGACATGTTGTTTAGAATCTTTGCTATGTATAGCTCTATCGGGGGTGGACATGTTGTTTAGAATATTTGCTCTGTATAGCTCTATTAGGGGCGGACATGTTGTTTAGAACCTTTGCTCTGTATAGCTCTATTAGGGGCGGACATGTTGTTTAGAACCTTTGCTCTGTATAGCTCTATCAGGGGGTGGACATGTTGTTTAGAATCTTTGCTCTGTATAGCTCTATCAGGGGGCGGACATGTTGTTTAGAATCTTTGCTCTGTACAGCTCTATCAGGGAGCGGACATGTTGTTTATAATCTTTGCTCTGTATAGCTCTATCAGGGGGCGGACATGTTTAGAATCTTTGCTCTGTATAGCTCTATCAGGGGAGGACATGTCGTTTGGAATCTTTGCTCTGTATAGCTCTATCAGGGAGCGGACATGTTGTTTATAATCTTTGCTCTGTATAGCTCTATCAGGGGCCGGGCATGTTGTTTAGAATCTTTGCTCTGTATAGCTCTATCAGGGGGCAGACATGTTGTTTATAATCTTTGCTCTGTATAGCTCTATCAGGGGGCGGACATGTTTAGAATCTTTGCTCTGTATAGCTCTATCAGGGAGCGGACATGTTGTTTAGAATCTTTGCTCTGTATAGCTCTATCAGGGGCGGACATGTTGTTTAGAATCATTGCTCTGTATTGCTCTATCAGGGAGCGGACATGTTGTTTAGAACCTTTGCTTTGTATTGCTCTATCAGGGAGCGGACATGTTGTTTAGAACCTTTGCTCTGTATTGCTCTATCAGGGAGCGGACATGTTGTTTAGAACCTTTGCTCTGTATAGCTCTATCAGGGGGCGGACATGTTGTTTAGAACCTTTGCTCTGTATAGCTCTATCAGGGGGCGGACATGTTGTTTAGAACCTTTGCTCTGTATAGCTCTGTCAGGGGGCGGACATGTTGTTTAGAATCTTTGCTCTGTATAGCTCTATCAGGGGGCGGACATGTTGTTTAGAACCTTTGCTCTGTATAGCTCTGTCAGGGGGCGGACATGTTGTTTAGAATCTTTGCTCTGTATAGCTCTGTCAGGGGGCGGACATGTTGTTTAGAATCTTTGCTCTGTATAGCTCTATCAGGGGGCGGACATGTTGTTTAGAACCTTTGCTCTGTATAGCTCTGTCAGGGAGCTATTCAGTTGTCTTTTTAGGTTTCAGATTTTTGATCTATTTTTCTTTTTTTGAACCAGCAGATAATGAGTGTTTTAATGCATGTGTAATGTTACTAGCGTCTGTTTAGCTTGCAGTTATGGAGCTGTTTTTGTCCCCGTATTATTTTTAGGTAATGGAGGGGATCCTACTCCCAGTTAATATATACTAGGACTCATTTGTTACTGGACATTGCATTGTGCATTGTGTTTGGTATTTGTGACCTGCTGCTCTTCAAGCACAAAGTGTGAGCGATAATGGATTCATGGCATTCGATGGTTAATAGAAAGCTTTGGCTGTGGGTCCAGCTGGTATCTCTTTAAGTGTTGAGTATTTAAGGGGAGACATAAAAGCAGATATTAGATCTCCTAGATCTCAAAGCATCTCACAAACCATTATGGGCATTGTGTCTCATTGTGACCCCCCTAAAACCAGGGGCAGCTGGTGGTATCAATCCTCCTTTATCCAAAAAACTGTACCCAGTACTCCCAGCTAGGGGTGATAGGAGTCCCAAACAATTCCCAAAACTGTGTGTAGTTAGGGGTCTATTATCTCCAAGTGAACGGACAAGTGAACTGCAGAGATCATTTTACACTGAGCTCATCTAGTAATGCCTGAGTTATACAGCACATTTGTCGGTTCAGTTTTAGTAACTAGATTAGTATGTAAAGCAATGTATAGAAAGGACAGTAAACAAAGCAGCTGATGTGATTCAAGTAACATATATAATATATAATGAGCGATGTCACAATACACGTTCCCTATCATCCTCAGCCCACACCTGCGTCACAGCACCCCGATATTTCCTAATACGTAATATTTTAACCCTTTCAGGCAATGTGGCGTCCAGCTTTACCTATGCTGCGCTTTGATTCAATCCTCCCTGACGTCTTTACATATTCCTCACATATTGTATATTGTTTTATTACGGACCGATGGGGATTTCTTTTGAGTCCATTTTTGAGACTTAACCCTCTGTGCGCTGTATAAAATGTAATAAATAGCGCGAGGTCTTCGTTTCAGAACTGAGTAATCTCGAAATCTCAGAAAGTGACCTTGAATTGGCTGGAATTTCATCCAATGTGGACATTTCATTAGCTGAATTACCTGCAGTTTGGCTGCTGAGATGGTAGCCTCGGTGGTCCCCATAGAGCTCTACGCGGAGGTCTTTGGCTCATCTCAGCGCCATCTCGGAAGGATGTCTTCTATTACAGACATTACCCTCCCATATATTGTAATAGGTTGGATTTGTTATTCTTGCATTATTATTGGCTGTAAGATAATATGTTTATTAACTTCATCATTAACTAGTTAACTATTTAGAAAAAGAAAGTCCCCCCTGGATTCCTGGCAATGTTACTTTCTTATAATCACACAGTGGGGCCAGAGGAGAGATCTATTGTCAAGCAGTTTATCTTTGAGGATACCGCCATCTGCAGGTTAATGTGTGCACTGCAACAGCTCAACCAGGACTAGTGTGCAAAAATCTGAATTCCACTTATACCGCTAAACGGAGCAGGGATAAATAAGGTTATGTGTTTGTATTATTTCATTCAAATGTTTCTGTTTTAAAATTTTACATTTGATACAATATTTCATTTAAACAGATAACAGTTATATTTCAGCAGCATCTTCACAGCAAATCATTATCAATTATCATTGGTGATCAATATATTGACAATTTGCATGTGATTGTTACACTGAGTGCGCAGTGAGCAGTGCAAATCAGATCTGTAATTATTCACTGCCGGAATTAATTCAGATGTAGTGATAGACCCCAGACCCAGGTCCAGAAAAAATAGCCCTGCCATCCTCCCCTATAGCAAATGGTGCTGTGAATGGCAAAATGCTTAGAGGCCCCCCAAATATAAACATGGAGGGTTGACCCCCCCCCCCCTATAATAAATCAATATGAGAGTCATCCAAATGATTTCCAGCCTCTATATAATATATTGGGGGCTAGAAGCCCTGGCACCCCAAAACGTAACCAAGGCTGGCAAAATGGATCCAGTGGTAGGGCTGGGATAGGAAGAATTCTGACTGGCTGAAGGAGGCAGCCAATCATATACCTTATTCTTTTAAAATGAAATCCCCTCTCTACTAGCAGGGATTTATTTCTCCATCCATCTTGAATTAAGGATGAATGTATAGATAGAGTCTGTGTATATTTTAAAACATTTTTAAGATGGCTTTTTTTTTGGGGGGGGGGGGTGGCCCTTTCCCTGGGTCAAAGAGAAGGAAGGGCGCAATGGAGTCCGAAATAGTAACTGGACATCAGGAACGGAAAGGGTCATATTTTTTCACAGGCCACCCTTTAAGTGCCAGGGGGTGGGCACTGACTTTCACCCAGGGGGTAATTTTTTTATGGAGAGTGGTCCGGAGGCATTCTGCGCCATGCAGAGTAATATTTTTTTCTATTAGGGTGTGGTTCGGGGGCCTTCGGGCAGCTCCCAAACTTGAGGAGGGGTAAATATTATTATTTGGGGGGCCAGGGTTCTTAGCCCTGTCCCATGATGTATATAGTATGGGGGCTGGGAGCAATTTGTCTTGCTCCCAGGCCCAGTTATGGTTAGTGGGGACATGTCTACTAGCACTGGCCCCCAATTATGTAGGCTGATGGGAACATTCACTCAGCTCCCAGCCCCATTTAAGAAGGGGGCTTCAGGGATACCTGCCCTGACCCCCATGTGTATAATGGTGAGCTTTTTCTAGCTCTCAGGCACATGTTTGATGGGGAAGGGGCCAGGGTCACTTACCCTTGTCTCACATGATTATATTAAGGTTCAGGACCTATATTTAGGACCTATTCAGAGGCACACTAGGACATGCTGGGTAATTCGGATCCCGACATGTTCCCTGTTGTCCCGAATCACTCCAGTCTAGAGTCATATTGAGTCAATACTTTAATGTTCTGCTATGTTTATGATTGTTTAAAAAATTAAAATGTTAACTGCTTACAAAAACATAAAACAGCTATCAAAACAGTATTCAACTGTAATACCCTGTAAAACCCCTAGGTGTCACTATCCTCTTAATAAGATAACAAAGTTTGCTCATTCAGAAGTGTTTAATCTATATCTGAAGAAAAGGTAACTAGGCCATGTCTTACAACGTACACATTTGCACCTTAGTATAATCTTTCATCAGATTTTTTAATAATAAATTACACAGTTTTATTCCATCTAGTCTTGATCTCCCTATATTGATATATAGCCCTTAATTTGCGAAAGACAAATATTTAGTAATAACACAAAGCTTGGATTAAATAGAATTGTTAAAATATTTAATATGTTTCATTATCAGATTGTGAGTCTAATTCAGATGATCCCTAAAAACCTGTCTGTGCAAAGTTAATAAATAACAGCTACACCTGCTTCTGGATCTCCGCTGTAATCCAAAGGTCACCTCAAAGAAAATGCAAAACAAAAGAAAATGCAATAATTTAAATCTTATCCACAAAATATGGGACTGGGACTCACGTGACATTGAGCAAAGAAATACTGGTGCAAAGACCACTCAAGAGAAACCAGTAAGATGGTGCCCAGGCGTGTGATCCAAAGACAATCCAAAGACAACGCGAGAAAAAGCAGTGAGCTGGTGCCCAGGCGTGTGATCCAAAGACAATCCAAAGACAACGCGAGAAAAAGCAGTGAGCTGGTGCCCAGGCGTGTGATCCAAAGACTACGCGAGAAAAAGCAGTGAGCTGGTGCCCAGGCGTGTGATCCAAAGACAATCCAAAGACTACGCGAGAAAAAGCAGTGAGCTGGTGCCCAGGCGTGTGATCCAAAGACTACGCGAGAAAAAGCAGTGAGCTGGTGCCCAGGCGTGTGATCCAAAGACAATCCAAAGACAACGCGAGAAAAAGCAGTGAGCTGGTGCCCAGGCGTGTGATCCAAAGACAATCCAAAGACTACGCGAGAAAAAGCAGTGAGCTGGTGCCCAGGCGTGTGATCCAAAGATGATTCAGAGACTACGTGAGAAACAGCAGTAAGATAGTTGCCAGATGTGCGATCCAAAGACTACTTGGGAAACAGCAGTGAGCTGGTGACCAGGTTTGCGATCCAAAGATTATCCAAAAAGGATCCAAAAATGATCCATAGACTACTCGAGAAAACAGAAATGAGATAGAGGACAGCTGTGAGATCCAAAGACGATCCAAAGATGAACCAAAGACTACTTGGGAAACAGCAGTGAGCTGGTGGCCAGGTTTGCATTCCAAAGATGATCCAAAGAGGATTCAAAGATGATCCAGAGACTACTTGAGAAACAGAAGTGAGATAGTGACCAGGTGTGCGATCCAAAGATTATCCAGAGACTACTCAGGAAACACCAAGAAGATGGTGGCCAGTTGTGAAATCAAAACATGATCCAAAGATTATTCAAGAAACTGCGGTGAGAATGGTGTGTGATTCAATGATGATCCAAAAACTTCTCAAAAACCACCAAAAAGGTGGTGGCCAGAAGTGAAATCCACAGACTACTGGAGAATCAACAGTGAGCTGGTGGGCAGGTGTGTGATCCAAAGACGATCCAAAGAAACAGCAGTTAGATGTTGGTCAAATGTGAGAGGATGTGGCAGAATACCGAACGATTGACACAAACAGTCATGAAAGTATTATGGTAGAAACACAAAATAAATCCCAAGTATCTAAAACCAGCCAGGTTACAATTTAATCATGAGGTAAATAAACTGGTCAATCCGGTTATGGCAAATAATCTCAGATTTTATGGATTCAAAACTCATATTATCTTTTAATGTTAATTTCTTCTATGATTAAGTCCATAGTCTGGATTAGTGTGATTTTCCATCGAATACCATGTGTTCCTCATTAAAATGTCTATCCATCCTCGCAACGGCTTTTAAACTTTTTGTAATTGAGGTAGAGATAATTATTAACTCTAATTAGCCGTTTTACATACAGCTCCTGGTCTCCACGCAGATAATATGCTGAGTCTGCTTTAAAATGAATTAAACTTTACACTTTGCAAACGAGGCAATTAAGTAATGGTGACAGTGTTCATTCTCTTTCCTCTTAAGAGGGATCATTGTGTCACTTTATGGATTCAGGATCTTTTGATCTCATCATAAATGTCAAAATCCTGCCACCTCCAAATACCAAGAGATCGTGTTTCATTTTTGGGGAGTTTTTTTGTTAGTAGCTCAGCCGTTTTAGTGTAATGATTAGATTTATGGGTTTTTGGTTCATTCAAAATACTTACCATTTTCCGCATTCCAGATTAATATTTCACATGATAAATGAACTTGCAAAAGTAACAAACAGAATAAAATAACATTTTAATCTTTTTTTAAAAGTGACCCAATAATTAGTCTGTAACAATGGAAATCCACCGTGGAGCTCACCCCTCGAACTCTGCACGGCGGTGGAATCCTGCGCACATGGTAAAAGACAGGAGGTTATAACGTATCTTCGGTTTGATATATGAAAAGTACTCTCTCATTTTATATGCAAGCTCCCTGAACATTACATCATAACAGATACTCACAAGGCTTCTCCTCATCTCCAGTGTAACTATGGGGGTTATTCACTAAAAGATGAGCTGCAGGAGAGTTGGCGTGAAATGAAAAAAAAAATTATCTCACCAAGTTAGCCATACATTGTGCAGGGAAACCTGGTGAGTTTGATTCGTGGAAGGGGAAATTCACCAGGTTTGTCCTTGAACAAAGTATAGCTAAATTGATGAAATGTTCATCTCAACTTATCCAACCTTTTAGTGAAGAGCCCCACGTGCAGGGCCATCTTTAACACAGGGCAAACGGGGCAGCTGCCCTTGGCCCAGTTACTCCTGGGGGGCTCAAGGCAGCTACACCATGGGCCCACTGCCCTCACCTGCCCTCTTCCCAACTGTGTTTCCCTCCTCCATGCAGGAGGTAAGACTGCACGGAGGAGACGTCCATGGACACGGAGCAACAGCCAGGCGGTAAGTACTGGGGAAGGAGGAGGAGAGTGGTATGTAACGAGCATAGGAACTTTAAAATATTAATAGAAAACATAATTGTGGCATCGTAATGGGCAAATTGGCGGGGCATCTTAATGGCACAATAATACTGGCATCTTAATGGCACAATATTACTGACATCTGAATGGCACAATAATACTGGCATCTTAATGGCACAATAATACCAGCATCTTAATTGCACAGTATTGTGGGCATCTTAATGGCACAGTTTTACTGGCATCTTAATGGCACAATATTACTGGTATCTTAATGGCACAATAATACTGGCATCTTAATGGCAAAATAATATGAGCATCTTAATGGCACAAAATTACTGGCATCTTAATGGCACAATATTACTGGTATCTTAATGGCACAGTATTACTTGAATCTTAATGGCACAGTATAATGGCATCTTAATGGCACAATATTACTGGCATCTTAATGGCACAATAATACTGGCATCTTAATGGCACAGTATTACTGGCATCTTAATGGCACAATATTACTTGCATCTTAATGGCACAATAGTAGGGGCATCTTAATGGCACAATATTACTGGCATCTGAATAGCACAATAATACTGGCATCTGAATGGCACAATAATACTGGCATCTGAATGGCACAATGTTACTGGCATATTAATGGGAAAATAATACTGACATATTGATGGGCAAATTTGCTGTGGTGTATTAATGGGCACACTGTAGCATATTTAATGGACAAATGGTAGCATGTTTTAACAGGTAAACTGACAAAGTGACTGTGGCATGTTAATTGGTACCTGACATATTTTAATTGGTAAAGTGATACTGTGACATGTTCTGTGGGGCAAAATAACATGTACTATGGGGGAAAGTGACAATGTGGCTTGTTCTGCATGGGCAGTCCAGTGGGACAAAGTGACACTGTGGTATGTTCTGTGCGGCAAATTGACACTGTAGCATGCCAAGTGCTGTGGGTGCAATATAGGTGCATGACAAGTGCTGTGGGTGCAATATAGCTGCATGACAAGTGCTGTGGGTGCAATATAGGTGCAAAACAAGTGCTGTGGGTGCAATATAGGTGCATAACAAGTGCTGTGGGTGCAATATAGGTACAAAACAAGTGCTGTGGGTGCAATATGAGTGCCAGCCAAGTGCCGTGGCTACTTTAAGTCCTTTGGGTGCAATGTGGGTGCAGAAAATGGCTATAAAAACAAGAAATACAACTCTTCAGTAACATTTTTATTAGATATGAAAATAGTTGAATATAATATTAAGAAGTTCATATAAGTATAAATGCAGCTAGTGAGAGAGAGTGAGATGTGTATAGATATGTATAAATATATATGAACATATGTAAGTGATCTCTAATATCTGTGTATGTTTTTGTCATTTAGGTAATGAGTAGTTGCAGTGTTGCATAGTAAGATGGTATACATATTGCAACCATATATACACATTTTGTATCCAAATATACAGTTTATACACTGCAATTATACACATAATATACACATTTTACACAATAAAAATACTCACTATAAAAGTCCTTTTGTGTGTGTGCTTATTTTTGTGTTTTGTGTGTGTGTGTGTGTGTGTGTGTTGGGGGGGTGGGTAACATTGCGATGGAGGGCTTGATTGCATGCAGGGAAGGGGGGCAGGGTCCAGGGGGCCCAAGCAAATGCTTGCCCAGGGTCCAATCAATATTAAAGAGGGCCCTGCCCACGTGAGGGACAATCTCCTTGCATACCCTATTTGTGTGATGATATAAATAACACAGGAAAGAATTTAGAATTGTTTTTAAAAAATATTAAGCTTCTCACAGAATCGATTCATGAACTGCAAAAATACCCCTCCAGACTCATTATCTCCAGCACCACTGGCAGCACCTTATCAGTTCACAATCCAAGGGAAATTGTTCTGCACGTGCTCCCATCTCACAAGTCACATACCAAGAAAGACACATCTCAATTTGTGATGATTTGTCATCATGGCTGTACTATCTCCTGGGACTCCAGTAAATTGTGGGAAGTTCACATTGGTGCATGCTCTTATATATGTGTGAAGGTTCCATGCCAGCCTGAATGAATTCATTTCAAAATCTCTGTAAATGCAGAACTTTCATTCGACCAACACATTGACACCTTCTCCAGATCCATCAACTTGCAGATGAAGTCAATCCCACTGAGCGAGTGACGGACACCACTAAAGTCACTGACACAGCTCATCTTGGGGAAAAACCTTGCTTTTTCTTGGTGAAAAGTCTAATGTCCTTTTCCATGGAAGAAAGTCATCTGAATATACAGATTAGCATTCTCTTGCTAGCTAGTAAATTAAGATTGATTGAAGGCCTCAGATGAAGCCTTACTCAATTTTAAAGTCAAGTACAGGATCAGAATAAGAAGATGCCTCTTCCGGACTTTGTGTTTACCGTCCATGTAACTCCGAAAGCTACGCCATCTCCCAACAAAATGCAGAAAATGAAGCAACGCGTGGCTTAACAGCGTGATATTCATTAGAGTATAGAGCAATAAAATAGCGCACACAAACAATGGCCCAATGCAGCGCAGACTTCCCGGCAGCCTCACGCGTTCCCCGGGGGTATCAGATGCAAGAATAAAAATCCATCTTTTTAGCTGGAAATTGACTCCGATGAAGAGCCTGATTTTAGTTTTTTTTATTTAACATTTCAGTGTTAAACTTCTTTGTTTCTGAATTAAAATGATACAGTGGAGTAAAAGTGAGAGATATCCAAAAATAACCAAAAAAAGGTTAAATTCACAGATATGGAGAGAAGGAGAAGATGAACATAGTATAACACTGAATGCCATGTATCAAAACACTTTATTGTAGCAACTCCAAGAATATCATTACACATAGAATAAGCTTGCAGTGATACAGTTACCAATGTCTTCTTCACCCTCGAATTCAGTGGGTAATGCGAAAAATGTCAATTGTGTCACTTCTGATTTTCCTCTAGTCCGAATTCAAAAGCTTTCATCTTTGTAACTTTGGTAAAGTAAATCAGTGACACAGTGAGAGGTTTGATAAACCCAACCATTAATAAGGCTGCAGATATGATTATTAATATTATTATAAACTAGCTGAGCCATGCACACAGCTTATCATCTAATCTGCTACTCTAACAAAGAAAGAAGTATAAAAGACAGAAACTATTTTATTGTTGTCTTTTGTATTTCTGATTAATAAAAGTGGCGATAAGAGCTGCAGACTAAGGGAAATTCCTGATTTAGCATCCAGTGTCTCATTTCTACATGCGCACTTGGCATTTATTTATGAAGCTTCCATGATTGACGTATAAATGATTCACATGGAGAAGTAACATTTATCAGAAAGTAATGGCATTCTGTAGACGCCAAGCTTGAAGCTCAGCACATTGCATAGATAACGCTGAAAAACGAAATGACTGATGTGCCTTCTGGAGATGCAGGGGTTTTAGAAGACGAGCAGGAGGGACGAGATAAAGACTTGGGAGGTCGTGTTTTCCTATCAGTTCTTGTTTTGAGTGGAAGAAAGTGAAATATTCAGTCCGAGGATAATCTCTTTAACAATTATATAAACCTTAAGACTCAGGAATCCACCTGAAGTCCTTAAGCTACAAGTTCCTATATCCCCTGGCAACTTCCCAATATATTAGGGTTAATCATAAACCAACGTAACAGACATCATTATGGAGCTTTGTCAGTACATGGACATAGCATGCCTTCTAACTCTCCACTGCACAGTCATTCATTTAGAAAGTGTTTTACCAGGAAGAATACATTGAGATTTCACTCGCTTTTATATATGTCCCGGGGACTAAGCCCAGAACGGTATTACACATTTACAGCACATACAGAATGTGTACGATGTCTGTACTGTAACATTGGCTAGGGTTGGGGGAACTCATGATATACCTCCTTTATAATAAGTCATGCAGGATGCTGAGCAGGATGGTGGTGAAAATGTTAACAGTGGCTGCCACTGTGATCAAACACAACTGAATCAGTGGATACTAAGTAACATTATTACCAAACCACTGTTCCCAAGCACATGACATATAATCATTGTATAATGTCATAGTAGGGTAAAGGATTGTACCATAGAGATGTAGTAAAACAATCTCTATATTAGCTGAATTAGAATTAGAGTGCAAGCTGTCAGGACCAACACATCTTGGATGGGTCTTAACATGTCTTTAAATATAATTATTACCTCTGTTTATTGTTGCAATTTAATTACCAGTTTATTAATTTATCATCATCTGTTATTCTCCCTCCCATTCTCATTTAATCAAATATTTTGTGAATTGTTGCTGTAGTTGTCAAACATTTAGGTGGTATTTTCATTACATTTAACTTCATCGCTATTATTATACAGTCTGAGCATTGATGACAAAATATTCTGACTTCAATCGACTTTAATCACAATAAAAAAAATTCCTTTTACATCACTCAACTTGTCCAGTGTCCATGGGATGGAGACCATACATAACATATCCGAAGAATGATGTTTAGCATTGGTAATCCTCAGATGGACCAGTAGTTGCTTTAATCTTGGCTGGGAAGGTTTAAAAGCAGATCAGGAAGAGTAACAGACTTAATTTTTGTTGGGAGAAAACCAAAGTTGTTAAACAGCAGTGACCAATGCAAATGATCAAAACAAAAAAATGTAACAGACATTGAGTGTTATAAAGAGTATATAACACATCCAGTATATAAAACATCCAGTGTTGAAAAGGAGCATATAAAACATCCAGTGTCATAAGGAGTTTATAAAACATCCAGTGTTATAAGGAGTATATAAAACATTCAGTGTTATAAGGAGTATATAAAACATCCAGCGTTATAAGGAGTACATAAACCATCCAGCGTTATAAGGAGTATATAAAACATCCAGTGTTATAAGGAGTTTATAAAACATCCAGTGTTATAAGGAGTATATAAAACATCCAGTGTTATAAGGAGTATATAAAACATCCAGTGTTATAAGGAGTATATAAAACATCCAGTGTTATAAGAAGAATATAAAACATCCAGTGTTATAAGAAGAATATAAAACATCAAGTGTTATAAGAAGAATATAAAACATCCATTGTTATAAGGAGTATATAAAACATCCAGTGTTATAAGGAGTATATAAAACACCCAGTATTATAAAGAGTATATAAAACATCCAGTGTTATAAGGAGCATATAAGACATCCAGCGTTATAAGGAGCATATAAAACATCCAGCGTTATAAGGAGTTTATAAAACATCCAGCGTTATAAGGAGTATATAAAACATCCAGTGTTATAAGGAGTATATAAAACATCCAGTGTTATAAGGAGTATATAAAACATCCAGTGTTATAAGGAGTACATAAAACATCCAGTGTTATAAGGAGTTTATAAAACATCCAGTGTTATAAGGAGTATATAAAACATCCAGTGTTATAAGGAGTATATAAAACATCCAGTGTTATAAGGAGTATATAAAACACCCAGTGTTATAAGGAGTATATAAGACATCCAGCGTTATAAGGAGTATATGAAACATCCATTGTTATAAGGAGTATATAAAACATCCAGTGTTATAAGGAGTTTATAAAACACCCAGTGTTATAAGGAGTATATAAAACATCCAGTGTTATAAGGAGTTTATAAAACACCCAGTGTTATAAGGAGTATATAAAACATCCAGTGTTATAAGGAGTTTATAAAACATCCAGTGTTATAAGGAGTTTATAAAACATCCAGTGTTATAAGGAGTTTATAAAACATCCAGTGTTATAAGGAGTTTATAAAACATCCAGTGTTATAAGGAGTTTATAAAACATCCAGTGATATAAGGAGCATATAAAACATTCAGCGTTATAAGGAGTACATAAAACATCCAGTGTTATAAGGAGTTTATAAAACATCCAGTGTTATAAAGAGTATATAAAACATCCATTGTTATAAGGAGCATATAAAACATCCATTGTTATAAGGAGCATATAAAACATCCAGCGTTATAAGGAGTATATAAAACATCCAGTGTTATAAGGAGTATATAAAACATCCATTGTTATAAGGAGCATATAAAACATCCAGCGTTATAAGGCGTACATAAAACATCCAGTGTTATAAGGAGTTTATAAAACATCCAGTGTTATAAGGAGTACATAAAACATCCAGTGTTATAAGGAGTTTATAAAACATCCAGTGTTATAAGGAGTTTATAAAACATCTAGTGTTATAAGGAGTACATAAAACATCCAGTGTTATAAGGAGTTTATAAAACATACAGTGTTATAAGGAGTACATATAACATCCAGTGTTATAAGGAGTTTATAAAACATCCAGTGTTATAAGGAGTACATAAAACATCCAGTGTTATAAGGAGTTTATAAAACATCCAGTGTTATAAGGAGTTTATAAAACGTCCAGTGTTATAAGGAGTACATAAAACATCCAGTGTTATAAGGAGTATATAAAACATCCATTGTTATAAGGAGTACATAAAACATCCAGTGTTATAAGAAGAATATAAAACATCCATTGTTATAAGGAGTTTATAAAACATCCAGTGTTATAAGAAGAATATAAAACATCCAGTGTTATAAGGAGTATATAAAACATCCAGTGTTATAAGGAGCATATAAAACATCCAGTGTTATAAGGAGTTCATAAACCATCCAGTGTAATAAGGAGTATATAAAACATCCAGTGTTATAAGGAGTATATAAAACATCCAGTGTTATAAGGAGTATATAAACCATCCAGTGTTATAAGGAGTACATAAAACATCCAGTGTTATAAGGAGTACATAAAACATCCATTGTTATAAGGAGTATATAAAACATCCAGTGTTATAAGGAGTATATAAAACATCCAGTGTTATAAGGAGTATATAAAACATCCAGTGTTATAAGAAGAATATAAAACATCCAGTGTTATAAGAAGAATATAAAACATCAAGTGTTATAAGAAGAATATAAAACATCCATTGTTATAAGGAGTATATAAAACATCCAGTGTTATAAGGAGTATATAAAACACCCAGTATTATAAAGAGTATATAAAACATCCAGTGTTATAAGGAGCATATAAGACATCCAGCGTTATAAGGAGCATATAAAACATCCAGCGTTATAAGGAGCATACAAAACATCCAGTGTTATTAGGAGCATATAAAACATCCATTGTTATAAGGAGTATATAAAACATCCAGTGTTATAAGGAGTATATAAGACATCCAGCGTTATAAGGAGTATATAAAACATCCAGTGTTATAAGGAGTTTATAAAACATCCAGTGTTATAAGGAGTATATAAAACATCCAGTGTTATAAAGAGTATATAAAACATCCAGTGTTATAAGGAGTATATAAAACATCCAGTGTTATAAGGAGTTTATAAAACATCCAGTGTTATAAGGAGTATATAAAACATCCAGTGTTATAAGGAGTATATAAAACATCCAGCGTTATAAGGAGTACATAAACCATCCAGCGTTATAAGGAGTATATAAAACATCCAGTGTTATAAGGAGTTTATAAAACATCCAGTGTTATAAGGAGTATATAAAACATCCAGTGTTATAAGGAGTATATAAAACATCCAGTGTTATAAGGAGTATATAAAACATCCAGTGTTATAAGAAGAATATAAAACATCCAGTGTTATAAGAAGAATATAAAACATCAAGTGTTATAAGAAGAATATAAAACATCCATTGTTATAAGGAGTATATAAAACATCCAGTGTTATAAGGAGTATATAAAACACCCAGTATTATAAAGAGTATATAAAACATCCAGTGTTATAAGGAGCATATAAGACATCCAGCGTTATAAGGAGCATATAAAACATCCAGCGTTATAAGGAGTTTATAAAACATCCAGCGTTATAAGGAGTATATAAAACATCCAGTGTTATAAGGAGTATATAAAACATCCAGTGTTATAAGGAGTATATAAAACATCCAGTGTTATAAGGAGTACATAAAACATCCAGTGTTATAAGGAGTTTATAAAACATCCAGTGTTATAAGGAGTATATAAAACATCCAGTGTTATAAGGAGTATATAAAACATCCAGTGTTATAAGGAGTATATAAAACACCCAGTGTTATAAGGAGTATATAAGACATCCAGCGTTATAAGGAGTATATGAAACATCCATTGTTATAAGGAGTATATAAAACATCCAGTGTTATAAGGAGTTTATAAAACACCCAGTGTTATAAGGAGTATATAAAACATCCAGTGTTATAAGGAGTTTATAAAACACCCAGTGTTATAAGGAGTATATAAAACATCCAGTGTTATAAGGAGTTTATAAAACATCCAGTGTTATAAGGAGTTTATAAAACATCCAGTGTTATAAGGAGTTTATAAAACATCCAGTGTTATAAGGAGTTTATAAAACATCCAGTGTTATAAGGAGTTTATAAAACATCCAGTGATATAAGGAGCATATAAAACATTCAGCGTTATAAGGAGTACATAAAACATCCAGTGTTATAAGGAGTTTATAAAACATCCAGTGTTATAAAGAGTATATAAAACATCCATTGTTATAAGGAGCATATAAAACATCCATTGTTATAAGGAGCATATAAAACATCCAGCGTTATAAGGAGTATATAAAACATCCAGTGTTATAAGGAGTATATAAAACATCCATTGTTATAAGGAGCATATAAAACATCCAGCGTTATAAGGCGTACATAAAACATCCAGTGTTATAAGGAGTTTATAAAACATCCAGTGTTATAAGGAGTACATAAAACATCCAGTGTTATAAGGAGTTTATAAAACATCCAGTGTTATAAGGAGTTTATAAAACATCTAGTGTTATAAGGAGTACATAAAACATCCAGTGTTATAAGGAGTTTATAAAACATACAGTGTTATAAGGAGTACATATAACATCCAGTGTTATAAGGAGTTTATAAAACATCCAGTGTTATAAGGAGTACATAAAACATCCAGTGTTATAAGGAGTTTATAAAACATCCAGTGTTATAAGGAGTTTATAAAACGTCCAGTGTTATAAGGAGTACATAAAACATCCAGTGTTATAAGGAGTATATAAAACATCCATTGTTATAAGGAGTACATAAAACATCCAGTGTTATAAGAAGAATATAAAACATCCATTGTTATAAGGAGTTTATAAAACATCCAGTGTTATAAGAAGAATATAAAACATCCAGTGTTATAAGGAGTATATAAAACATCCAGTGTTATAAGGAGCATATAAAACATCCAGTGTTATAAGGAGTTCATAAACCATCCAGTGTAATAAGGAGTATATAAAACATCCAGTGTTATAAGGAGTATATAAAACATCCAGTGTTATAAGGAGTATATAAACCATCCAGTGTTATAAGGAGTACATAAAACATCCAGTGTTATAAGGAGTACATAAAACATCCATTGTTATAAGGAGTATATAAAACATCCAGTGTTATAAGGAGTATATAAAACATCCAGTGTTATAAGGAGTATATAAAACATCCAGTGTTATAAGAAGAATATAAAACATCCAGTGTTATAAGAAGAATATAAAACATCAAGTGTTATAAGAAGAATATAAAACATCCATTGTTATAAGGAGTATATAAAACATCCAGTGTTATAAGGAGTATATAAAACACCCAGTATTATAAAGAGTATATAAAACATCCAGTGTTATAAGGAGCATATAAGACATCCAGCGTTATAAGGAGCATATAAAACATCCAGCGTTATAAGGAGCATACAAAACATCCAGTGTTATTAGGAGCATATAAAACATCCATTGTTATAAGGAGTATATAAAACATCCAGTGTTATAAGGAGTATATAAGACATCCAGCGTTATAAGGAGTATATAAAACATCCAGTGTTATAAGGAGTTTATAAAACATCCAGTGTTATAAGGAGTATATAAAACATCCAGTGTTATAAAGAGTATATAAAACATCCAGTGTTATAAAGAGTATATAAAACATCCAGTGTTATAAGAAGAATATAAAACATCCAGTGTTATAAGAAGAATATAAAACATACAGTCATCATTGAAAAGAGATCAATATCTCAAAGAAAACAGAGATATACATTACACGGAGATAGTGTAATAATTTTACAAACTTCACTTGTAATATAGATCAATATGAAGGGGATGGCACACTTCATCGCGGCTGCTTCCGCGCAGCCGCTTCACCGCCGACTCTACAGCACAAGACAGATCGTCGCTGGAGATTTCAACGCGGGACATTTCATCGCTAAAGGTAAGTATTTTACCGATTTTAGTTGGTTTAGAATTAGTTTGGGGGGTTAGAATTAGGTTTAGTGTTTATTGTTAGGGGTTAATTTTACTATTAGGGGTCCGAGTTAGTATTAGGGTTAGTATTAGTGTTTAGGGGGTTAACTTTAGTATTAGGGGTTGGGGATTAGTATTAGGGTTAGTATTAGGGTTAGTATTAGGGTTTAGGGGGTTAACTTTAGTATTAGGGGTCGGGGGTTAGTATTAGGGTTTAGGGGGTTCATTTTAGTATTGGAGTTAATTTTAGTGTTAGTATTGGGGTTTAGTGTTTAGTGTTACTCTTGGGGTTTGGGAATCATTTATTAGGGGGGTTATTTTCGTTTTACTTTTAGATTTGTAAGAGCTGACAGTTCAGCGCTGAACTGTCAGCTCTTACATAGCTGCAGCCGCGGTGAAACGGCCGCGTTATACTTCATTGCTGACAGTTCAGCGTTCTAACTGCCGCGCTGAACTGTCAGCTATGAAGATGCGGCGATGAAGTGTCCTAGACCCCAATATGAATACTCTTACAGCAATTCCTGCTCCGGATGCAGTCACATTACATCTCTAAGAGCAATCCCTGCTCCGGATGCAGTCACATTACATCTACAAGAGCAATCACTGCTCCGGATGCAGTCACATTACATCTCCAAGAGCAATCCCTGCTCCGGATGCAGTCACATTACATTTCTAAGAGCAATCCCTGCTCTTGATGCAGTCACATTACATCTCTAAGAGCAATCCCTGCTCCGGATGCAGTCAAATTACATCTCTAAGAGCAATCCCTGTTCCGGATGCAGTCACATTACATCTCTAAGAGCAATCCCTGCTCCGGATGCAGTCACATTACATCTCCAAGAGCAATCCCTGCTCTGGATGCAGTCACATTACATCTCTAAGAGCAATCCCTGCTCTGGATGCAGTCACATTACATCTCTAAGAGCAATCCCTGCTCCGGATGCAGTCACATTACATCTCTAAGAGCAATCCCTGATCCGGATGCAGTCACATTACATCTATAAGAGCAATCCCTGCTCCGGATGCAGTCACATTACATCTCCAAGAGCAATCCCTACTCCGGATGCAGTCACATTACATCTCCAAGAGCAATCCCTGCTCTGGATGCAGTCACATTACATCTCTAAGAGCAATCCCTGCTCTGGATGCAGTCACATTACATCTCTAAGAGCAATCCCTGCTCTGGATGCAGTCACATTACATCTCTAAGAGCTGTATGTAGTCACATAATTCTACATCCAGAGCAGGATTTGCTTTAAGAAATATAAGTGTCTTCATATTGATCTATATTTATTACAAGTGAAATGTGTAACATTACTACACTATATCCATGTACTGTATATCTCTGTTTTAGTTGAGATATTGATCTCTATAATCATCAAGAGTTGGGAAGTATACTTTTTAAATACTTCTTATAATTCGGGATGTTCGCTACCCTTTATTTTTTTTTATCTTTACACATATGGAACAATTGTGGAAACTGCATATTCCTTCTGTGTGTATTGCACTCAGTTGACACACTGTTTTTGGGGGGTTATATGTTGCTCAATGAACCCCTTCAAATATTGCACCTTTCATTAGATTGTAACCAATACTGAATCAGCTAGTTTATGTCACATACACAGGCTTTCATACACTTTATCTTCTTACAGTACTCAATTTTGTCGTTTTTTGTTCTGATCTATTATTAAACGGTATCAAACATCAAAAATGATTTTCCTTCACTCCTTGAGTAAGGTTTGTTACGGCTCCCGATCTCACTCTCATAAACCTCAACAACATATGGAGCAGCAAAACCAAGACCACAATGCAGACATGAGTAGGGTTAGCCCCAGGAATTGTCTTGAGGCCAATGTTATGGAGGCAACATAATGGCTGGTATTGTTTTTTTAAGACATAACTGATATTACACAGAAAGGGTTCTCGCTGGGCAACTTCACTCCTGTAGTCAAAAGGACCACATATATTAGTCCCATAAACAGAAATAGTGAGAAAAGTTTTGTTTCCAGAACTACTGCCAGTACTGATGTGAATGCTGGTGGTACTGCTGTGATAGCTAGGTGGCGCTACAATCTAACAGGTGGCATTTGAACTCTAGACAAATGGCAGGATTAAAGTGGCAAGTAGACACATCTTCTTTAAACAAAATAATAGAATATGCACCTTTCCCTTCAGCAGGTACATCATTGTGTTCAGGGGTAAATTAAATTGTCAGAAACTGATCACTGCAATTAAATATTGGATTTTGTGACACATTTGTGAGTTTGCTTATTTCATGAATCTTTCCCATATTACTTTCCTTCAGTTTAATATTACCTGGTACTAGAAATTCACTTTCTGCCTTGAAATAAACACGTATTCAATGAATGCTGGAACATCTAGTCAATTGAGCTCAATCCATAGGAAAATCAAATCAAACAAGCCAAGAAGGAAAGTTGAGTTCCTTAGCGGAATAAATAAACGGAGAGTCATAACATCGGGAGTGTGGCGGGATGACAGTGGCTTCTCGATGTAAGTCTAAGCAAGTCATTTGAGGCAAGGTGGCCACCATTTCTCCCTAAAAAATACCAGCTATACCACTGCCCCCATAAATCCAACTTTGGCCTCAAATCAGTAAATGACCAGGCGGCAACTAGATTTCATGAATTTACTTTGCTGATCACTGTAGGACATGGAAAATGTACATAAATAAATAGCCCTCCTTTCCCCAATATATGGTTCATTAAAGCATTTCCCCTGCAAATCTCGGATTGGAGTCCATCAGCGAGCGCTCGGATCTACCTACAGTAAAATGGTATCTATTATTGGTATTTACCAGACCTCCTCTCCCTCCGGATGCCAACACTATATCCGTCACAATAAAGACATGGAGGCTCACATTATGCAAATCTCTTTCTTATTTCCTCAGAAGAGAAAAAATAAAACTTGTATCTCCCCCTCCACTGAACGCCTTCATATCCTACCAACATTTCAAGATGGAGAGCATTCACTGCCTACGAGACCTCCTTCGGATTGGAGATTGGATGGTCAAACTGGACCAAGATGCTTATCTTGCTGTGCCCATCAAGTCTATCTCCAGTTCATCCTGGAGACCCAGATTCTGTCTTTCATCATGATTTGCCAATTTGCTCTAATGATTGGCCTACTTTCCGCCTCCATTCAGGCCATATTCCCCAGTCCTCTCCAATACCAGTCTCTCCAGAGGTTGTGGAACAGATCATTACTCAGTGGATTGACCTACAATCATCTCGTACCAGTTGATTTCAAGAAAAGAGAGCAACTGTGTTGTTGACTATGCAACGTAGATGCATGGAGCGGCACAGTGATCTTCGGCACTGTCCCAGATCTGGTTGTAGGCTTTACTTCCACAGGGGGCAAATGCTCACAGGGGATTTTGTTATCTGCAGCTTCAACTGGGAGTCCTGCAATTGTTCCATTCTCCTTCGGATGAGCAACGTCTCCGCAGTCAGTTATATCCATCTCAAGATCTCAAGCCCTGTCGCGTCTGGCAACAGAGTTTTGGCAATTTTGTTTAGCACACAACATCTCTGTTCAAGCCGAGTATATCCCGGGACTTGTCAACACTGATGCAGATTGTAACTCTTGTTACTTGCGCGATTCCAGCGTCTTCACTGTGGTACATTCCATCAGATTTTAGCTCTTTGAGAATTTTCATTTATAATAACATCATTTAGCATAATACAAACTATTTATTTCCCATTCTAGTATTTTATTTGCATACAATTCTGCTTGGTGATGTCATATATAGGAGACAGATGTCACATTACTAAACTCTCCATTACGACAGTCACAGTCTTGGTATAAATAAATGAACACAATTCATTCTTCATATTGTGACGTCTCTGTTAACGGATTAAGGGATATTTCGGAACATGTTAAACTCCCTAATCTCTGCCCTACTAATACCGGCTCATGTTCCCCTGATTTCTGATAAACTGTTTTCCAGCCGCTGTCTCTCAGCCTTTAATGTGTTATCAGCATGTTATTTATAATATATCACTTTATTGTTTGGAGATAATAGCAGAGCATGTGAATCTGACTCCCATTATCTCATTACAGGACATTTGTCAGCACGATTCCCCGTCGCGGAGACTGACAAGCCTGTCACTCACCACTTTAAGTGATTTGCTGTTGGAGTTTGTACAACATGCAACGCGTTTCACTTACACTGCAAAGGAAACTGGATAATATAGAAGACTTATTTACAGCACCATGCAGAGCACTAACCCTGTGCAGAGCACTAACCCTGTGCAGAGTACTAACCCTGTAACATGCAGAGCACTAACCCTGCTCTGTGGAGAGCACTAACCCTGTACCATGCAGAGCACTAACCCTGTACCATGCTGAGGACTAACCCTGTGCAGAGCACTAACCCTGTACGATGCAGAGCACTAATCCCTCTGCAGAGCACAAACCCTGTACCATGCAGAGCACTAAGCTTGTGCAGAGCACTAACCCTGTACCATGCAGAGCACTAACCCTGTGCAGAGCACTAACCCTGTGCAGAGTACTAACCCTGTAACATGCAGAGCACTAACCCTGTAACATGCAGAGCACTAACCCTGTACGATGTAGAGCACTAACCCTGTACCATGCAGAGCACTAACCCTGTACCATGCAGAGCACTAACCCTGTACCATGCAGAGCACAAACCCTGTAACTTGCAGAGCACTAACCCTGTGCAGAGCACTAACCCTGTACCATGCAGAGCACTAACCCTGTACACAGCACAAACCCTGTAACTTGCAGAGCACTAACCCTGTGCAGAGCACTAACCCTGTGCAGAGCACTAACACTGTACACAGCACAAACCCTGTAACTTGCAGAGCACTAACCCTGTGCATAGCACTAACCCTGTGCAGAGCACTAACCCTGAACCATGCAGAGCTCTAACCCTGTACCATGCAGAGCACTAACCCTGTACCATGCAGAGCACAAACCCTGTAACATGCAGAGCACTAACCCTGTACGATGCAGAGCACTAACATTGTGCAGAGCACTAACCCTGTACCATGCAGAGCACTAACTCTGTGCCATGCAGAGCACTAACCCTGTACCATGCAGAGCACTAACCCTGTACCATGCAGAGCACTAACTCTGTGCCATGCAGAGCACTAACCCTGTACCATGCAGAGCACTAACCCTGTACGATGCAGAGCACTAACTCTGTGCCATGCAGAGCACTAACCCTGTACCATGCAGAGCACTAACCCTGTGCAGAGCACTAACCCTGTACCATGCAGAGCACTAACCCTGTACAGAGCACTAACCCTGTACCATGCAGAGGACTAACCCTGTACCATGCAGAGCACCAACCCTGTACGATGCAGAGCGCTATCCCTGTGCAGAGCACTAACCCTGTAACATGCAGAGCACTAACCCTGTAACATGCAGAGCACTAACTCTGTGCCATGCAGAGCACTAACCCTGTACCATGCAGAGCACTAACCCTGTACACAGCACAAACCCTGTAACTTGCAGAGCACTAACCCTGTGCAGAGCACTAACCCTGTGCAGAGCACTAACCCTGTACCATGCAGAGCACTAACCCTGTACCATGCAGAGCACAAACCCTGTAACATGCACAGCACAAACCCTGTACGATGCAGAGCACTAACATTGTGCAGAGCACTAACCCTGTACCATGCAGAGCACTAACCCTGTACCATGCAGAGCACTAACTCTGTGCCATGCAGAGCACTAACCCTGTACCATGCAGAGCACTAACCCTGTACGATGCAGAGCACTAACTCTGTGCCATGCAGAGCACTAACCCTGTGACATGCAGAGCACTAACCCTGTGACATGCAGGCACTAACCCTGTACCATGCAGAGCACTAACCCTGTGCAGAGCACTAACCCTGTACCATGCAGAGCACTAACCCTGTACAGAGCACTAACCCTGTACCATGCAGAGCACTAACCCTGTACCATGCAGAGCACTAACCCTGCACGATGCAGAGCACTAACTCTGTGCCATGCAGATCACTAACCCTGTACGATGCAGAGCACAAACCCTGTAACATGCAGAGCACTAACCCTGTGCAGAGCACTAACCCTGTTGAGAGCACTAACCCTGCTGGTACATTACCTGCTCTTGTGAAGATTACTTGTATTAATGTTCTGATAAAGAATATCACAAAGCTCCAGACACAGACTCTCTCTATTTACAGTAGAACTTTACAAATGTGGTAAATAGTCTCAGTAAATATATAGTAGTTTAGGTTGAAAAAAGACTTGTATCCATCAAGTTCAACCGTTTTTCTAAGCCTGTCAATCCAAAAGAAGACAAACAATCCCACTTATTTCAGCAATGTCTTGTCGTTTGTACTGTTCTGTTAATGAACAGGTCATTTATAAAGTTCCTGTATATATTTATTTAACGTTATCATATCCCCTCTAAGATCTTGTTTATCTAGTGTGTACACATTGAACCTTTTTAGCCTTTCTTCATAACTAAAACTTCCCATTCCCCTTATTAGTTTTGTAGCCCTCCTCTGCTATGTTCTCTAGTTGCATAATGTCTTATTTAGCTGCCCAAAATTGAACCACATATTCAGGGTGAGGTCTTACCATGGACCTGTAAAGAGGTAGAATAAAATATATCTCCTGTGAGTCAATGCCCCTTTTAATACATCACAATATCGTATTGGCCTTTTGCAGCTGCCAACTGGCACTGTGCACTTCTGCTAAGTCTATTGGCTATAATTACTCCCAAATCCCAAATAGGGAAATATATTTCCCAAGAAAACACAATTTAAACTTTATGTTGTATTTTCATGATTATACACAAAATGCATAATTTTACATTTGTCTAAATTTAATTGCATTTGTCATTTATCTGCTTAGGTACACAAGGTGTATCTAGATGCATCTAGTTCAGACTGTATTAAAGATCTGGAGAGACCGGCATGTCAGCTATCTGTATAATAGCAAGTTATTTATTCATGAAACCGAAATAACAAACGCAACAAACATAGTGGGAGGTAATCATAATATGATAAAGATTATTTCAGATGTAAAACGCGTCAGGTGCCATACCCCTACTATGTTTTTTTATTTTGGTTTTCTGAATGAATCACTTGTTATTACATGGATACCTGGTTTTCCAGTCACTCTATTTGATATCTTTGGTTGCTCCCGCTTTGGTCAACAGCTATTCTGTGCACCCATTTGGATCCACACCGACCTGGGTTCAGCTACTTGCCAGCATGTTTTGGAGCCCGTATTTGTCCTCTTGGGTGAGTTTTCCCTCACATTTGAATGCCCTACTTAATGTTGTGTCATCGGCAAACACTGAGACATGGCTTTTACCACCACTCTTTGCTTTATATCTTTCAGCCAATTGCCAATCCACAAACAAACCTCTGGCCCTAAGCCTATTTCACTCAATTTATACAGTAATCTTTTATGTGGAACTGTATCAAATGCCTTAGCAATGTCTAAATATATCACATCCACTGCAGCTCCCATATCTATATTATTTCTCACCTCCTCATAGAATGTAATTAAGTTAGTTTGACAAGATCTGTCTTTCATAAAGCCATGTTGGCTCCTGCTAATGTTTCCTTTTCAATATCAAATATTGAATATATTCCCTTAGCAACCCTCCAAACAGTTTCCCCACCGCAGATGTCAAGCTTACAGGTCTGTAATTGCCCGGCAGGGATTTTGATCCCTTTTTAAATATGGGCACCACAACTTTATGTTCTGTGGGCACCATGCCTGAAAATCAAAAATAACGGTCTGGCCAAGACCTGGCTTAGCTCTTTATGTACCCGTGGGTGTATAGCATCCGGCCCCGGGGCTTTTTTTCTTGTGTTAGCCAATCACATGCTTGCTGTGACTGTTCTGTAAATGTAGCTTGCAGGGTCTTGTCCTTGGTGAAAGCAGAAGAAAAAAAAATATTTCAAATATCTGCTTTCTCTCTGTCTGCACTGACAATCTCACCCATTTCAGATAACAAGGACCCAACATTTTTTCAGTCTTTAGCTGTTTGCCATTTATATATATTTAAAGAATGTTTTGGGATTCCTCTTGCTCTCTTTAGCAATAATTTCTTTCCCTCAGCTTTATAATGTTTAAATGCTACTTTCTTTTCATTTATTTCCTGATTTACCATACTGGTTAGTCACATTGGTTTTAGTTTGCTTCTTTTATATTTGTTACCATATTTGTTATGTACATTTGTCTAGTGTTAGTTTGAAGGTATTCCACTTATCCCAAAAAAAAATCATCCATACCAGTCAACAAGACCAAGGGATGAATTAAACCTACTAAAGTTGGCCTTTTTAAAATTCAGTCTTTTGGTGGGACCCATAACAATTTGCATTTTTGAATTAATCTCAAAGGATACCAGGTTATGGTCACTATTCCCTAAATGCTCCCGTACGTGGATGTTAGAGTTAAGCTCCTCCATGTTAGTTATTACCAGATCCAGGCTTCCTACTTCTGGGTAATTACAATCCCCCATAATGATACAACACCATGTTTTAGAATCTTTTCTAATTGCAGTAATAGCTTTGATTTGGTGGTTTATAACAAATACCCACTAATAATTTCAGGGCAGATCTACCCCCACTGACTATCTCCACCCACAATGATTCCACACGTTAAACATATCCATTGTTTATATATATTCCCAGAAATGAGGCAATAATGTTAAATTTTTTATCCTTTCCAAGTTAGTATTCAGTCCACTTAGAGGAGGGAAACAACCGTTGGTCTAAATGGATCCACCTTGCAGATCAAGTAACCTGCACGGGTCCATACGCGTCACTATTTAAGAAAAATGAGATAGTGGTATATCGTAAATACTGACTTTAATTATCAAAAGAATAAAAGACAAACTTTGTAGGCACTACAATATTTGTGCATATTATACATTCCGCTGCTGATACAGAGATTACTGGCCATGTTCGTGCAAGTTATAAATTCTAATGTTGATACAGAGATTATTGGCCATGTTCGTGCAAGTTATAAATTCTAATGTTGATATGGAGATTACTGGCCATGTTCGTGCATGTTATAAATGCCGCTGCTGATATGGAGATTACTGCCCATGTTCGTACATGTTATAAATGCAGTTGTTGATACAGAGAATATTGGCCATGTTCGTGCAAGTTATAAATTCTGCTGCTGATATGGAGATTATTGGCCATGTGCGTCCATGTTATAAATGCCACTGTTGATACAGAGATTATTGGCCATGTTCGTGCATGTTATAAATTCCGCTGCTGATACGGAGATTATTGGCCAGGTTCGTGCATGTTATAAATTCTGCTGCTGATATGGAGATTATTGGCCATGTGCGTCCATGTTATAAATGCCACTGTTGATACAGAGATTATTGGCCATGTTCGTGCATGTTATAAATTCCGCTGCTGATACAGAGCTTATTGGCCATATTCGTGCATGTTATAAATTATAGTGTTGATATGGAGATTATTGGCCATGTTCGTGCATGTTATAAATGCCACTGTTGATGCAGAGATTATTGGCCATGTTCGTGCATGTTATAAATTCTAATGTTGATATGGAGATTATTGGCCATGTTCGTGCATGATATAAATTCTAATGTTGATTTGGAGATTATTGGCCATGTTCGTGCATGTTATAAATTCTAATGTTGATATGGAGATTATTGGCCATGTTCGTGCATGTTATAAATTCTAATGTTGATTTGGAGATTATTGGCCATGTTCGTGCAAGTTATAAATTCTAATGTTGATACGGAGATTATTGGCCATGTTCGTGCAAGTTATAAATTCTGCTGCTGATACGGAGATTATTGGCCATGTTCGTGCATGTTATAAATTCTAATGTTGATATGGAGATTATTGGCCATGTTCGTGCAAGTTATAAATTCTGCTGCTGATACGGAGATTATTGGCCATGTTCGTGCATGTTATAAATTCTAATGTTGATATGGAGATTATTGGCCATGTTCGTGCAAGTTATAAATTCTAATATTGATACGGAGATTATTGGCCATGTTCGTGCAAGTTATAAATTCTAATGTTGATACGGAGATTATTGGCCATGTTCGTGCAAGTTATAAATTCTAATGTTGATATGGAGATTATTGGCCATGTTCGTGCAAGTTATAAATTCTAATGTTGATATGGGAATTATTGGCCATGTTCGTGCATGTTATAAATTCTGCTGCTGATACGGAGATTATTGGCCATGTTCGTGCAAGTTATAAATTCTGCTGCTGATACGGAGATTATTGGCCATGTTCGTGCATGTTATAAATTCTAATGTTGATATGGAGATTATTGGCCATGTTCGTGTAAGTTATAAATTCTAATATTGATATGGGAATTATTGGCCATGTTCGTGCATGTTATAAATTCTAATGTTGATACGGAGATTATTGGCCATGTTCCTGCATGTTATAAATTCTAATGTTGATATGGAGATTATTCGCCATGTTCATGCATGTTACAAATTCTAATGTTGATATGGAGATTATTGGCCTTATTCGTGCATGTTATAAATTTCGCTACTGATACGGAGATTATTGGCCATGTTCGTGCATGTTATAAATTCTGCTGCTGATACGGAGATTATTGGCCATGTTCGTGCAAGTTATAAATTCTGCTGCTGATACGGAGATTATTGGCCATGTTCGTGCAAGTTATAAATTCTGCTGCTGATACGGAGATTATTGGCCATGTTCGTGCAAGTTATAAATTCTAATGTTGATATGGGGATTATTGGCCATGTTCGTGCATGTTATAAATTCTGCTGCTGATACGGAGATTATTGGCCATGTTCGTGCAAGTTATAAATTCTGCTGCTGATACGGAGATTATTGGCCATGTTCGTGCAAGTTATAAATTCTGCTGCTGATACGGAGATTATTGGCCATGTTCGTGCAAGTTATAAATTTCGCTACTGATACGGAGATTATTCGCCATGTTCGTGCATGTTATAAATTCTAATGTTGATATGGGGATTATTGGCCATGTTCGTGCAAGTTATAAATTTCGCTACTGATACGGAGATTATTCGCCATGTTCGTGCAAATTATAAATACTGCTGCTGATACGGAGATTATTGGCCATGTTCGTGCATGTTATAAATTCTGCTGCTGATACGGAGATTATTGGTCATGTTCGTGCAAGTTATAAATTCTAATGTTGATACGGAGATTATTGGCCATGTTCGTGCAAGTTATAAATTCTGCTGCTGATACGGAGATTATTGGCCATGTTCGTGCATGTTATAAATGCCACTGCTGATACAGAGATTATAGGCCATGTTCGTGCATGTTATAAATTCTAATGTTGATTTGCAGATTATTGGCCATGTTCGTTCATGTTATAAATGCCACTGCTGATACAGAGATTATAGGCCATGTTCGTGAATGATATAAATTCTAATGTTGATATGGGGATTATTGGTCCATGTTCATGCATGTTATAAATGCCACTGCTGATACAGAGATTATTGGCCATGTTCGTGCATGTTATAAATTATAATGTTGATATGGAGATTACTGGCCATGTTTGTGCATGTTATAAATTATAATGTTGATATGGAGATTACTGGCCATGTTCGTGCATGTTATAAATTCTAATGTTGATATGGAGATTATTGGCCATGTTCGTGCATGTTATAAATTCTAATGTTGATATGGAGATTATTGGCCATGTTCGTGCAAGTTATAAATTATAATGTTGATATGGAGATTATTGGCCATGTTCGTGCATGTTATAAATTATAATGTTGATATGGAGATTATTGGCCATGTTTGTGCATGTTAGAAATTCTAATGTTGATATGGAGATTACTGGCCATGTTCGTGCATGTTAGAAGTTCTGCTGTTGATACAGAGATTACTGGCCATGTTCGTGCATGTTATAAATTCTAATGTTGATACGGATATTATTGGCCATGTTCGTACATGTTATAAATTCTCATGTTGATATGGAGATTATTGGCCATGTTCGTGCAAGTTATAAATTCTAATGTTGATACGGAGATTATTGGCCATGTTCGTGCAAATTATAAATTCTAATGTTGATATGGAGATTATTGGCCATGTTCGTGCATGTTATAAATTCTAATGTTGATATGGCGATTATTGGCCATGTTCGTGCATGTTATAAATTCTAATGTTGATATGGAGATTACTGGCCATGTTCGTGCATGTTATAAATTTCGCTACTGATACGGAGATTATTGGCCATGTTCGTGCATGTTATAAATTTCGCTACTGATACGGAGATTATTGGCCATGTTCGTGCATGTTATAAATTCTAATGTTGACATGGAGATTATTGGCCATGTTCGTGCATGTTATAAATTCTAATGTTGATACGGAGATTATTGGCCATGTTCGTGCAAGTTATAAATTCTAATATTGATACGGAGATTATTGGCCATGTTCGTGCAAGTTATAAATTCTAATGTTGATATGGAGATTACTGGCCATGTTCGTGCAAGTTATAAATTCTGCTGTTGATACGGAGATTATTGGCCATGTTCGTGCATGTTATAAATTTCGCTACTGATACGGAGATTATTGGCCATGTTCGTGCATGTTATAAATTCTAATGTTGACATGGAGATTATTGGCCATGTTCGTGCATGTTATAAATTCTAATGTTGATACGGAGATTATTGGCCATGTTCGTGCAAGTTATAAATTCTAATATTGATACGGAGATTATTGGCCATGTTCGTGCAAGTTATAAATTCTAATGTTGATATGGAGATTATTGGCCATGTTCGTGCATGTTATAAATTCTAATGTTGATATGGAGATTATTGGCAATGTTCGTGCATGTTATAAATTCTAATGTTGATATGGAGATTACTGGCCATGTTCGTGCAAGTTATAAATTCTGCTGTTGATACAGAGATTACTGGCCATGTTCGTGCAAGTTATAAATTCTGCTGTTGATACAGAGATTACTGGCCATGTTCGTGCAAGTTATAAATTCTGCTGTTGATACAGAGATTACTGGCCATGTTCGTGCAAGTTATAAATTCTGCTGTTGATACAGAGATTACTGGCCATGTTCGTGCATGTTATTAATTCTAATGTTACATAGAATGTGTCGGCAGATAAGAACCATTCGGTCCATCTAGTCTGCCCAATTTTTTTTTTTTTTTTGAGTACTTTTATTAGTCCCCCGTTCCCGGTCTTATAGCTAGGATAGCCTTGTGTCTATCCCACGCATGCTTAAAATCCTTGACTGTGTTTACCTCTACCACTTCTGCTGGCAGGCTATTCCATACATCCACTACCCTCTCAGTAAAGTAATACTTCCTGATATTACTTTTAAATCGTTGCCCCTCTAATTTAAGACTATGTCCTCTAGTTGTGGTAGTTTATCTTCATATAAATATACTCTCTTCCTTTACTGTGTTGATTCCCTTTATGTATATAAATGTTTCTATCATATCCCCCCTGTTACGTCTTTCCTCCAAGCTATACATGTTAAGATGCTTTAACCTTTCCTGGTAAGTTTTATCCTTCAACCCATGAACCAGTTTAGTAGCCCTTCTCTGAACTCTCTCCAAAGTATCAATATCCTTCTGGAGATACGGTCTCCAGTACTGCGTACAATACTCCAAGTGAGGTCTCACCAGTGCTCTGTACAATGGCATGAGCACTTCCCTCTTCCTACTGCTAATACCTCTCCCTATGCAACCAAGCATTCTGCTAGCATTTCCTGCTACTCTATTGCATTGCCTACCTACCTTCAAGTCCTCTGTTGATGTTGATACGGATATTATTGGCCATGTTCGTACATGTTATAAATTCTAATGTTGATATGGAGATTATTGGCCATGTTCGTGCATGTTATAAATTCTAATGTTGATATGGGGATTATTGGCCATGTTCGTGCATGTTATAAATTCTAATGTTGATATGGAGATTATTGGCCATGTTCGTGCATGTTATAAATTCTAATGTTGATACGGAGATTATTGGCCATGTTCGTGCAAGTTATAAATTCTAATATTGATACGTAGATTATTGGCCATGTTCGTGCAAGTTATAAATTCTAATGTTGATATGGAGATTATTGGCCATGTTCGTGCATGTTATAAATTCTAATGTTGATATGGAGATTATTGGCCATGTTCGTGCATGTTATAAATTCTAATGTTGATATGGAGATTACTGGCCATGTTCGTGCATGTTATAAATTCTGCTGTTGATACAGAGATTACTGGCCATGTTCGTGCATGTTATAAATTCTAATGTTGATACGGATATTATTGGCCATGTTCGTACATGTTATAAATTCTAATGTTGATATGGAGATTATTGGCCATGTTCGTGCATGTTATAAATTCTAATGTTGATATGGGGATTATTGGTCATGTTCGTGCATGTTATAAATTCTAATGTTGATATGGAGATTACTGGCCATGTTCATGCATGTTATAAATTTCGCTACTGATACGGAGATTATTGGCCATGTTCGTGCATGTTATAAATTCTAATGTTGATATGGAGATTATTGGCCATGTTCGTGCATGTTATAAATTCTAATGTTCATATGGAGATTATTGGCCATGTTCGTGCATGTTATAAATTCTAATGTTGATATGGAGATTATTGGCCATGTTCGTGCATGTTATAAATTTCGCTACTGATACGGAGATTATTGGCCATGTTCGTGCATGTTATAAATTCTAATGTTGATATGGAGATTATTGGCCATGTTCGTGCATGTTATAAATTCTAATGTTGATATGGAGATTACTGGCCATGTTCGTACATGTTATAAATTTCGCTACTGATACGGAGATTATTGGTCATGTTCGTGCAAGTTATAAATTCTAATGTTGATACGGAGATTATTGGCCATGTTCGTGCAAGTTATAAATTCTGCTGCTGATACGGAGATTATTGGCCATGTTCGTGCATGTTATAAATTCTAATGTTGATACTGAGTTTATTGGCCATATTCATGCATGTTATAAATTCTAATGTTGATATGGAGATTATTGGCCATGTTCGTGCATGTTATAAATTATAATGTTGATACAGAGATTATTGGCCATGTTCGTGCATGTTATAAATTATAATGTTGATACAGAGATTATTGGCCATGTTCGTGCATGTTATAAATGCCACTGCTGATACAGAGATTATAGGCCATGTTCGTGCATGTTATAAATTCTAATGTTGATATGGAGATTATTGGCCATGTTCGTGCATGTTATAAATTCTAATGTTGATATGGAGATTATTGGCCATGTTCGTGCAAGTTATAAATTCTAATGTTGATATGGAGATTACTGGCCATGTTCGTGCATGTTATAAATTTCGCTACTGATACGGAGATTATTGGCCATGTTCGTGCATGTTATAAATTTCGCTACTGATACGGAGATTATTGGCCATGTTCGTGCAAGTTATAAATTCTAATGTTGATATGGAGATTATTGGCCATGTTCGTGCAAGTTATAAATTCTAATGTTGATATGGAGATTATTGGCCATGTTCGTGCAAGTTATAAATTCTAATGTTGATACGGAGATTATTGCCCATGTTCGTGCATGTTATAAATTATAATGTTGATATGGAGATTACTGGCCATGTTCGTGCATGTTATAAATTATAATGTTGATATGGAGATTACTGGCCATGTTCGTGCATGTTATAAATTCTAATGTTGATATGGGGATTATTGGCCATGTTCGTGCATGTTATAAATTCTAATGTTGATATGGGGATTATTGGCCATGTTCGTGCAAGTTATAAATTCTAATGTTGATATGGAGATTATTGGCCATGTTCGTGCAAGTTATAAATTCTAATGTTGATATGGAGATTACTGGCCATGTTCGTGCATGTTATAAATTCTAATGTTGATATGGGGATTATTGGCCATGTTCGTGCATGTTATAAATTCTAATGTTGATATGGAGATTATTGGCCATGTTCGTGCATGTTATAAATTCTAATGTTGATATGGGGATTATTGGCCATGTTCGTGCATGTTATAAATTCTAATGTTGATATGGGGATTATTGGCCATGTTCGTGCATGTTATAAATTCTAATGTTGATATGGGGATTATTGGCCATGTTCGTGCATGTTATAAATTCTAATGTTGATATGGAGATTATTGGCCATGTTCGTGCATGTTATAAATTCTAATGTTGATATGGAGATTATTGGCCATGTTCGTGCATGTTATAAATTCTAATGTTGATACGGAGATTATTGGCCATGTTCGTGCATGTTATAAATTCTAATGTTGATATGGAGATTATTGGCCATGTTCGTGCATGTTATAAATTCTAATGTTGATATGGAGATTATTGGCCATGTTTGTGCATGTTATAAATTCTAATGTTGATATGGAGATTATTGGCCATGTTCGTGCATGTTATAAATTCTAATGTTGATATGGAGATTATTGGCCATGTTCGTGCATGTTATAAATTCTAATGTTGATATGGGGATTATTGGCCATGTTCGTGCATGTTATAAATTCTAATGTTGATATGGAGATTATTGGCCATGTTCGTGCATGTTATAAATTCTAATGTTGATATGGAGATTATTGGCCATGTTCGTGCATGTTATAAATTCTAATGTTGATATGGAGATTATTGGCCATGTTCGTGCATGTTATAAATTCTAATGTTGATATGGGGATTATTGGCCATGTTCGTGCATGTTATAAATTCTAATGTTGATATGGAGATTATTGGCCATGTTCGTGCATGTTATAAATTCTAATGTTGATATGGAGATTATTGGCCATGTTCGTGCATGTTATAAATTCTAATGTTGATATGGAGATTATTGGCCATGTTCGTGCATGTTATAAATTCTAATGTTCATATGGAGATTATTGGCCATGTTCGTGCAAGTTATAAATTCTAATGTTGATATGGAGATTATTGGCCATGTTCGTGCAAGTTATAAATTCTAATGTTGATATGGAGATTATTGGCCATGTTCGTGCATGTTATAAATTCTAATGTTGATACGGAGATTATTGGCCATGTTCGTCCATGTTATAAATTCTGCTGCTGATTCGGAGATTATTGGCCATGTTCGTGCATGTTATAAATTCTAATGTTGATATGGGAATTATTGGCCATGTTCGTGCAAGTTATAAATTCTGCTGCTGATTCGGAGATTATTGGCCATGTTCGTGCAAGTTATAAATTCTAATGTTGATATGGAGATTACTGGCCATGTTCATGCATGTTATAAATTCTAATGTTGATATGGAGATTATTGGCCATGTTCGTGCATGTTATAAATTCTAATGTTGATATGGAGATTATTGGCCATGTTCGTGCATGTTATAAATTCTAATGTTGATATGGAGATTATTGGCCATGTTCGTGCATGTTATAAATTCTAATGTTCATATGGAGATTATTGGCCATGTTCGTGCATGTTATAAATTCTAATGTTGATATGGGGATTATTCGCCATGTTCGTGCAAGTTATAAATTCTAATGTTGATATGGAGATTATTGGCCATGTTCGTGCAAGTTATAAATTCTAATGTTGATATGGAGATTATTGGCCATGTTCGTGCATGTTATAAATTCTAATGTTGATACGGAGATTATTGGCCATGTTCGTCCATGTTATAAATTCTGCTGCTGATTCGGAGATTATTGGCCATGTTCGTCCATGTTATAAATTCTGCTGCTGATTCGGAGATTATTGGCCATGTTCGTGCAAGTTATAAATTCTAATGTTGATATGGAGATTATTGGCCATGTTCGTGCATGTTATAAATTCTAATGTTGATATGGAGATTATTGGCCATGTTCGTGCAAGTTATAAATTCTAATATTGATACGGAGATTATTGGCCATGTTCGTGCATGTTATAAATTCTGCTGCTGATTCGGAGATTATTTGCCATGTTCGTGCATGTTATAAATTCCACTGTTGATACAGATATCACTAGTTGGATTTGGGATGGATCATAATGGTTATTTACTGGATCAGTTCCATCTTCGTAGTACCTCGAGTACTGCATCTCGTGCAGAGCGACTATGCGCATCCTCCTTCCGCTAGGGGGGGAGGGGGGGGCGTGTCTTCACATCTAACTGGCAAGGCTGCCTCAACAGAGGACTAGGTCAGTGTTTCTCAATCCTGTCCTCAGGACCCCCCAACAGTCCAGGATTTAGGGATTACCTAGTTGTATTTAAATAAGAATATGTAGAACACCTGGTATGGTTGCTTAATGGTTAGGGAACCACACCAGGTGTACATATTCTTAATTAAATACAACTGGGTAATCACTAAATCCCAGACCATTGGGGGGGTCTTGAGGACAGGTTTGAGAAGCACGGGACTAAGTAAAAGGAGGAGAGTGGGTGTTGCCTTTCTGCCACATCTACTATACAGTGAATGGCAGAGGGAGGATACTGAGAGCTGAGGGGTTATGGTCCTGACTCCCTATTCAAACCTTGTTCACCTCCCATTATTGCCAAGCTAGGTTCTCTCCTTGTGAAGTTACTTTATCCCTCATTGCCATTTAGTAATTGTATTTTGATCCACCTGCTATAGACCCTTTCTTTCCCCTCTTGGATACTGCTAATCCCTCCACTCCTGACCCCGGCTTACCAAACTCATTTTTGCTACTTACCTGCCTGCCTCGACCCTCTGGATTGCCTTTGACCTTGCCTTTGCCTGACCCATTCGAACTGTTACCTTTGGTTCTACCTGCTGCTGGAGCCTGTATGTTTTGTGAGAGGGAGTTATGTTTTTTTGTGAGTTAGGTTTTATTGGAGCATTTCAGAAGAGCCTACTAGGTTTATTACGACAAAATGAATAGTTGGGTCGGTCCAATGAAATGTTCAACTCATCTGTACCTCACATTTTAGTAAATAGACTCCACTGTTTTTTTAAGCTGCCCCTCTCTACATCCCAAAACAGGAGATCCTATCTGCTCTGTGCTGTGATCAGCTGTACATAGATACGGAGATGTATGCAACTTTATCAGAATATCTAGCAATATCAGGTAAATGTCTTTCAGTAAAAGGTAATTAGAGAATCATAATTTTACATCAGTTATTTGGGATTCAGTATCACCCCCTTTGAATTTAGACTAGAGGTTGTTTTTTATTCCATTTTATTTTTTATTTTTAGATTATAACTATAATCCATCATATTGGGCAAGGGGAGAACCATAATGGTTGAGGGAATACATCTCTGTACTTCATCCCCTGGGGCAAGAGGTGAAGGCAATAAAAGGGGAGCTACAAATTAATCTTTAACTCCCCTGAGACAAAGGGACATTTTTTCCATTTTTTTTTGTAAAGGGCAAATGCTTTTTATTTTCTTCTTTCCAGTAGTTTGGAAATTACCTTTAACCGTTTTGCAACCGGTGAATTTAGAAAAGTTACATTAACGCAGAATAAAATGCAGAATTATATAAGTGGCATAAAATGGTCATTAAGTTGGTCACCCACGAACAACAGTTCCACTGGAAATAAAAGCAGTCATTTAGCATGATGTTATGTTTAGTAACCAGAGGTAAAGCTAAAAGAGCATTGACTGTGGTTCATGATGTCAAATCACAGAAATAAACATCTTGTGCTCTGCCCAGATGTATATGCTTCAGCCAACGGGTCATTGATTTTTCTTTTTCTTCAACAAATGTTTATTGAAGAAAGTTTTGTATTGTAGATAAACATACAATGGCAATGTCGATCATAGAAAAAAAAAACATAAATAGCATTGGACTGAGGTAGACATATGTGGAATTATAATGGTGCGCAGTTAAAGAATTCTATCTGGCTTCGAATATGGAGTTAAAAAAAAAGATTTGCAGTCTACCTTAAAGAAACATATAGGAAGGTTAAAGCAGGGTAAAGAACCAAAAAAGGAGAGAAAGTGGGGAAAGTGGGGTAAGCAGAGAGACTGAGTGGGCGAGGGAGGAAGGGTATGAGGCAAAGGGGAGCGTTGAGGTTCATGTGGCAGCTACTTGAGAGACCTCATGGCCACAGGGATATGTTCAAATTCGACATCCATAAGTATTGTATTTGCGTAATTTATCAGTTGTCAGATTGTGGAGTTTATCTGCATTCTATATTTGATTAAGTTGCATAGTTCAAGTGTGGACTTGTGTATTTTTGTTGCTTCACACTTCCTCGCTAAAAGGGTTTTTCGCGGCAATCAGAATTTAACCTATTAGAATTGTTTTGTGTTAGCAGCATTCTTAGGGTGTATGTGCGGCAGTGCTACTTCTGGAATATGATTAAGGGTGATATTCGTGCATCCTTTTATAATGTTGAAGATTGAGGCCCAATATCATCAGAGTTGTGGGCACGAGCACCAAATGTGCCCTGTAGAGCCCAAGTGAGAGCTGTTGTGCCAACACAAGTTAGAGGTGGAGGGGAAGATCTTTGCCAATCTGGTAGGAATGAGGTGCCATCTAAACATGATTTTCTTTGCAAGTTCGATATGATTGGCATTATGGGTAAACATGGATGGGTTGGTAATTGTCTGAGTCCATTTTTGTCGAGTAAAAGTGGTAAAGTGACTTCTTGGAGGTTCCTGTTGGTAGACAGGCCGATAAAAGTGCATTTGGGTGTGGAAGGGGTTGGAGAATTCCCTATAATGAAACAGTGGGGTCTTAGACATTCTGGCTGCTTTATGATAATGTTATAAAACATGGGATACACAATCCTCCTAATAAGGGGGATAATCAGCCATCTGTTTGCAATCCTCGAGTGTTTGCTGCCGTGAATACATTGTTCCATGGATCTTTGCATATCGTTGAGACTAGAAAATGTAATTGGAAAGGGATCAAAGTAGATCCAAGAGCTTTGGCAGGATATTCATTTTTACGATTGGAGCTCTTCCCAGCCAGGAAAGGTAAAGTCTTGACCATACATGCATATCTTCCATATTGTTGTAAAATTGCTTTTAATAGTTTGTTCTGGGTTCCTATGTAAATATATTCCTAGATAATAAATTATGTCTTTCCTCCATTCACATGTGTACGTTTGTTGACGAGTTAAGAGAAGTTGGGTTGGGATGTTGAGAGGTATTGCTTGTGTTTTTGTTGTGTTAAGTTTGTGCTAGGATATAGCACTTAAGTCTTGCAGTAATGTTTGGAGGTATGGGAGGGACTTAATAGGATCAGTCACTGTGATAAGTATACTGTCCGCAAAAAGTCCTCATTTTGAGGATTCCTTTTTAGAAAAATGGAAACCTTTGATGGAGGGGTGAGAGCATATAGCTTGGGACAAGGGTTCTAACTCTAAAATATATATAGCCCTGTCTGGATCCATTAGTGATGGGAAAAGGATTAGATAAAAAAACAGCATATGAAACCTTGGCTGATGGAGAGGAGAGGAATAAAGTGCCATTATTGATTTAATGTATTATTGGAGGAAATTATATTTATTGAGGACCCCTCTTAAGTAATTCCTTTTGAGATGGTCAAAAGCCTTTTCGGCATCAAACAGCTTTCAGGTGTTATCAGATTGACGTCCACTCACAAAACCAACATGATCATAATGCAACAATTGGGGGAGTAAGTGTTTAAACGGTTAGCTAAGATGCATATAAATTAACGTCTGTGTTTAATAATGAGTTCGGATGTAGGTGATTTGCCATACTTAGGTATTGACGTAATATGGGCCATGAACATAGATTTAGGGAATTGGCATTTTTCCATACGTGAATTATATAACTTAGTAAGATGTGGGGATATAATGGTAGTGAATTTTCAGTAGTATAAGTTGGAGAAGCCGTCTGGGCCAGGGGTTTTGTTAGAGGGGAGATTAGACATGGCGTCTGGTACTTCTTGTTCAGTAATAGGGTTGGCTAAATGGGATTTATTAACTGTGTCTAGTAATGTACATTGTTTAGAAACATGTCAATGTATGAATTCTGAGGTTGTCGTGTAGTTAAGTCATCTTTGAGGTTATAAAGTTCAGAGTTGTAGTTTGCAAATGTTTCTGGGAATTCAGTCGGGTTCAATGTTTTATTTTTAGTATTGGAAATCAGGAAAGGTATCCTGCTTCCTTTTTTTAATAAGTCATGTTAGGAATTTCCCCATTTTGTTATCATTAGTTTAGTACCTTTGTTTTAAACGTAGCAATTGTAAGTGTGTCTTACGCAACTGAAGATTAGATATTTCTTGTTTAATATTTTGTAATTGTTTAATATCACGTTTTGAAGGGTATTTCCTGAGTATGTTGCATGCCTTACGTAACTCGTCAGTGAGTTGTTTCAATATCATTTTCCTTTTCTTTTTGTCCTATGCTGCTACTGATATAACGTGGCCTCTCAGGACTGTCTTGTGTGCTTCCCATATGGTTTCTGTTGAAATGTCATGTGCTAAATTTAAGTTGAAATATCTATTTGCAGACTGTTCTTGTAGGTCAGAGTGTGCTAACAAGAATTCATTCATTCTCCATGTTCCCAGGCCTGGGATAGGGTATTGATCTGTTATTGTTAGTATAATCGGGGCATGATCAGACCATCAGCACATAATCCAAACGGGAATTAGGTAGAATGTCCATGGGAAACTTTGTGGAGGTTTGTTTCTAATAAAGTTTTTAGTGGTAGGGGTAGCTATAGAATCAGATAAGAGATCTGCGATAGTGTTAAAGTCTCCACAAATAATGAGGGAACCTTGTGAGGAGTCTTGGATATCCAAACGTGTTTTGTGAATAAAGGGAGAGGTGTTTGAGTACAGGGCGTATAGAGATGCAATAGTGCAGAGGATGTTATTGATAGATATAATTATATTAAGTAATATTTATATAATTGGATATTTTTTTAACTGTGACCACTTCGGTTGCTAATGATTGAGCCAGATTGAGACTCTGGCTCTTTTTGTGGTTGTGGTGGCATGGTATTCCATAGGGAAATGTCTGTTAGCAACTGTAGGAAATTTGTTCCTAGCAAAATGTGTTTCTTGTACACATATGAGTGTTGCTTGTGCTGTCTTAGCTTCCTGGAATAATACATGTTGTTTTGGGAGCTTGATCAAGCCCTTAGCATTTATTGATATGATTGTTAGGTTCCTAGGCCAAATATGTAGTGTGCTTGATACATCTAAATGTATACAATAGAACTCTTGGAGAGTAGACAAGACCTTAACATTACGGCTTGTAGCTTTAGGACACTAGCAATGTCCTCCTTTGATAGAGAAGCATGCAGTTCATGGCATAGTCTTCCACTTGCCATGATTGTTGTGGGGGTTGTTGGTGTGTGGTAGAGGGGGGAATGGGGAGGAAGACAGAAGGGAAGCGTAGGAAGGAGAAGAGAAAAAGAGTTAGGACAAACAAATTGGGGATCACTGCTTTTGAGTAATCCTAAGGAAGTGCAAACAGAAACAACATTAGAACTTGTTTATAGCTCGTTTGCACTTTGCTCATATCCAAATGAGCGGGGGTGAGAAGTTTAGAGAGAGTGTAGAGGGTTCTTTATAATTTTATTGGTCGGGGATGAGAGACCAGGGGGACACTGAATGTCTCAAATTGTTGGAATTTGTATTCCATTATGACCTTTGATAGAGCAGAGCGTTACATGGGGTTAGAGGGGTTTAGCCTGCTAAGTATATTACAGAAGGTCAGTAACATTTCATACAAATGGATGGCCAGCATATTATCTATTTAGGAATGGTTAATAAGTGGTTTAAGGTATAGTTAATGTTTCCTCCCATTGCAGGAGCGATTATTAGCTTGCTAGGGTGGATGGTACTAGGATTATCACCTATGAGGATGTATTATCTGCCCTCTCATCAGAAAAATGGAGGATTGAGATTCTAATATACAAACTATACCTTAAAAGATATAGTTAAAAAACACAAGTAAAGAATATTCTTGAGTTATACTTTGTATCTAACATATATACATATTTATGGAGTTAACCTAATATATAAGTATACATAGAGCTATAAACTGCTAGTCAGAGGCTGAAAACTTTGACAAGTATGTTAAAGGTTACATTTTGCTGGATGGTGTCTATTTGCAGCTGACGAATATCCGGACGATCATTGAAGCCAAATTGGTCTAAGACTCCGGGTGGGTAGTGATGATCGTCTAAGGCAAACTTGAATGGTAAATGTACTGTTTATATTCCCCACCGAGTTAAGGCAGTACATCCTAGTAGACCCTTTGTTCATTGTTCGGCATTAGGGTTAATGTCCCAAAGGTGAAGGAGCTGGGTACCTTCCTCCGGGGAATTCAAAACTGAAGTGGAACCATTTCTGGTGATGATGAGTTTAATGGGGAATCCCCACTTATATTTAATTCCAGCTGCACGTAGAGCCATTGTAATAGTTTTGAAGGCTTTGCGTAATTGGAGCATTGCTGGTGAAAGGTCTGCGAATATTTAAACATTTGAGAATGGGGCAGGTATAGCCTGTTCTTGTCTGGTGGCTCTCAGTATCTGTTCTTTATAATGGAAATCCTGCAGATATAAAATGGTGTCTCATGGAGCATTCAAAGCCAGATTTTGAGGTTTAGGAATCCTGTGGATTCTATCTATGATCATGTTGGTTGGATGGGGGAGGAGTCCGGTCAGTGTCTAAAGCAGCGCTTGCAGGTGATACCTCTTATTCAAATATTATTATGGCGGAATCTTTGCTCCAGGGCCCACAACTTGTCCCGGAGTTGTTTAACTTCCAGTTTAATATCAGAGTGAGTTGTGGGAGTCTATGATTTCATCCATATTGTGTTCAGTGTTGTTTGATTTTCATTATTTGTTATATTTCATCCACAGGTATATGGCCCAGTGCTGAAGACATGGATGCTGCCTCGTCCATTTCCGAGGTATAATCTTCATCACCCTCTGCTTGGGAGTAGGGTTTCCACCATTTCTTCAGAAAAATACCGGCCTTGGTACTGTCTGTCTCCATAGACTTAACATTGGCCTGATGCCAATTTTTTACTGGCCTGCCGGTAAAATACCGGTAATTTGCAGCCATTTTGGAGAAAGGCCATGGTACGTTTATGAGGTTGTTTAGTTGACTCGGGTATCAGGATTTTTGGGTATCAATTTTTATTGATTTCTGGTGCTTTATTGATGTGGTGTTTGTCATGGTAAAAGTGCACTATTGTTTGTGTTTTCTCGGTCTCTTCAGAAGCTCGTTCAGAACCCGTCCGATCTGCTTGCGAGCTATGCCACACCCCAGGGTCATTGGTTTTTAAACCTCCAGATAGACAGATCCATAGCTTGGTCTCATCCATGGGAAGTTTCAAGATTTGTGAGAATAACGTTTTGATAATGATATTATTTAAGGCTATTCCCATACACACCCTGCCGCCCAAACTACCAACCCATGGCCAAGATATGGATCCAATAATTGGATTATTTCAAATGGCAGATGTAGGTTTGTACAAAGCTGGAAATAAAAATGTCTGTCCTCAGAACTCTCCTGTATGTTAGAGGATTTGGTTCTGACAGCTGATGTTTGTGATAATACTAATGGTTTAGTGATGATAGAAAGTGATTTCTCATTGATTAATAGTTTGTCATCAATGCATTTTTATTGTGGATAATTTTGGGGGTTTATTGACCTTTATTTCTGAACCAACAGAGGGGAGCTCCGCTCGGTACCTTCTCCTGGTGACAATCAAACATGAAGCAGAGAGAGAAACTTTAGCTGCAGTCACAATGATGCCCTATGGCTGCCGGTCAGAAGATAAATGGGCTTGTACCTTAAATTGTACACACCTCTTACCCTGATTTTCGCAGCTAACATTTCAGTTCAGTGTTTAATGAATAGACCCAATTCACCATACAGCATGGACTCGGCTGATATACACGTAAAATAACGTCTCTGCTCTTCCATAGTCTCCATGTCACATACCGAGAGCCATGATACTATATTACTGTTACCGGAAACTCATTCAATTAATATTATTTTTAAAGAATATGATTTGGGATGATATTACAAATATATTAGATGTTGGTAACATGTATCTATTTACACAGCCATGGATCAGGTATATTATCCAATGTATATCACTTGTAACCACCAATGGATTGCATCTTAAGGTAGGTAGGCAATGCAATAAAGCAGCAGGAAATGCTAGCAGAATGCTTGGTTGCATAGGGAGAGGTATTAGCAGTAGGAAGAGGGAAGTGCTCATGCCATTGTACAGAGAACTGGTGAGACCTCACTTGGAGTATTGTACGCAGTACTGGAGACTGTATCTCCAGAAGGATATTGATACTTTGGAGAGAGTTCAGAGAAGGGCCACTAAACTGGTTCATGGGTTGAAGGATAAAACTTATCAGGAAAGGTTAAAGCATCTTAACATGTATAGCTTGGAGGAAAGACGTAACAGGGGGGATATGATAGAAACATTTATATACATAAAGGGAATCAACACAGTAAAGGAAGAGAGTATATTTAAAAGAAGAAAAACTACCACAACTAGAGGACATAGTCTTAAATTAGAGGGGCAACGGTATAAAAGTAATATCAGGAAGTATTACTTTACTGAGAGGGTAGTGGATGTATGGAATAGCCTGCCAGCAGAAGTGGTAGAGGTAAACACAGTCAAGGATTTTAAACATGTGTGGGATAGACACAAGGCTATCCTAGCTATAAGACTGGGAACGGGGGACTAATAAAAGTACTCAAAAAAAAAATAAAAAGGGCAGACTAGATGGACCGTATGGTTCTTATCTGCCGACACATTCTATGTTTCTATGTTTCTATGCTTCTATCCCAGTTATAACATTTATACTCAGTTTATAAAGGTTGATGTTGAATTCCTTATTAAGTGTAACTATATAATATTAGACGAGGTCATTTGGAAAGATTCATTTCTTGTACTATAATGTTTGGGGGAAAGTATCCTACCAAATTCAGCATTTCTGCCACTCATTGTACAACTGTGTATATCTGTAGCTTTGCTTTGACCTTCTGGAAGTTTCCAGCCGTTACCAGCTTTGTAAGTCATATTTAATAAACAATCACTTGTATCTGTTTAGATGAAAGTCGTTATCGAGGAGTCTTTTGGCCGGAGGTCAGAATCCAGTTTCCGTGCCAGAGGCGAGTGTCTCTCTACTTATTCATCAATACAACTAGAGCCAATACTTGTGGTTCTCTGGAAACTTGTTAATGGTGTTCTTGAACCAAATCCAGATAGATATCGTCAATATCCCGGCTTTTAAAAAATGTTTTAAAGTGCCTGGTTCAATGTGTTCTCTCTTGATTTTATTTAATTTTCTAAAACAATGATCATTATTTAATAAGGGAAGATTCAGGAGCCGGAGGTAAAACCAATACTAAAAACTGTAGACTTCAATGCATTGAAATAGTGGAAATAGTTGGACCATTTGCCGGGAAATGGGGGGCTATTGTGAAGAGCTGCGATCCTTTCTAATGGTGGAATATTCATTTTCTTTCAGTATTTCATACTTTGAGTGCCAGACGCTATACAATGAGTTATTTAACATGATAGAGCCGATGGGTAGATACTCTCATGGACTGAACAAGGCTTGAGAGTAACATCTTGTTTCAGCAGCAATAGACAATGAGGAATTTTTTTTTATAAAAAAATCATAAATATGATTAACCTGCTATTAAGCTCAATGGCACTGGGCAGGGCAGGGCTGGCAACTAACAGCCTAATGGGCAAACATATTTACTGGCCTTCAGTGCCACTTCCTCAGCCATACTGATATCATCAGAGATAGACAGACATAAACATGACAGATAGACAGATATACTGACAGATAAGGTACATGTCACGAAGTGAATTCTGACAGCCTGCCTGACTGGGGTTCTTGGAGGGGCCTGAGGGCCAAACACCTCCCTGTAGATTATGGACCCTGTCTGTAATGTGTTTAAGCCTTCCATTGTTTAATTATGTCAGGCACCCAGTCTGACTATCTTGCTTCTGGCTCCAGATTAAAGTGGCTAGATACTGCTTTACTGGTGATGTGTTTAAGTTTTCTATTGTTTAATCAAGTGTTATCTGATTGCAGTTTGGTGTATATGTGCTGTGTAAATCACAAATAAAAGAGTTGTTCAATCTTGCTGTACCTAACTGCTAGATGTCCTGTCTATTTGGGTACTAAGAGCAAGGGTCCAGAAAGACTTGCTGGGTGAATGCTGAGCTGTAATTGGGGGCTAAGGAGGTGATTTCCCACAATGGACAGAGGGTCTACTTCATCCGGTAGACGGTCCTTTACACTGGTGGCAAGCGGCGGGATTTCTCCCGAATGGATGTATTTCATTTAACCGAAAAGGAAGTGAATGGCGCATAGATACGAACAGCTGAAACGAACAACACTTAAAGAACTGCTGGAAGCTCGAGGCATAGTGGCAAGCAACAAGACGAAAGCCACGATAATAGCCGAATTACTGGAGAGCGACCGAACCAGCGAGGTACAAATGGCGAACGCAGAAGAAACAGAGTTTCAGAAAGATGTGAGCTGGAGACTCAGCTTGGTAGGACCGAATCCTGCACCAGAGATTGTGGTACAAATCATGGCACAAGCTTCGGAAGCAGAGAGTCGCCGGGAAGCACGGGAGACCAGAGAAAGATCACCACAGATGGATATACTGTCACTACCAGGATCATCTGTGGGGCGGCCACGTAAGATAAATTATGATGCTTTTAAAAATTTTATAGAAAGCGAAATGGATATTGATAATTATCTGCAGGACTTTGAAAGACAGTGTGTATTAGAAGATGTGGATAAAACTAATTGGCCTGCAATATTGAGCAGCAAGCTATCAGGAAGAGCAGCAGAAGCCTTTAGAGCGGTACCTGATGTGGACATGCAAAATTATGAAAAAGTGAAGGAGATTTTGTTAGCCGTTATGCAGTTACACCGGAGGCACACAGGAGAAAATTCCGGTCGCTCCGCAAGCAGGGCAAAGACTCTTACACAGAGTGGGCATTCCGCATGCACCGCGCTGCCAGTAACTGGATGCAGGGATGCCAGGCGACTACACTGGAGGATGCATTACAATTGTTATTATTGGAGCAGTTTTTTGACCACACTCCTACAGATACCAGGGATTGGGTCAGAGACAGAAAGCCGCTGTCAGTAGAAGAGGCAGCACGTCTAGCAGACGAATTTCATGAGAGCAGACGGATAGATCACAACTGTGGAGCTTCAGGATTTCGACCGCGGTATCACGCTCAAGCTCCAGCACCGCAACCGAATCCAGTACCACCGGTGAGTCAACCTACTTCCACTGGGGTTCAGAAAACTGCACAGATGTGTTTTGGGTGTAAGCAGGTGGGACACATAAAACCTAATTGTCCACACCGTAATACTGATCGATGGGGGCGAGCACCAGCCCCACCAACGAGAGCAGCTGCTCATTGTGTACAAGAGGATTACAACTATTCTACGCAAGGGGGTGACCACACTAATTCAGAGAATTGGTCCATGCTACACGAGGTCAACCCAGTTCAAGCAGCAGATGACAATTGGGCGCACCATCGACAGACCGTGCGACTTAATGGGCAGGAAGCCAGAGGACTGAGAGACACTGGAGCTACGATAACTCTGGTACAACCACACCTGGGTCTCCTGAATGTTTGGCAGTTAGCACTGTTCCCCAACTCCTTTGCATGGGTACCACAGCCACCTTGTCCTGTTCCCTGCAGTATACCCCTGAAACTGTGCCTTGCCTGGCTGGTATCTCCCCAGCAGAAGTGCTGGCATCAGTGTCCCCAGGGACTAAATGGGATACCCCCATAGTATCAAGCCCAGCTAACCCTGCCACCCTATCTGCTCCCCAGCGGCTGAAAGGATTTCAGGGAGAAGGAACATTTGGCCTTTCTCCCCAGCGGCAGATGCATGTTTCGGGAGAGGTGGAGGTTGGCTACGTAAGTTCTATTTTTGAACAAAAAAAAGTGTGGGGACTGCAAACTAGTGAATAGCCATGGGGAGAACACTATACAGACTGACTTAGGAGTCACCCCGTCTGGGGGCTCCTCCGGTGTCAGTCTCCCCCCGAAAAAGGAGATATGTCACGAAGTGAATTCTGACATTCTGCCTGACTGGGGTTCTTGGAGGGGCCTGAGGGCCAAACACCTCCCTGTAGATTATGGACCCTGTCTGTAATGTGTTTAAGCCTTCCATTGTTTAATTATGTCAGGCACCCAGTCTGACTATCTTGCTTCTGGCTCCAGATTAAAGTGGCTAGATACTGCTTTACTGGTGATGTGTTTAAGTTTTCTATTGTTTAATCAAGTGTTATCTGATTGCAGTTTAGTATATATGTGCTGTGTAAATCACAAATAAGAGAGTTGTTCAATCTTGCTGTACCTAACTGCTAGATGTCCTGTCTATTTGGGTACTAAGAGCAAGGGTCCAGGAAAGACTTGCTGGGTGAATGCTGAGCTGTAATTGGGGGCTAAGGAGGTGATTTCCCACAACGGACAGAGGGTCTACTTCATCCGGTAGACGGTCCTTTACAGTACAGAGATTGATAGACAGATATACTGACAGATAAGGTACAGAGACTGATAGACAGATATACTGACAGATAAGGTACAGAGATTGATAGACAGATATACTGACAGATAAGGTACAGAGATTGATAGACAGATATACTGACAGATAAGGTACAGAGATTGATAGACAGATATACTGACAGATAAGGTACAGAGATTGATAGACAGATATACTGACAGATAAGGTACAGAGATTGATAGACAGATATACTGACAGATAAGGTACAGAGATTGATAGACAGATATACTGACAGATAAGGTACAGAGATTGATAGACAGATATACTGACAGATAAGGTACAGAGACTGTTAGACAGATATACTGACAGATAAGGTACAGAGATTGATAGACAGATATACTGACAGATAAGGTACAGAGATTGATAGACAGATATACTGACAGATAAGATACAGACATTGATAGACAGATATACTGACAGATAAGGTACAGAGACTGATAGACAGATATACTGACAGATAAGGTACAGAGATTGATAGACAGATATACTGACAGATAAGATACAGAGATTGGTTTACTGTAAATATTTGGAGGGGGGCATGTTATCCTAACTCAAACCACACTTTCCTTTCCATTCAATTAACCTTTATTTTTATACAGCGTTTGGTACAGGGTCCGTCATAATAGACTGCCGTGTCGGGCAGCATGGAGGATGTCTGCACGTATCGTGTAGACATCCTCCGGCTGCCCCCACTAGCCACCAGGGATCGAGTTACAGGTGAGAGGGAGGGAGGGGGCAGATAGACAGGGGGAGGGAGGGGAGAAGAGACAGAGACAAGGGGAGGGAGGGGGGAAGAGACAGAGCAACAATGGGAGGGAGGGGGGAAGAGACAGACGGGGAGGGAGGGGGGCAGAGAGACAGGGGGAGGGGGGAACAGAGCAACAAGGGGAGGGAGAGGGGCAGAGAGACACGGGGAGGGGGGGGCAGAGAGAAACAAGGGGGAGAGAGACAGAGGCGAGGGGGGAGTCAAAGGGAGGGGGAGAGAGAGACAACACTAAGGGGGGAGAGAGAGACAAAGCTGGGGGCAAGGGAAAGAGAGAGGCAGCATTGGCACATAAAAGGAAATAAAAACAAGAAATGCATTTTTTTATATAATATTTTATTAAAAAAAGCAATTTACATGTGAATATATACAAGTTGAACTTTTTTCCTATAGGGTAGTCTTATATTCAGGCTTTTAGTTTTTTTCCTAAAGGAATATCCAAAGTTTGGGGGGTCGTCTTATAATCAGGGTCGTCTTATAATCGAGCAAATACAGTAACTAATGAGGTAGAGGTCCCTGCTCGCAGAGCTTACAATCTAGCGGGAATGGGGAATGTGAGAAATGGAAGGTGAGTGAAGTTGCTGGAAGTAATGTGGGGGAGGGAAAAATAAATATAAACTGTGTCAGTGGCAGGCATGTGTACTGTGTGACAGCTGGGTCATTTCAGAGGTTAATAAGTGGTATATCAGATCCACGTAGAAATGAAAGTGGTTGGAGAGTTGCAGGTGATTATAGAGGGGGAGATGCCAGCGGGCTGACTGATAGGTTAACTCAAATCATGTCATAAACCTGCGTAAAGTGAAATATTTATACAATCATTTTACAGACACCTGCCCAGTTCCAATATCAACATTCTCTTTCAAGGTCGGTTGCACACAGTATAAGATTACATTACCAATTATTTATATAGCGCCAACAATGTACGCAGCGCTAGTTACAAACAAAATTACACAAACATTGTCAGACTAAAACATGAGGTAGAGGGTCTGGCTCAGAAGTTTACATTCTAGAGGGGATGAAGAACATGAGAAACATAAGGAGAGTGAAAAGGCAGAAAACATGGGGGAGGTACAAATAGAAGTGGATTGTGATAATGGAAGGTGTGGGGGAACTCAGAGAGTCATACCAGAGGGTAATTAATTGGAGATTTAGATGGGGCATTGTAAACCTACAAACTCCAGTCACATGGAAATGAAAAGTCTTTGGAGACTGCAGGTGAGTAAAGTGTGTGAGGGGCAAATAAATGTGCAGGGGGTGAGCATGTCAGGTGGTTGATTAGAGGTCAAGTTACATCATCTGGTGAACCAATTAAGCTGTGAGTGGGGAGGAAGGGCCTTAAACAGTCTAATCTGGTTGCAGAGGGATGATGTGAGTGAATGAGAGAGAAAAGTATTAAACACATGGATGAATGTGGGAGGAGATTGTGTGTGGGTCCAAGTACTGATCTGCATTCTCCTTAATCTTATCTCAAGGATAAAAGTGCACCAGGGCATTTATATGTACTCTGTGTACTTCACGTGTGTGCGTCACGCGTGTGCTAGTCCAGGAAGTCCAGCACAATATGTGGAATTCCTTTGTGTACTTCACATGTGGAATATAGCCTATGACTAAGTGCCTCAAGGCAGGAAACGTGCAAGGCATCTGATCACTGGTTTGTTGAAGTGTGATGCTCCTCCTCTCCTCCTCCTGTGTGTGATGACATCATGACACGTGTCACATAATACTTCCTCAGATGACGTGTCATGCTCCTCCTCTCCTCCTCCTGTGTGTGATGACATCATGACACGTGTCACATAATACTTCCTCAGATGACGTGTGCTGCTCCTCCTCTCCTCCTCCTGTGTGTGATGACATCATGACACGTGTCACATAATACTTCCTCAGATGACGTGTCATGCTCCTCCTCTCCTCCTCCTGTGTGTGATGACATCATGACACGTGTCACATAATACTTCCTCAGATGACGTGTCATGCTCCTCCTCTCCTCCTCCTGTGTGTGATGACATCATGGCACGTGTCACATAATACTTCCTCAGATGACGTGTCATGCTCCTCCTCTCCTCCTCCTGTGTGTGATGACATCATGACGCGTGTCACATAATACTTCCTCAGATGACGTGTGCTGCTCCTCCTCTCCTCCTCCTGTGTGTGATGACATCATGACACGTGTCACATAATACTTCCTCAGATGACGTGTCATGCTCCTCCTCTCCTCCTCCTGTGTGTGATGACATCATGACACGTGTCACATAATACTTCCTCAGATGACGTGTCATGCTCCTCCTCTCCTCCTCCTGTGTGTGATGACATCATGGCACGTGTCACATAATACTTCCTCAGATGACGTGTCATGCTCCTCCTCTCCTCCTCCTGTGTGTGATGACATCATGACACGTGTCACATAATACTTCCTCAGATGACGTGTGCTGCTCCTCCTCTCCTCCTCCTGTGTGTGATGACATCATGATAAGTATCAGTATATCAGTATAAAGCTGTCAGTATGCTCTGTATAAAGCGGTCAGGATAAAGCGGTCAGGATAAAGCGGTCAGTATGCTCTGTATAAAGCGGACAGGATAAAGCGGTCAGGATAAAGCGGTCAGTATGCTCTGTATAAAGCGGACAGGATAAAGCGGTCAGGATAAAGCAGTCAGTATGCTCTGTATAAAGCGGTCAGGATAAAGCGGTCAGGATAAAGCGGTCAGTATACTCTGTATAAAGCGGACAGGATAATGCGGTCAGGATAAAGCGGTCAGTATACTCTGTATAAAGCGGACAGGATAAAGCGGTCAGGATAAAGCGGTCAGTATGCTCTGTATAAAGCGGTCAGGATAAAGCGGTCAGGATAAAGCGGTCAGTATGCTCTGTATAAAGGGGACAGGATAAAGCGGTCAGGATAAAGCAGTCAGTATGCTCTTTATAAAGCGGACAGGATAATGCGGTCAGTATGCTCTGTATAAAGCTGTCAGTATAGAGCTGTCAGTATAGAGCTGTCAGTATGAAGCTGTCAGTATAAAGCTGCTGTCAGTATAAAGCTGCTGTCAGTGTAAAGCTGTCAGTATAAAGCTGCTGTCAGTATAAAGCTGCTGTCAGTATAAAGCTGTCAGTATGAAGCTGCTGTCAGCATGAAGCTGCTGTCAGTATGAAGCTGTCAGTATAAAGCTGTCAGTATAAAGCTGTCAGTATAGAGCCATCAGTATAAAGCTGTCAGTATAGAGCTATCAGTATAAAGCTGTCAGTATGCTCTGTATAAAGAAGTCAGGATAAAGCAGTCAGGATAAAGCAGTCAGGATAAAGCGGTCAGTATGCTCTGTATAAAGCTGTCAGTATAGAGCTGTCAGTATAAAACTGTCAGTATAAAACTGTCAGTATGCCACTGTGGATAAACGGTCACGGTATATGTCAGACTGGCAATGCTTTCTGCAGTTTCCCCACTAGAGCAGTAAAGGAGCTTTACATGGAGCTGGCTCCATTGCTGAATATAAAGTGATGTTTTCATTGTGAGGGGCACTCACGTTTTAGAGAGAGCTCACTGATGTATCATCAGCTATAATTCCCCAGTATGACTTACCATCCAGCCTAGAACATTGGAAGTTTAGAATGTAATCTACTTACTTGTAATATTAACACATCCACAAGGCTCCTGATAAATGTAACCAAGGAGATATCAGATGAATTAAGAGACGGCTTGCTTGAGATATTTCCAATATGACCTACTTTACATGTTGGAGAAATTCCAGGTTTTCCAAATATTATGTTTCTTCCCAGAGATTTTAACTGAGAAAAAAAAAAATTGGTTGTAATTTAAATTCGAATCTACTCCAGTGGGGGCAACTTGGCCTCCCCCCATCTCCCTCCACTCTACCCTCCCAAAGTCATTTTATCCAGCTCTTTGTATATCATGCCAATGATTTAAATACACCCTAGGATATGCCCCATCACCCACATTACACATCCCAGACTTGCTGCAGCCCCCAGGACATGCCCCATCACCCGCATTACACATCCCAGACATGCTGCATCCCTCAGGACATGCCCCATCACCCGCATTACACATCCCAGACATGCTGCATCCCTCAGGACATGCCCCATCACCCGCATTACACATCCCAGACATGCTGCATCCCTCAGGACATGCCCCATCACCCGCATTACACATCCCAGACATACTGCATCCCTCAGGACATGCCCCATCACCCGCATTACACATCCCAGACATGCTGCATCCCTCAGGACATGCCCCATCACCCGCATTACACATCCCAGACATACTGCATCCCTCAGGACATGCCCCATCACCCGCATTACACATCCCAGACATGCTGCATCCCCAGGACATGCCCCATCACCCACATTACACATCCCAGACATGCTGCAGCCCCCAGGACATGCCCCATCACCCGCATTACACATCCCAGACATGCTGCAGCCCCCCAGGACATGCCCCATCACCCGCATTACACATCCCAGACATGCTGCATCCCTCAGGACATGCCCCATCACCCGCATTACACATCCCAGACATGCTGCATCCCCCAGGACAGGCCCCATCACCCGCATTACACATCCCAGACATGCTGCATCCCCCTGGACATGCCCCATCACCCGCATTACACATCCCAGACATGCTGCATCCCCCTGGACATGCCCCATCACCCGCATTACACATCCCAGACATGCTGCATCCCCCAGGACAGGCCTCATCACCCGCATTACACATCCCAGACATGCTGCATCCCTCAGGACATGCCCCATCACCCGCATTACACATCCCAGACATGCTGCATCCCCCAGGACATGCCCCATCACCAGCATTACACATCCCAGACATGCTGCATCCCCCAGGACATGCCCCATCACCCGCATTACACATCCCAGACATGCTGCATCCCCCAGGACATGCCCCATCACCAGCATTACACATCCCAGACATGCTGCATCCCCCAGGACATGCCCCATCACCAGCATTACACATCCCAGACATGCTGCATCCCCCAGGACATGCCCCATCACCCGCATTACACATCCCAGACATGCTGCATCCCCCAGGACATGCCCCATCACCAGCATTACACATCCCAGACATGCTGGAGCCCCCAGGACATGCCCCATCACCCGCATTACACATTCCAGACATGCTGCATCCCTCAGGACATGCCCCATCACCCGCATTACACATCCAGACATGCTGCATCCCCCAGGACATGCCCCATCACCCGCATTACACATTCAGACATGCTGCATGCACCCAGGGCCGGCCTTAGGGGTGTGCGACCTGTGCGAGAGCACAGGGCGCAACATGCCAGGGGGCGCCGGCCGCTCAAAAAAAAAAGCCGGTAGAGGCACTGGCTGGGGGAGATAAAAAGATCCCCCCCCCCCCCCACCAGCCCTCTGCTCGGCAGGCTCTGCTGGATCCGGGGAGGGGCCTGGAGCTAACCGGCTGAGCGGTGTAGTTCCGCCCCCACCTTGTGAAGCAGAGCAGCGTCTGCTTCACGGGGAGCCACTGGCAGCAAGAGAAAGTGCTGCTCGGCTCCCCATGCCTGCATTAAGCATGGAGCCTGCATTAAGCATGGAGCCTGCATTAAGCATGGAGCCTGCATTAAGCATGGAGCCTGCACTAAGCATGGAGCCTGCATTAAGCATGGGGAGCCTGCATTAAGCATGGAGCCTGCATTAAGCATGGGGAGCCTGCATTAAGAATGGGGAGCCTGCATTAAGCATGGAGCCTGCATTAAGCATGGGGAGCCTGCATTAAGCATGGAGCCTGCATTAAGCATGGGGAGCCTGCATTAAGCATGGAGCCTGCATTAAGCATGGGGAGCCGGCATTAAGCATGGAGCCTGCATTAAGCATGGAGCCTGCATTAAGCATGGAGCCTGCATTAAGCATGGAGCCTGCACTAAGCATGGAGCCTGCATTAAGCATGGGGAGCCTGCATTAAGCATGGAGCCTGTTAAGCATGGAGCCTGCATTAAGCATGGGGAGCCTGCATTAAGCATGGAGCCTGCATTAAGCAGGGGGAGCCTGCATTAAGCAGGGGGAGCCTGCATTAAGCATGGGGAGCCTGCATTAAGCATGGAGCCTGCATTAAGCATGGAGCCTGCATTAAGCATGGAGCCTGCATTAAGCATGGGGAGCCTGCATTAAGCATGGAGCCTGCATTAAGCATGGGGAGCCTGCATTAAGCATGGGGAGCCTGCATTAAGCATGGAGCCTGCATTAAGCATGGAGCCTGTATTAAGCATGGGGAGCCTGCATTAAGCATGGGGAGCCTGCATTAAGCATGGAGCCTGCATTAAGCATGGGGAGCCTGTATTAAGCATGGGGAGCCTGCATTAAGCATGGGGAGCCTGCATTAAGCATGGAGCCTGCATTAAGCATGGAGCCTGTATTAAGCATGGGGAGCCTGCATTAAGCATGGAGCCTGCATTAAGCATGGAGCCTGCATTAAGCACGGGGAGCCTGCATTAAGCATGGAGTCTGCATTAAGCATGGAGCCTGCATTAAGCATGGAGCCTGTATTAAGCATGGGGAGCCTGCATTAAGCATGGGGAGCCTGCATTAAGCATGGGGAGCCTGTATTAAGCATGGAGCTTGCATTAAGCATGGAGCCTGCATTAAGCATGGAGTCTGCATTAAGCATGGAGCCTGCATTAAGCATGGAGCCTGTATTAAGCATGGGGAGCCTGCATTAAGCATGGGGAGCCTGCATTAAGCATGGGGAGCCTGCATTAAGCATGAGGAGCCTGTATTAAGCATGGGGAGCCTGCATTAAGCATGGCGCCTGCATTAAGCATGGAGCCTGCATTAAGCATGGGGAGCCTGCATTAAGCATGGAGTCTGCATTAAGCATGGAGCCTGTATTAAGCATGGAGCCTGTATTAAGCATGGGGAGCCTGCATTAAGCATGGGGAGCCTGCATTAAGCATGGGGAGCCTGCATTAAGCATGGGGAGCCTGCATTAAGCATGGGGAGCCTGCATTAAGCATGGAGCCTGCATTAAGCATGGGGAGCCTGCATTAAGCATGGAGCCTGCATTAAGCATGGAGCCTGCATTAAGCATGGAGCCTGCATTAAGCATGGGGAGCCTGCATTAAGCATGGGGAGCCTGCATTAAGTATGGAGCCTGCATTAAGCATGGGGAGCCTGCATTAAGCATGGGGAGCCTGCATTAAGCATGGGGAGCCTGCATTAAGCATGGAGCCTGCATTAAGCATGGGGAGCCTGCATTAAGCATGGGGAGCCTGCATTAAGCATGGAGAGCCTGCATTAAGCATGGGGAGCCTGCATTAAGCATGGAGCCTGCATTAAGCATGGAGCCTGCATTAAGCATGGAGCCTGCATTAAGCATGGAGAAGAAATCGAAGAGGATATCAAATCTTCCGACTGGGTGTCTCCTCTGAGAGACGTGGGTGGACAAATGGAATACAGGAAAATAGAGGGATATGCAATAGTGTAAAACTGTTTGATAAAGTATAAAAATACAATTTATTAGAATCAAACTCACAATGGAAATGGCACTGAGGACCAGCTCAATGCAATAACTGCATACAAAGTCAGAATGGTGGAGTGTTAGACTCTGTGATATCTGCCAGATCTGGAAGTTCTGAATGAGACGAGCTTTCTTCGGGTGACCTTCTCGTTAATAAGTAAAAATAATGAGTAAAAACAATTAGATACACTCTCACTCCCCGCTCTACGTGTTTCATCTGAAAAAGACTTCCTCAGGAGCAAAGTGGAGTGTAATACAACAGACAAACAATACATCTATATATATCCCCCTCACATTCCAATGTCCAATCCCATCCAGAGAATCGTAATTTAGGCAAACAGTTCCACCTTGCACTTAAATGTCCATTATTCACTACTGCGCATGTGCATGCGTTCCAATGTGCGTTCCACTTTGAAATTCCCAGATATTTCCGTATTTTGCTCTGCACATGCGTATAATGTCCAGTTTCGTATCAATGAAAACTTTCGTATATAATTACATTTGTATTACCATCTCACGTTCACTTAGAACCGAATTCTATTCATATGAATGGAGACTTTCGTATATACGTTTAAAGTTCCATTCGTATCACCATTTCGTATTAGTGTATCGTATTACTGTAAAACCGAATTACTATCCCATTTTGTATTAAAGTTCTATTGAACTCATGTTAGTATTTACACATTTCGTATAGTCTTAGATGTTTCCATTTGTATTACAAGTTCGTGTGAACTTAGGACCGAATTCTATTCATATGAATGGAGACTTTCGTATATACGTTTACAGATCCATTCATAACAGCATTTCGTATCACCATTTCGTATTAACATAGAGCCGAATTCACATCAGCATTTTTTGTTGACACAAAAACTGAATTGTATTGAACTCATAACTACACATTTTTCTACCTGGGATTGGAGAGTCCTTGCAGATCTTGACTTTCCTATAGAAGAGTATATTTCTTTGTTTTTTCTGGTCGTCCTTGTTTGTATATGAGATTTTTTTTTGGCCTACTTATCCCAGTATGGTTTACAAACAAATGGCCAATTTGAGACATAATTTAGTACATAGTGATTTAAGTCCGTTACCTGTAGAAAAAACTTGGCTTCCGATGACCCATAATGGAAATTACAAATGTGGTCATTGTGCTAATTGTAACGCCAGTAATGTTACATGTTTTAACCATCTGGATACGGGTCAAAAAATCTATATAAATCAGTTTATAAATTGCTCCTCGGCGTATGTGATATATATATACTGGTCTGCCCATGTTCAAAACTGGATGTACCACTAGACCATTAAGGGAACGTATACATGAATATACAATTATTAATACTGATAAAGAAAATAACAATGCGATGGCAATTCATTATTATGAAGCTACCCAAGGGTCCCCTGCTTCTCTCACATGTCATGGGATAGAAATAGTCCCAGTACAAACGAGAGGTAAAGCCCTGTTCCGCAGAGAGGTGTATTGGATAAATGAACTGGCGGTCTATGCAAATGAAAATAATAAAAATAATACTGGTTAAACCCGAGAATTAAACTGGGCCGTTTGTTTATAGATAATTAGTGAATAAGTGATCGGCGCTAGTGTGATCGGCCGTTTGTTTATAGATAATTAGTGAATAAGTGATCGGCGCTAGTGTGATCGGCCGTTTGTTTATAGATAATTAGTGAATAAGTGATCGGCGCTAGTGTGATCGGCCGTTTGTTTATAGATAATTAGTGAATAAGTGATCGGCGCTAGTGTGATCGGCCGTTTGTTTATAGATAATTAGTGAATAAGTGATCGGCGCTAGTGTGATCGGCCGTTTGTTTATAGATAACTAGTGAATAAGTGATCGGCGCTAGTGTGATCGGCCGTTTGTTTATAGATAATTAGTGAATAAGTGATCGGCGCTAGTGTGATCGGCCGTTTGTTTATAGAATCGGTTGTAATATATTTATATTATATATTGTTATTTGTACTCTTGTTTTGAGCTTTGTATACTTTGGATGTTATGTATTTGCTGCTAACGGTTTATGATCCTGCGTGTGTTTTTCCCCTGTAAGTGACTGGTTGGACGTTGTTAATAAAGTTGTGTATAAATATGTAATAAAGTTTAGTCCGTTTGTATCTTCACCTTGACAATAGCACATGGCTCTGCCGAAACTGGTCGGGGTTCATGATGCAATAAACTTCATGTGATTTGCTACTCACAAGAGCAGATGGATTTATTTAGTATAAATCTCAAATTCATCTAATTAGAGCCTATAAGGTATTATTATATCCTTCCACCTACACACTATATGTGAATGAATTGTGTTCCTCTACCTTCCTACACTCATACTTGGAGTGATTTACATAGTCCATTTCTCTTCCACGTAGAGTGAAACACCAAATTACTTTTTGCATGAACTGTTTCTATATCACTAAAGGATTTATACATCCAAGACTTACCCCATTAATATGCCACAGCCAGATTTGACAATTACATGCCACAGTTTGCCCATTAATATGCCACTGTTAATTTTCCCATGGATATGCCATACCTAGTTTGCCCATGAATATGCCAGGGGGCGGACATGTTGCCTAGAATGTTCGGTCAGATTGGTCAACATGCCCACCCAATGACAGAGCTATACAACCTGCTCTACTATTGTTTCACATTAAAGTGACATTTCAAATTTCAGGATTGTGTTAAACATTAAGATTTTGTTAAACACTAAGATTTCCCAGTATGACAAACTAAACCAGTACATATTGATTTATATTCCATAATATAAGGATGTATTAGAGACACCTATATTAATATATGTGATGAGTTAAATAATGTGCTTTACATGAATAAAGAGGCAATAATCCAGTTGGTAAACAGCTTACACTCACAATCATATTAACGAAATATCAACCGATAAACATAATAAAATACAGAAAAGATTTGGAAACGGCCCGTGGGGATTTTTGGTTCCATTTCATATTGAATTTAAGTCTATGATGCAGGATGTGATATGTTTGTAGGTTAATGTCAGAAAAATAGCTGATTTCAATCTACAGGAACCTAATTCGGCTGTGAGACTGTCATGTTTTCCCCACATGTGGAATAGACCATAATTACTCCTTGTGGAATTCCTGATCCACGGACAGTGAGAAGGAGAAATCGCTTAATAAGCATCATTTATTGTAACATTGAACCTTATCCTATGACAAGCTATGAAAATGAATGGAAACTGGATCTGACTAGCAGTGGAGGTTTAATTTACAATTATTATTCCTGGTTTTTAAAAAAAATATTGAACAGAATTACATTTTAAAAAATCTACTAGCTTTTATTTCAGTGAGATTCAGTTTTTCTTATTGAATCCAGATATATGCATTTGATCAACTTTAAATACATAAATGTTATATATCATGTCAATCAGCGTTAAATGCATACACTTTATATATCATGTCAGTCAGCGTTAAATGCATACACTTTATATATCATGTCAGTCAGCTTTAAATGCATACACTTTATATATCATGTCAGTCAGCTTTAAATGCATACACTTTATATATCATGTCAGTCAGCGTTAAATGCATACACTTTATATATCATGTCAATCAGCGTTAAATGCATACACTTTATATATCATGTCAATCAGCGTTAAATGCATACACTTTATATATCATGTCAGTCAGCTTTAAATGCATACACTTTATATATCATGTCAATCAGCTTTAAATGCATACACTTTATATATCATGTCAGTCAGCTTTAAATGCATACACTTTATATATCATGTCAATCAGCTTTAAATGCATACACTTTATATATCATATCAATCAGCTTTAAATGCATACACTTTATATATCATGTCAATCAGCTTTAAATGCATACACTTTATATATCATATCAATCAGCTTTAAATGCATACACTTTATATATCATGTCAGTCAGCGTTAAATGCATACACTTTATATATCATGTCAGTCAGCGTTAAATGCATACACTTTATATATCATGTCAGTCAGCTTTAAATGCATACACTTTATATATCATGTCAGTCAGCTTTAAATGCATACACTTTATATATCATGTCAGTCAGCTTTAAATGCATACACTTTATATATCATGTCAGTCAGCGTTAAATGCATACACTTTATATATCATGTCAATCAGCGTTAAATGCATACACTTTATATATCATGTCAATCAGCGTTAAATGCATACACTTTATATATCATGTCAGTCAGCTTTAAATGCATACACTTTATATATCATGTCAGTCAGCTTTAAATGCATACACTTTATATATCATGTCAATCAGCTTTAAATGCATACACTTTATATATCATGTCAATCAGCGTTAAATGCATACACTTTATATATCATGTCAGTCAGCTTTAAATGCATACACTTTATATATCATGTCAGACAGCTTTAAATGCATACACTTTATATATCATGTCAGTCAGCTTTAAATGCATACACTTTATATATCATGTCAATCAGCTTTAAATGCATACACTTTATATATCATGTCAATCAGCGTTAAATGCATACACTTTATATATCATGTCAGTCAGCTTTAAATGCATACACTTTATATATCATGTCAGACAGCTTTAAATGCATACACTTTATATATCATGTCAGTCATCTTTAAATGCATACACTTTATATATCATGTCAGTCAGCGTTAAATGCATACACTTTATATATCATGTCAGTCAGCGTTAAATGCATACACTTTATATATCATGTCAGTCAGCTTTAAATGCATACACTTTATATATCATGTCAGTCAGCTTTAAATGCATACACTTTATATATCATGTCAGTCAGCTTTAAATGCATACACTTTATATATCATGTCAGTCAGCTTTAAATGCATACACTTTATATATCATGTATTTCAGCTTTAAATGCATACACTTTATATATCATGTCAGTCAGCTTTAAATGCATACACTTTATATATCATATCAATCAGCTTTAAATGCATACACTTTATATATCATGTCAGTCAGCTTTAAATGCATACACTTTATATATCATATCAGTCAGCTTTAAATGCATACACTTTATATATCATGTCAGTCAGCGTTAAATGCATACACTTTATATATCATGTCAATCAGCGTTAAATGCATACACTTTATATATCATGTCAATCAGAGTTAAATGCATACACTTTATATATCATGTCAGTCAGCTTTAAATGCATACACTTTATATATCATGTCAATCAGCTTTAAATGCATACACTTTATATATCATGTCAGTCAGCTTTAAATGCATACACTTTATATATCATGTCAATCAGCTTTAAATGCATACACTTTATATATCATATCAATCAGCTTTAAATGCATACACTTTATATATCATGTCAATCAGCTTTAAATGCATACACTTTATATATCATATCAATCAGCTTTAAATGCATACACTTTATATATCATGTCAGTCAGCGTTAAATGCATACACTTTATATATCATGTCAGTCAGCGTTAAATGCATACACTTTATATATCATGTCAGTCAGCTTTAAATGCATACACTTTATATATCATGTCAGTCAGCTTTAAATGCATACACTTTATATATCATGTCAGTCAGCTTTAAATGCATACACTTTATATATCATGTCAGTCAGCGTTAAATGCATACACTTTATATATCATGTCAATCAGCGTTAAATGCATACACTTTATATATCATGTCAATCAGCGTTAAATGCATACACTTTATATATCATGTCAGTCAGCTTTAAATGCATACACTTTATATATCATGTCAGTCAGCTTTAAATGCATACACTTTATATATCATGTCAATCAGCTTTAAATGCATACACTTTATATATCATGTCAATCAGCGTTAAATGCATACACTTTATATATCATGTCAGTCAGCTTTAAATGCATACACTTTATATATCATGTCAGACAGCTTTAAATGCATACACTTTATATATCATGTCAGTCAGCTTTAAATGCATACACTTTATATATCATGTCAATCAGCTTTAAATGCATACACTTTATATATCATGTCAATCAGCGTTAAATGCATACACTTTATATATCATGTCAGTCAGCTTTAAATGCATACACTTTATATATCATGTCAGACAGCTTTAAATGCATACACTTTATATATCATGTCAGACAGCTTTAAATGCATACACTTTATATATCATGCCAGTCATCTTTAAATGCATACACTTTATATATCATGTATTTCAGCTTTAAATGCATACACTTTATATATCATGTCAGTCAGCTATAAATGCATACACTTTATATATCATGTCAATCAGCTTTAAATGCATACACTTTATATATCATGTCAGTCAGCTTTAAATGCATACACTTTATATATCATGTCAGTCAGCTTTAAATGCATACACTTTATATATCATGTCAGTCAGCTTTAAATGCATACACTTTATATATCATATCAATCAGCTTTAAATGCATACACTTTATATATCATGTCAGTCAGCTTTAAATGCATACACTTTATATATCATGTCAGTCAGCTTTAAATGCATACACTTTATATATCATATCAATCAGCTTTAAATGCATACACTTTATATATCATGTCAATCAGCTTTAAATGCATACACTTTATATATCATGTCAATCAGCTTTAAATGCATACACTTTATATATCATGTCAGTCAGCTTTAAATGCATACACTTTATATATCATGTATTTCAGCTTTAAATGCATACACTTTATATATCATGTCAGTCAGCTTTAAATGCAAACACTTTATATATCATGTCAGTCAGCTTTAAATGCATACACTTTATATATCATGTCAGTCAGCTTTAAATGCATACACTTTATATATCATGTCAGTCAGCTTTAAATGCATACACTTTATATATCATGTCAGTCAGCTTTAAATGCATACACTTTATATATCATGTCAGTCAGCTATAAATGCATACACTTTATATATCATGTCAATCAGCGTTAAATGCATACACTTTATATATCATGTCAATCAGCGTTAAATGCATACACTTTATATATCATGTCAGTCAGCTTTAAATGCATACACTTTATATATCATGTCAGTCAGCTTTAAATGCATACACTTTATATATCATGTCAGTCAGCTTTAAATGCATACACTTTATATATCATGTCAGTCAGCTTTAAATGCATACACTTTATATATCATGTCAGTCAGCTTTAAATGCATACACTTTATATATCATGTCAGTCAGCTTTAAATGCATACACTTTATATATCATGTCAGTCAGCTTTAAATGCATACACTTTATATATCATGTCAGTCAGCTTTAAATGCATACACTTTATATATCATGTCAGTCAGCTATAAATGCATACACTTTATATATCATGTCAATCAGCGTTAAATGCATACACTTTATATATCATGTCAATCAGCGTTAAATGCATACACTTTATATATCATGTCAGTCAGCTTTAAATGCATACACTTTATATATCATGTCAGTCAGCTTTAAATGCATACACTTTATATATCATGTCAATCAGCTTTAAATGCATACACTTTATATATCATGTCAATCAGCGTTAAATGCATACACTTTATATATCATGTCAGTCAGCTTTAAATGCATACACTTTATATATCATGTCAGACAGCTTTAAATGCATACACTTTATATATCATGTCAGACAGCTTTAAATGCATACACTTTATATATCATGTCAGTCATCTTTAAATGCATACACTTTATATATCATGTATTTCAGCTTTAAATGCATACACTTTATATATCATGTCAGTCAGCTATAAATGCATACACTTTATATATCATGTCAATCAGCTTTAAATGCATACACTTTATATATCATGTCAGTCAGCTTTAAATGAATACACTTTATATATCATGTCAGTCAGCTTAAAATGCATACACTTTATATATCATGTCAGTCAGCTTTAAATGCATACACTTTATATATCATGTCAGTCAGCTATAAATGCATACACTTTATATATCATGTCAATCAGCGTTAAATGCATACACTTTATATATCATGTCAATCAGCGTTAAATGCATACACTTTATATATCATGTCAGTCAGCTTTAAATGCATACACTTTATATATCATGTCAGTCAGCTTTAAATGCATACACTTTATATATCATGTCAATCAGCTTTAAATGCATACACTTTATATATCATGTCAATCAGCGTTAAATGCATACACTTTATATATCATGTCAGTCAGCTTTAAATGCATACACTTTATATATCATGTCAGACAGCTTTAAATGCATACACTTTATATATCATGTCAGACAGCTTTAAATGCATACACTTTATATATCATGTCAGTCATCTTTAAATGCATACACTTTATATATCATGTATTTCAGCTTTAAATGCATACACTTTATATATCATGTCAGTCAGCTATAAATGCATACACTTTATATATCATGTCAATCAGCTTTAAATGCATACACTTTATATATCATGTCAGTCAGCTTTAAATGAATACACTTTATATATCATGTCAGTCAGCTTTAAATGCATACACTTTATATATCATGTCAGTCAGCTTTAAATGCATACACTTTATATATCATATCAATCAGCTTTAAATGCATACACTTTATATATCATGTCAGTCAGCTTTAAATGCATACACTTTATATATCATGTCAGTCAGCTTTAAATGCATACACTTTATATATCATATCAATCAGCTTTAAATGCATACACTTTATATATCATGTCAATCAGCTTTAAATGCATACACTTTATATATCATGTCAATCAGCTTTAAATGCATACACTTTATATATCATGTCAGTCAGCTTTAAATGCATACACTTTATATATCATGTCAGTCAGCTTTAAATGCAAACACTTTATATATCATGTCAGTCATCTTTAAATGCATACACTTTATATATCATGTCAGTCGGCTTTAAATGCATACACTTTATATATCATGTCAGTCAGCTTTAAATGCATACACTTTATATATCATGTCAGTCAGCTTTAAATGCATACACTTTATATATCATGTCAGTCAGCTATAAATGCATACACTTTATATATCATGTCAATCAGCTTTAAATGCATACACTTTATATATCATGTCAGTCAGCTTTAAATGCATACACTTTATATATCATGTCAGTCAGCTTAAAATGCATACACTTTATATATCATGTCAGTCAGCTTTAAATGCATACACTTTATATATCATGTATTTCAGCTTTAAATGCATACACTTTATATATCATGTCAGTCAGCTTTAAATGCATACACTTTATATATCATGTCAGTCAGCTTAAAATGCATACACTTTATATATCATGTCAGTCAGCTTTAAATGCATACACTTTATATATCATGTCAGTCAGCTTTAAATGCATACACTTTATATATCATGTCAGTCAGCGTTAAATGCATACACTTTATATATCATGTCAGTCAGCGTTAAATGCATACACTTTATATATCATGTCAGTCAGCGTTAAATGCATACACTTTATATATCATGTCAGTCAGCGTTAAATGCATACACTTTATATATCATGTCAGTCAGCTTTAAATGCATACACTTTATATATCATGTCAGTCAGCTTTAAATGCATACACTTTATATATCATGTCAGTCAGCGTTAAATGCATACACTTTATATATCATGTCAGTCAGCTTTAAATGCATACACTTTATATATCATGTCAGTCAGCGTTAAATGCATACACTTTATATATCATGTCAGTCAGCTTTAAATGCATACACTTTATATATCATGTCAGTCAGCTTTAAATGCATACACTGTATATATCATGTCAGTCAGCTTTAAATGCATACACTGTATATATCATGTCAGTCAGCTTTAAATGCATACACTTTATTTATCATTTCAATCTGCGTTAAATGCATACACTTTATATATCATGTCAATCAGCTTTAAATGCATACACTTTATATATCATGTCAATCAGCTTTAAATGCATACACTTTATATATCATGTCAGTCAGCGTTAAATGCATACACTTTATATATCATGTCAGTCAGCTTAAAATGCATACACTTTATATATCATGTCAATCAGCTTTAAATGCATACACTTTATATATCATGTCAATCAGCTTTAAATGCATACACTTTATATATCATGTCAGTCAGCTTTAAATGCATACACTTTATATATCATGTCAGTCAGCTTTAAATGCATACACTTTATTTATCATGTCAGTCAGCTTTAAATGCATACACTTTATATATCATGTCAGTCAGCTTTAAATGCATACACTTTATATATCATATCAATCAGCTTTAAATGCATACACTTTATATATCATGTCAGTCAGCTTTAAATGCATACACTTTATATATCATGTCAGTCAGCTTTAAATGCATACACTTTATATATCATGTCAGTCAGCTTTAAATGCATACACTTTATATATCATGTCAGTCAGCTTTAAATGCATACACTTTATATATCATGTCAGTCAGCTATAAATGCATACACTTTATATATCATGTCAATCAGCTTTAAATGCATACACTTTATATATCATGTCAGTCAGCTTTAAATGCATACACTTTATATATCATGTCAGTCAGCTTAAAATGCATACACTTTATATATCATGTCAGTCAGCTTTAAATGCATACACTTTATATATCATGTATTTCAGCTTTAAATGCATACACTTTATATATCATGTCAGTCAGCTTTAAATGCATACACTTTATATATCATGTCAGTCAGCTTTAAATGCATACACTTTATATATCATGTCAGTCAGCTTTAAATGCATACACTTTATATATCATGTCAGTCAGCGTTAAATGCATACACTTTATATATCATGTCAGTCAGTGTTAAATGCATACACTTTATATATCATGTCAGTCAGCTTTAAATGCATACACTTTATATATCATGTCAGTCAGCTTTAAATGCATACACTTTATTTATCATTTCAATCTGCGTTAAATGCATACACTTTATATATCATGTCAGTCAGCGTTAAATGCATACACTTTATATATCATGTCAGTCAGCTTTAAATGCATACACTTTATATATCATGTCAGTCAGCGTTAAATGCATACACTTTATATATCATGTCAGTCAGCTTTAAATGCATACACTTTATATATCATGTCAGTCAGCGTTAAATGCATACACTTTATATATCATGTCAGTCAGCTTTAAATGCATACACTGTATATATCATGTCAGTCAGCTTTAAATGCATACACTTTATTTATCATTTCAATCTGCGTTAAATGCATACACTTTATATATCATGTCAATCAGCTTTAAATGCATACACTTTATATATCATGTCAATCAGCTTTAAATGCATACACTTTATATATCATGTCAGTCAGCGTTAAATGCATACACTTTATATATCATGTCAGTCAGCTTAAAATGCATACACTTTATATATCATGTCAGTCAGCTTTAAATGCATACACTTTATATATCATGTCAGTCAGCTTTAAATGCATACACTTTATATATCATGTCAGTCAGCGTTAAATGCATACACTTTATATATCATGTCAGTCAGCTTTAAATGCATACACTTTATATATCATGTCAGTCAGCTTTAAATGCATACACTTTATTTATCATTTCAATCTGCGTTAAATGCATACACTTTATATATCATGTATTTCAGCTTTAAATGCATACACTTTATATATCATGTCAGTCAGCGTTAAATGCATACACTTTATATATCATGTCAGTCAGCGTTAAATGCATACACTTTATATATCATGTCAGTCAGCTTTAAATGCATACACTTTATATATCATGTCAGTCAGCATTTAAATGCATACACTTTATTTATCATTTCAATCTGCGTTAAATGCATACACTTTATATATCATGTCAGTCAGCGTTAAATGCATACACTTTATATATCATGTCAGTCAGCTTTAAATGCATACACTTTATATATCATGTCAGTCAGCGTTAAATGCATACACTTTATATATCATGTCAGTCAGCTTTAAATGCATACACTTTATATATCATGTCAGTCAGCTTTAAATGCATACACTTTATTTATCATTTCAATCTGCGTTAAATGCATACACTTTATATATCATGTCAGTCAGCTTTAAATGCATACACTTTATATATCATGTCAATCAGCTTTAAATGCATACACTTTATATATCATGTCAGTCAGCGTTAAATGCATACACTTTATATATCATGTCAGTCAGCGTTAAATGCATACACTTTATATATCATGTCAGTCAGCGTTAAATGCATACACTTTATATATCATGTCAGTCAGCGTTAAATGCATACACTTTATATATCATGTCAATCAGCGTTAAATGCATACACTTTATATATCATGTCAGTCAGCTTTAAATGCATACACTTTATATATCATGTCAATCAGCTTTAAATGCATACACTTTATATATCATGTCAGTCAGCTTTAAATGCATACACTTTATATATCATGTCAGTCAGCTTTAAATGCATACACTTTATATATCATGTCAGTCAGCTTTAAATGCTTACACTTTATATATCATGTCAGTCAGCTTTAAATGCATACACTTTATATATCATGTCAGTCAGCTTTAAATGCAGACACTTTATATATCATGTCAGTCAGCTTTAAATGCATACACTTTATATATCATGTCAGTCAGCTATAAATGCATACACTTTATATATCATGTCAATCATGCACATCTCGTGCTCAGACTTTAACCCCTTAGTGACAGATTTCTGTTCTGCATGTGAAATACCTTGAAGACCAGAATTCCATTATTTTTGTCATGTGTTTGCTGAACTGTGAATTTCTTTTCTTTTTACAAAGGGTAAAATAGACCCCATCTATATATTTCTAATATTTGTCCTGAGTTTAGAAAGACCAATGTTTCCATGTTTTTCTATGTTTTATTACAATTAACAGGGCAATAATCAGTAGTAGTGTTTTTTTGTTTCCTAACCATTTTCTTCTACAGTGAATTTTTTATCCTAACCCGAAATTTAACCCTAACCCCAAATCTTCCCCACCCCTTAATCTAAGCCTTGTACTAACCCTATCCCTAATTGTAACCCTAATCCACCTAGCTCTCGGGTTAATAGATCTAGGGTTAGCTTCTTCCTTTTATTTTATTTATTTTTTAACTTTAATGCCTCTAGCGGCAGTCAGGCAACAGTTTCAGAGCAATAAAAGCGATTTTTTAAATAAATATTTCCCGTTGCTCCCGGCTGTCACGCCTTATTGGAGGAGCATGCTGCTCTTCAATACGTCACCCGCGATTACCCTGGGGGGCAGAGAAGGATATTGCATGATGCCTTGACTGAAGCATCATTCCAAAACCTTTAACACATAGGCAGTGGAATCTGATCACTGCCTATGTGTGTTTGAACGCATATGATCACATTAGCAGTGATTGTATGCGCGGGGGGAGGGGCGGGGGTGCCTCGGAGGCTGCTTCGGATCTCTGAGACATTTATATACCTCGTCATGGACATTGATTTTCAGGATGTATAAATATATATGTCCATGTGCATTAAGGGGTTAAATAAGGCCCTGAGCCCAAGATGTCACCCGACCCATCACACTATATCCATCCGCTCTGTGGTGGGCGGGTCAACCAGTGAGCGGGCGGATGTCCTGAAGGGCGTCAATACAGCAGCGGGTCCATGGAGATAGCGGCAAAAAGGTGGTCATTGTTATCCTTATTTGCAGATGCCGTCCCAGAATTCATTGCAGTGGTGGGAGACCTGTGGGAAAAGCACATCTTCTGGCTGTCGATTTGTGTGTATTAATCTAGTAGGACTTGTCAGGCACAATATCCTTCATTCACCTGCACCTCACTTTAGTGAATAGCTCCCTGGTGTTGATGTTTCCCAGGCTGGGAGAATTTACTCGTATGAAATCATTTTTCTGGGTGAATCATGACAAGTATCTGGGGACGGCAGGTGGAGATCCAGACAGAGCGAGCGAGAGCCAGACTGTAACAAACCATCCATTTCTACAGCAGTGCGTGCTATCTGCCCTGACAAGCAATGCAATCTCTGCCCCTCGTGCTGACACCTCATAATGTTTCCCCACAAGTGTTGGACAGAAATAGACCAGTAAAAAAGCCACATTGAGAAATAGCATTCCACATGTGGAGGACAATAGTGTGGAATAAAGGGTGACCCTGCTACCTCCAAACACAGCTTCACACACCAGCACTTCATCCTGAGGCTGCTCAATTATTCCTGCTACATGAGTAAGATATATAATCACCATAAACATATAGTAATTTATTCATGAAACAATTGCAAAATTAATCCCAAAAAAGCAGAATTTGAAGTATGGCTGGACAGAAAAAAAAGTCCAAATCAGCTACTTACGTTTGCAGTTCATTTCTCAGTTCCCTGCAATTCCATTTTTTCATGAATAAAGCACAGAAGGAATAGACATGTAAACATCATGCATCACGCACATTGCATCACACACACTGCATCACACACATTGCATCATGCACACTGCATCACGCACACTGCATCACGCACATTGCATCACGCACACTGCATCACGCACACTGCATCACACACATTGCATCACGCACACTGCATCACACACATTGCATCACACACACTGCATCACACACATTGCATCATGCACACTGCATCACGGACACTGCATCACGCACACTGCATCACGCACACTGCATCACGCACACTGCATCACGCACATTGCATCACGCACATTGCATCACGCACACTGCATCACTTGAGAACCTGTTGATCAAGCAGACATGTTTGACAAGGGAAGATGGTAATAAATCCAATGCTAGTTTTCTGATTACTTTAAACATTTATGAAGTCAGAGAAAGAATATAATATATAGTGACTGGGAGATATTGAATTTATATAACAAGTAATGAGCACAGCCCTGGTCAAATAATGTAAATTGATTCAAACAATAAACAATCTGTAGATTATCTTTTAAAATAGAGACCATTTTACTCAAAACATATTCCCAATTCTGTAAAAATGTAAAAACATAGTTACCATATATTGCACCATAGCACAGTATCAGAGCATAATGTATATATAATGTGTATGGTATATGTAGTGTACATATAGTGGGTATATATCATGTGTATGGTGTATGTAGTGTACATAGTGTGTATATATCATGTGTATGGTATATGTAGTGTACATATAGTGTGAATATATCATGTGTATGGTGTATGTAGTGTACATATAGTGAGCATAGTGTGTACATATAATGTGTATGGTATATGTAGTGTACATATAGTGTGTATATATCATGTGTATGGTATATGTAGTGTACATATAGTGTGCATATATAATGTGTGCATAGTGGGGGTGTGTGTATGTATACACACACACATATATATACACACACACACACATACACATACACACACATATATATATATATATATATATATATATATATATATATACACACACACACATATATATATATATACACACACACACACACACACACACACACATATTGTGCAAATTACATGTGCACTACATACACATTACACATTATATATATACACACTATGCACATTATATACACAATACACATCATATATTCACTATATGTACACTACAATGTTGTATGTAGTGTACATATAGTGTGCATAATGAATATATGATGTGTATTGTGTGTTTGTGTGTGTATAGTGTGTGTATGCATAGTTTGTGTGTGTCTGTGTGTACAGTGTGTGTATAGTGTGTGTAGTGTGTGTGTGTGTATATAATGTGTGTATATATTGTGTGAGTGAGTGTGCATAGTGTATATATAATGTGCACATAGTGTACATATAGTGTATATATTATGTGTATATAGTGTACATATAGTGTGCATAGTGTATATATTATGTGTATATAGTGTACATCTAGTGTGCATAGTGTATATATAATGTGTATATAGTGTACATCTAGTGTGCATAGTGTATATATAATGTGTATATAGTGTACATATAGAGTATATATTATGTGTATATAGTGTACATCTAGTGTGCATAGTGTATATAGCATGTGTATATAGTGTACATATAGTGTATATATTATGTGTATATAGTTTACATCTAGTGTGCATGGTGTATATAGCATGTGTATATAGTGTACATATAGTGTATATATTATGTATATATAGAGTGCATAGTGTATATAGCATGTGTATATAGTGTACATATAGTGTTTATTTATTGTAAATATAGGGTATAGAGTGTGTGTATATATAGTGGGCATATAATGTGTGTAGGGTATAGAGTGTGTGTATATATAGTGTGCATATAATGTGTGTAGGGTATAGAGTGTGTGTATATATAGTGTGCATATAATGTGTGTAGGGTATTGAGTGTGTGTATATATAGTGTGCATATAATGTGTGTAGGGTATAGAGTGTGTGTATATATAGTGTGCATATAATGTGTGTAGGGTATAGAGTGTGTGTATATAGAGTGTGCATATAATGTGTGTAGGGTATAGAGTGTGTGTATATAGAGTGTGCATATAATGTGTGTAGGGTATAGAGTGTGTGTATATAGAGTGTGCATATAATGTGTGTAGGGTATAGAGTGTGTGTACTGTATATAGAGTGTGCTGTGTGTAGGGTATAGAGTGTGTGTATATAGAGTGTGCATATAATGTGTGTAGGGTATAGAGTGTGTGTATATAGAGTGTGCATATAATGTGTGTAGGGTATAGAGTGTGTGTATATAGAGTGTGCATATAATGTGTGCAGGGTATAGAGTGTGTGTATATATATAGTGTGCATATAATGTGTGCAGGGTATAGAGTGTGTGTATATATATAGTGTGCATATAATGTGTGTAGGGTATAGAGTGTGTGTATATATATATAGTGTGCATATAATGTGTGTAGGGTATAGTGTGTGTATATATATAGTGTGCATATAATGTGTGTAGGGTATAGAGTGTGTGTATATATATAGTGTGCATATAATGTGTGTAGGGTATAGAGTGTGTTTAGTCTATAGAGTTTATAGTGGGAATTTTGTTTATATAGTGTGTGTGTTTATAGTTATATAATGTATTGTGTCTATAGAGTGTATAGTGTGCATATAGTGCATATAGGGCCAGATTTATCAAGGCAAAAGGAGCTGTTTAAAAAAAGTGCTACATTTGTAGCAAACAATAATAACATTCCATTGGTTTCCAGGGTCATTACTACTATTTTAGTACTTTTTCCTGAAATAGCACCTGTTTTGGCTTGATACATATGGTGCATAGTGTGTATGGCGTTTAGTGTGGATATATGGTGTCTATATATAGTGTACAAAGTCTATAGTGTGTAGCGTGTTAATAGTTTGTAAATAGTGTGTATACTTTGTGCATATAGTGTATTTATAGTGTGGAAGTACTCAAAAAAAAAAAAAAAAATGGGCAGACTAGATGGACTGAATGGTTCTTATCTGCCGACACATTCTATGTTTCTATGTTTCTATGATATCTTGTGTAAATATAGTGTTTAGTTCTGCTGTGTATATAGTCTATAGTGTTAATAGTTGGTATATAGTGTGTAGTCTATAGAGTGTATGGTGTTTATATATTGTATGGTCTATATTGTTTATACATTGTATATATCATTTGTATAGTGTTAATAGTTTGTATAGTATAGTGCGTTTGTGTATACAGTGTATATAGTCTATAGTGTGGACATATTGTATATATAGCGCATATAGTATATATAGTCTATAGAGTGGACATATTGTATAAATAGGGCATATAGTGTATATAGTCTATAGTGTGGACATATTGTATATATAGTGCATATGGTATATATAGTCTATAGTGTGGACATATTGTGTGTGTATATATAGTGCATATGGTGTATATAGTCTTTAGTGTGGATATAGTGCATATGGTGTATATAGTCTTTAGTGTGGACATATTGTATATATAGTGCATATGGTGTATATAGTCTTTAGTGTGGACATATTGTATACATAGTGCATATAGTATATATAGTCTATAGTGTGGACATATTGTATATATAGTGCATATGGTGTATATAGTCTATAGTGTGGACATATTGTATGTAAGTGCATATAGTGTATATTTTGGTATGGAACAACCTTTTAGCACCAGCATTTATCATAGTGGACATTTACCCATAACCGCAATAATAACTCCTAATACTAACCCCTAACCCCAATAATAACTCCTAATACTAACCCCTAACCCCAATAATAACTCCTAATACTAACCCATAACCCCAATAATAACTCCTAATAGTAACCCCTAACCCCAATAATAACTCCTAATACTAACCCTAATACTAACCCCTAACCCCAATAATAACTCCTAATACTAACCCCTAACCCCAATAATAACTCCTAATACTAACCCCTAACCCCAATAATAACTCCTAATACTAACCCATAACCCCAATAATAACTCCTAATAGTAACCCCTAACCCCAATAATAACTCCTAATACTAACCCTAATACTAACCCCTAACCCCAATAATAACTCCTAATACTAACCCCTAACCCCAATAATAACTCCTAATACTAACCCCTAACCCCAATAATAACTCCTAATACTAACCCCTAACCCCAATAATAACTCCTAATACTAACCCCTAACCCCAACAATAACTCCTAATACTAACCCTAATACTAACCCCTAACCCCAATAATAACTCCTAATACTAACCCCTAACCCCAATAATAACTCCTAATACTAACCCTAATACTAACCCCTAACCCCAATAATAACTCCTAATACTAACCCTAATACTAACCCCTAACCCCAATAATAACTCCTAATACTAACCCTAATACTAACCCCTAACCCCAATAATAACTCCTAATACTAACCCTAATACTAACCCCTAACCCCAATAATAACTCCTAATACTAACCCCTAACCCCAATAATAACTCCTAATACTAACCCCTAACCCCAATAATAACTCCTAATACAAACCCCTAACCCCAATAATAACTCCTAATACTAACCCTAATCCCAATAATTACTCCTAATACTAACCCCTAACCCCAATAATAACTCTTAATACAAACCCCTAACCCCAATAATTACTCCTAATACTAACCCCTAACCCCAATAATAACTCCTAATACTAACCCCTAACCCCAATAATAACTCCTAATACTAACTCCTAATCCCAATAATTACTCCTAATACTAACCCCTAACCCCAATAATAACTCCTAATACTAGCCCTTGTAACAACATTTTGTGAACAACCTGTGTTAATAAAGCAAAGAAAATCACTGACCTTATTAGTAATTGTCGACACTAACATGTATCTAATAAGAGAAAGCCTACACATCCTGCCTTCACTGTGCAGTAAGAGAGAGAGTTCCCAACCTCTTGCCCTCAAAAACTTTTATTCAATCTAATTAGCCGCGGATTGTAAAGGGACAAAGTCATATTTCCTTTAAAGCAAACGTTCTCTTGCATAAAATGAACCCGTGAATAACCCAACTCCGTCTGCTTGGACCCAGGTCAGAGCTGCGGTGAATGTATTTCAGCAGTAATTTTGTAATTCAGAATCCCACAGTAGTGTTAACACACAGTGAATGTTTAACCAGCAGGCTGGAAAAAATTGTCTTGAGATCCTTGTTAGGTCTATGGAGACAATAGCTTGGCTAAGGTAGAGTTGGCGACACTTTCCCCGGGAGTTCGCACAGGTTCACGATGTGAGGCCAATTTTAACCAGATCCCTCACAAACCATCACCTTTGATGTATCCTACTTCCTAGGGTAAAACTAGTAGAATATTTAATATAAAGAAACCATATGATAATAATATGATCTTAGAGGAAGGGGGAGATTTGATATTAGTATAAATATTTCACACATTTCCACACACAGTTGTGTCTTGCACTATGGGTTCATTTATAAGGTGATTAGTTCTTACAATTTCAGTCTGTTTAGAGTAACGCTTTGTGGATGGTTATAGCCAGTTCTCTTTAGATCTCTACAAACCTAGGATAATATTGTGCTCAGGAATGGGTGTTTTCTGCCGGTCATTCATTCTGCTCTCTGTGCATTAACCCTGTAACAGAGAAGAGGTTAATGGGGGTTTTTTTTCTCATCCGTCCCCAGTTCCTCTTCTTCGTCAGACATTCTTACATGTTTTACACTCTAACTATGCTCAGCCAGCTATAACTAACACCTTTAAGCTTTCTCTATCATCCAGTTCTTTCCCAGCATTCCATATATTTGTAACTCAAGCTCCCACCTTAGTTAAAGTGTCCCGGTACCCTGTATATATGTCAAGTCCTGAACACTGTTAGGAGTCTGCCCTGCCCTGCACCTTGTCCTGAGTCCTGTTAATGGCTTCCAAATAAGATGGCTGTCCAGTCCCATGCCCTATCACAGGGCTTATCTGTCCTGTGTTTTCTTGTTTCTTTATTCTCTTGCTCTGATCCATTTCTGGTTTTCTCCGTGATCGGTTTGCCATTTTATGTGTTTTTTTTTTATTATTCAGTTATTAGTCATTATTTTAGACAGGTTTTAGTGTTAATAACTTGCCTTATTGTGAGGTGCATTTCTGCTGGTGGCAAGCTGTTCATATCATTGCCATTTGGTGTAACAAAACCCTCATAATTTACTATCTCAGAGTTCTAGGCTAATCATGTGTTTGTCTGTGGCTTTATTTATATGTCTCCTTACTTCTGTTGTCATGCACTTTGTGTCCTGTTTGTATGTACTCTGTATTTATGTCTTTGCCTTGCACATGGTCCTTTCTCTCCCATGTGCATTGTGACTCAGCAATACAGGCACGATCCTATGTCACCTGGACTACGTTTGTGACAGTTTTTTGGGGCTGATGTTTGCGATTTGGTGGCAAATTTCTGTTTGTACATCCCTTTAATATCACACCTTCCAGTTCTTTAAGATGAGGATCAACTTGGAAAGAAAGCTTTGCTGTTTTAAAGGTAATGTGTGATTGATCAGTGATTACAGTATTTCATTTCAGACATATAAGTTATCTTAACTACCAGATGAGTGTCCCAATAAAATGCTACCTATTCACTTCAGACTCACTGAAGGTTCTCCAGAGATTTCTCTACAGTCTCTAATTTTCTCACCTAAACATTAACTTACGGGGGTTTATAAAAATGGAACCAATAACAAAATTAATGTACAACTAGCACAATTGTATCACACTTTTTAAATTTTGTTCATTGGCTTACTGTGCCAGACCGCAAAAATAGACAAATGCATATTAAATTTGACATTTAATTGTTCCAATTTCTTTAACTTTTTTAATAATGAACTTGAAAGCTTGTAGATTTTCTCCCAAGCATGATCCTTCGCACATTGGCATGTATTGCTTTTCCAAAGACTTTGTCCCACTAGCATCTCGTGGGATCCAATCACAGGCCTTCCTTGGGGTTGCTCACTATACAATGACATCACACATCTGTCCGCTCCAATCATTGCAATCACAGACAGTCACCAACTTGCATGCTCTGGTCTTTGTTCATGTTGACATATTTCCTCCACTCCACAGATCAGATGAACTGTCTTCTTATTATGTAAACAAAAGTAAACTAATAACTAGTAAGAAAGATTCTTATGGATTTACCTATTGTGTTTTCTATTACACAATATTCTATAAACACTACCACGCACCCTGAATTGTTCCTTTGTAATCTCTTAAAAATTCCCTCTGTGTTTAAGTCATCCACAGACTAAATTCTCTCCCCTTTTTCATCTAATGCATACTAAATTACTCTTCTATCATTTTTGACACTAATTAATTACAGGTCCCTAATGTAGAAAAATCATTAAAGGATAATCACTGCTAAAACGTGTTATTTTTAAGAGGAATAGAGCATTCTGTAGCTGTTTATTAATAGAGGTATAATGAAAATATAAATCTATCTTATGTGTAAAAATAAGAATTTTTATATTTTAATTGTTTTGTGTTCATTTATATTCCGTGAAAATCTATCTCAAACTGTTTCAGCGTGAACAATTATACCGCAAAACCCACAACACTGGACCACAAAACCCACAACACTGGACCACAAAACCCACAACACTGGACCACAAAACCCACAACACTGGACCACAAAACCCACAACACTGGACCACAAAACCCACAACACTGGACCACAAAACCCACAACACTGGACCACAAAACCCACAACACTGGACCACAAAACCCACAACACTGGACCACAAAAACCATAAAACCCAACCACAAAAAAAACATAAAAACCACAATAGTGAGATCACCCTCCAAGTGTAAATTGGAACAAATAATACTCCCCAGTAATGACGCTGCTTCCCAAAAAGTATTCTAGTACTCTCCAACAGAAATGCAAAACACAAGGGAGAGAAATGGAATAGAAAATACAATATATCATAGCACAGTACAGTATGGTGTAACAAAAGGTGCTGAAGGAGTATATATGAACTCACAAACAATCTTATATATACAAAGTATATATCAACAGATAAAAACGCTCCTGACATTCATTGTCTACGGCACCTGCCTCGGATTTGTGGGAGTGGGACTTCTATACTGACTCACCCACATTGTTTGAGTCTGTTTGCACATCCCATATGTGCTTGTGAATCTGTAAGTGTCTGTAAGTGTCTCCATTTATCCTGCACTTTATACAGATGCTGCGCCACTCGCTTTTTACTTGTCTTTTATAGATGTATAAAGAATATTTCTCCAGTCATGAACATGAGCGTTTTTATCTGTTGATATATACTTTGTATATATAAGATTGTTTGTGAGTTCATATATACTCCTTCAGCATCTCCTGTTACACCAGACTGTATTGTACCATGATATATTGTATTTTCCTCTTCCATGTGACTGTGCTCCCTTGTTTTTTACTTTTTTTCACAAAAAACATAAAACTATACTAGAGTAGACAGCCTTTGTATTAACAAGAGACAATTTCTACGTAGCAGAAAAAAGCTAAATTATTATTTTTTTTATTATTATTTTTCATGTAATTTTTAAGATAAAATCTTTTGTACATGGAAGCGAAAGAAGGATTTATTTTTTTATGAAAATGCTATATTTGAATTTACTCTCCTGATAAATATTATATTTCCATTGTTTAATTTGTCCATTGTGTTGAAGAGGGCTCTTATATGTCAGTATAGATGAAAAAAACTCGTTTTCCTTGCCATGAGATTTTACATCAGTTTGTCATGTTTCCTTAATGAACGCTGTTTGCGCCAATTATTTTTGTTACAATAATATTTAAACACCTCATTCAACTCTACTTCCAACCAATATCGCTTTAATGATAGAGAGCTTGATACCTAATGTTCTGCTTGGTATCGATGATGATATCACATTCTCAGATTTCTATTTTTAATAATACTTCGAATCTGAATCAATATTCAGCTATGGAAATGCAGCTGCTGAGTTTCTAGGTTGGGAGATCGGACCTTACACTCATTGAAAGAGAGATGGGGAGAGGGGAGTCAGGACATGTAAGAATATTCAAACTCCCAATTTCTCCCAATCATGAATGGTATAAAAGGCATTAAGGCTGTTAGATGAAAAAAAAAGAAAAAATACACAGTATTAAAAATATTTTAAAAATGACCAGGCTAGAAAAAAATCATAATGTCGAACGTTTTCGCGCGCTATCGATTTATATAAAATTGTCCACTTTGAAGGCCACTTATTTTGTACTTTCCATTTTAAAAAGCTTTAAGAGCCAATCATAAGAAATGCAATAAATAATTAAACTGTATTTTCTTTAAAGGATATTTTCATTCGTGGTGTTTGGGCCAAGGTTTGGATCTAGGGCACAGCTATAAAAGCAGATCTATTTCACAGTGTCCGGCTTCGGAGTAAACGCTATACAACCCTGTAGTGAGGGGGTTGGGGGGCAGTTAGCACATTGTAAATGGGAGCCGGTGAGTACGAGCAGTGAGTTGGTTCTGTCCTTCTCTCTGAATGAGAAATAAAATATATATTTGCAGCATCAGCAAATCTGCTGTAAAATGTGAAGGTTAAAAACAAATTGAAAATACATTAGCGCTTTCCTCTTGCTTTTAATCTTGCATCCTCGCTTTGCACGGAAGACTCTAATTTCACTGATATCATCTATAACGACTCCATCTTCCCCTGTCGTGTCTATAAATTGTCTTTTTTTGCTTTGAATATAAAGGGCTATAGGAAGATTTGGCACATGGAGAAATCCATTTCATATCCAGACTCTGGATGATACGTTTGTAGGAAACTTAAACAGCGTTACATATTTTATTGCAGAGACTGCTTTCTAAAATGATCCCAGCGGGATTCGGAGCTCGTCGAACGCAAGCTCCCTGGAGCTGTTTGTAGAAAGGATTATTATATCCCATGGTTTGCACCTTTAGCAGCTTTCCAATTGACTTGAATAGGAGATGTGCTAATGGTTGGTAAGTTCCGCTGCCTCTGTATTACTAAGCACTAGGAGAATGTATTTACAGACATGTTCTAATGTGTGATTGTGTGTGCGCTTGCTTAGGACTATGTGTGTGCACACATGGGAAGTGGCTCTGTTACATAAGAGTATTAAGATCACCTAACCGAGAAGAGACAGTATGGAGGACAAATATACAACACAGAAGCCACATTTCATAACATACCTTGATCAATACTACAACCAACACTCTAAGCTGTGTACTTCAGTGCTTCACCAAGACACCCTATAACAGTGATAGCTAACCTTGGCACTAGAGACTATATAGGGGGGATATGATAGAAACATTTAAATACATAAAGGGAATCAACACAGTAAAGAAAGTATATTTAAAAGAAGAAAAACTACCACAACTAGAGGACATAGTCTTAAATTAGAGGGGCAAAGATTTAAAAGTAATATCAGGAAGTATTACTTTACTGAGAGGGTAGTGGATGTATGGAATAGCCTTCCAGTAGAAGTGGTAGAGGTTAATACAGTGAAGGAGTTTAAGCATGCATGGGATAGGTATAAGGCTATCCTAGATATAAGATAAGGCCAGGGACTAATGAAAGTATTACATTACTGAGAGGGTAGTGGATGCATGGAATAGTCTTCCAGTAGAAGTGGTAGAGGTTAATACAGTGAAGGAGTTTAAGCATGCATGGGATAGGTATAAGGCTATCCTAGATATAAGATAAGGCCAGGGACTAATGAAAGTATTACATTACTGAGAGGGTAGTGGATGTATGGAATAGTCTTCCAGTAGAAGTGGTAGAGGTTAATACAGTGAAGGAGTTTAAGCATGCATGGGATAGGTATAAGGCTATCCTAGATATAAGATAAGGCCAGGGACTAATGAAAGTATTACATTACTGAGAGGGTAGTGGATGCATGGAATAGCCTTCCAGTAGAAGTGGTGGAGGTTAATACAGTGAAGGAGTTTAAGCATGCATGGGATAGGTATAAGGCTATCCTAGATATAAGATAAGACCAGGGACTAATGAAAGTATTACATTACTGAGAGGGTAGTGGATGCATGGAATAGTCTTCCAGTAGAAGTGGTAGAGGTTAATACAGTGAAGGAGTTTAAGCATGCATGGGATAGGTATAAGGCTATCCTAGATATAAGATAAGGTCAGGGACTAATGAAAGTATTACATTACTGAGAGGGTAGTGGATACATGGAATAGTCTTCCAGTAGAAGTGGTAGAGGTTAATACAGTGAAGGAGTTTAAGCATGCATGGGATAGGTATAAGGCTATCCTAGATATAAGATAAGGCCAGGGACTAATGAAAGTATTACATTACTGAGAGGGTAGTGGATGTATGGAATAGTCTTCCAGTAGAAGTGGTAGAGGTTAATACAGTGAAGGAGTTTAAGCATGCATGGGATAGGTATAAGGCTATCCTAGATATAAGATAAGGCCAGGGACTAATGAAAGTATTACATTACTGAGAGGGTAGTGGATGCATGGAATAGTCTTCCAGTAGAAGTGGTAGAGGTTAATACAGTGAAGGAGTTTAAGCATGCGTGGGATAGGTATAAGGCTATCCTATATATAAGATAAGGCCAGGGACTAATGATAGTATTACATTACTGAGAGGGTAGTGGATGCATGGAATAGTCTTCCAGTAGAAGTGGTAGAGGTTAATACAGTGAAGGAGTTTAAGCATGCATGGGATAGGTATAAGGCTATCCTAGATATAAGATAAGGTCAGGGACTAATGAAAGTATTACATTACTGAGAGGGTAGTGGATGTATGGAATAGTCTTCCAGTAGAAGTGGTAGAGGTTAATACAGTGAAGGAGTTTAAGCATGCATGGGATAGGTATAAGGCTATCCTAGATATAAGATAAGGCCAGGGACTAATGAAAGGATTACATTACTGAGAGGGTAGTGGATGCATGGAATAGTCTTCCAGTAGAAGTGGTAGAGGTTAATACAGTGAAGGAGTTTAAGCATGCGTGGGAGAGGTATAAGGCTATCCTAGATATAAGATAAGGCCAGGGACTAATGAGAGGATTCAGATATTGGGCAGACTTGATGGGTCGAATTTCTGCCGGTGACACAGTCTATTTTGCAAGGTTAATTCTGCTGGAAAGTCTGATGATCAAACCCAGGCTGGATGTGATAATGGGTGAATATCTTTCCTGCTATAATCCTTTGTTATAATCAACGTGTTGGCCAGGTTTAGCCTCCTATAAATACAGAGACCAGGACAGTGGGATTTGAGGCAGGAGGGCATGAGGGCAGTCGACCAGCCTATTAAACTAAACATGCATATGTAGCGTTATAATGATGCCAGCAATTGGCAGACAGGGGAGAGAGACTCCCTCCCTGGGTTTCTCCTGTACACAGAGAAGAGCGGATTGTTCAGACATCAGAGAGCACAAACCAATAATAACTCTCTCTCTCCTCTACAATCAGCTGCGAAGGGTAGGATTTCACCATCTGCCCCCACCACCACCACCACAGGACCCCATACAACAGCAGGATAGTGTCTGAGCCTTAAATAATTTGCATATCCCGAGCAGGCCTTTGTCTGTGGAGTAACAGAGCTTTTCGATCAGGATCTCTAGTCTTACACCCTTTCATTCCCAGAGCTCGGTTCCTGTCTGTGTCGTGCAATTGGCTGGTTATAATTTTAGCTGTGTGAGGGGCCTTCATGATGCCTGCAATTTGGAAAGTGGCTGATTATAAATACATTGCATTGGACAGACCTGGATGTTTGGGATCAGCAAACAGACATGTATTGGGAGTCACACAAGCACCAGTATTAGACAAGCTCTGGGCAGTTTGCAGATGTGACAAGTGATCTTATCATTCCACTGAATTGCAGAATACTTTCATCTTTGGCTACTTTGTCCTTCAGCTTGAAATTCCCTTCTCAATTCCCTGCAATTAACTCTTTCAAGAGTAAAGCCTTTAATTCCTGCCGCATGGAGTTAATTACTTTACTGATAGCTGGATCCATTAGGAAGGACTGACCAGGAAACGGTCTGTAGTGGAGAGAGAGCTGTCCTTGGTGCTGATATTCTGAGTCCAAACTCCCCTTTGTCAGCATGTTACTTAATAGAAAAGACGAAAGAGATGGAAACCCACAGTGCCGATTATCCTGGATGTCAGAGGGGTAAAGATACAGGAGATCTCCTATATAGCAAAGGGAAATGATATAGAACGAGCCAAGACCTCGCTCATTAATTGCATTATAATAAGAAATGAAACATGTAAAATACATACAATAAGCTAAACTGCACATTGAATGGGAGAATCGAGTACAAATAATGATTCTACAGCATGCTTTATAGTCAGTCCTGTGTCTCATTACACCATCTCTGTGTCGACCCCCATGCAAATGAATCAGTCCACTCTGGAGGTTTAATTTGCATACAAGGCCATCGTGTGATGTCACAGCACACATATAAAGCACGTTTACTCAGTCTGTTTACTGCAATTCTGCTATAACAATAAATCATCCATTTTTTCCTCTAAATCTTATTTTTTTAAATCTAAATATTCACTTGAATCCTCAGATAAATGGATGGAATTGTAGAAACACATTAAATACATCCTGTATGTTTTTCTTTGTCACAATTGCTTTTTCTTTGGATTTGCAATGTCTTATTTGGGTCATGGTATATATGTCTAGAGTAATATCTCTGCAAAATGATGGACAACTATTGTTCTAAATATATCAGCCCAAAGCCGTTCCTACTGCAGTGAATTTCACCTTGTAAAGTACTATGTAGGTTGCAGTAATGAAGGTTCGAAACCATAACAAGTCCTGTCCTGTGTGTACTCTGCACTGGGCAGTAATAAAGCCAAAACCCAATCCCTCAAACTGCTTTTATTTTTCTATATATTACACTCAGATAAATCTTCACGTGTTAAAACATATCAGTCTGGTACAGTTTACAGAGATGCAGATTTTGTAAAACATTCAATCGATAAATCTGAATCCAAACACATCCAAAAAGGGAAAAACTTTACTTTTAGATTTTTTTTTTTCTGGGTTTTATGATGATGTTAAAATGTGATTCTTCTTGGTGTCAATCTTTACATAATACATATGTCACAATACTAAAGGGTTAAGCTCCACCCTGAACTGTGTATTATAATCACCTATTAATCGAGAAATAAAACTGTACTTTGACAATAAATGATTATTAGGGTTAGTGATGAACATGTGTAAATCCAAATAATGATTATTATTATTAGACCGACGTGTATTTCTTTATTTGGATATTCACATTTATTGCACAAAGTGTCACTGTGTTTGAGATTTGTATTCTGATTAACCATTTGTGGTCAGAGTTCAGTTGGCACTCTGTTGGTCCAGCAGGATATTTGGGGGGTCAGTTTCCATCTTGTTTTTGGATGTGTCGTTAGGTACAGAGCCGGCCCTTGCATTAAACTAGTCTTAACTTCTATCACACTGCGGACAGTCTGTGTATTAATGTGACTTGAATTATTACCTTGCTGGAGTCCGTTTCTCCTCATCGTGGCGCAATGTGCATCTTAGACATCTTTTTTCATCTGACCCAAGAAGCCTTTCAACATGTCCTCCCCCTGATAGAGCTATACAGAGAAAAGATTCTAAACAACATGTCCGCCCCCTGATAGAGCTATACAGAGAAAAGATTCTAAACAACATGTCCTCCCCCTGATAGAGCTATACAGAGAAAAGATTCTAAACAACATGTCCGTCCCCTGATAGAGCTATACAGAGCAAAGATTCTAAACAACATGTCTTTCCCCAAATAGAGTTATACAGAGCAAAGATTCTAAACAACATGTCCGTCCCCTGATAGAGCTATACAGAGCAAAGATTCTAAACAACATGCCCGCCCCCTGATAGAGCTATACAGAGCAAAGATTCTAAACAACATGTCCGCCCCCTGATAGAGCTATACAGAGAAAAGATTCTAAACAACATGTCCGCCCCCTGATAGAGCTATACAGGAGAAAAGATTCTAAACAACATGTCCTCCCCCTGATAGAGCTATACAGAGAAAAGATTCTAAACAACATGTCCACCCCTGATAGAGCTATACAGAGCAAAGATTCTAAACAACATGTCCACCCCATATAGAACTATACAGAGCAAAGATTCTAAACAACATGTCCGTCCCCTGATAGAGCTATACAGAGCAAAGATTCTAAACAACATGTCCTCCCCATGATAGAGCTATACAGAGCAAAGATTCTAAACAACATGTCCGCCCCTGATAGAGCTATACAGAGCAAAGATTCTAAACAACATGTCCATCCCCTGATAGAGCTATACAGAGCAAAGATTCTAAACAACATGTCCACCCCTGATAGAGGTATACAGAGCAAATATTCTAAACAACATGTCCGTCCCCTGATAGAGCTATACAGAGCAAAGATTCTAAACAACATGTCCTCCCCATGATAGAGCTATACAGAGCAAAGATTCTAAACAACATGTCCGCCCCTGATAGAGCTATACAGAGCAAAGATTCTAAACAACATGTACATCCCCTGATAGAGCTATACAGAGCAAAGAATCTAACAACATGTCCTCCCCCTGATAGAGCTATACAGAGCAAAGATTCTAAACAACATGTCCGCCCCTGATAGAGCTATACAGAGCAAAGATTCTAAACAACATGTCTGCCCTCTGATAGAGCTATACAGAGCAAAGATTCTAAACAACATGTCCATCCCCTGATAGAGCTATACAGAGCAAAGATTCTAAACAACATGTCCGCCCCTGATAGAGCTATACAGAGCAAAGATTCTAACCAACATGTCCTCCCCCTGATAGAGCTATACAGAGGAAAGATTCTAAACAACATGTCCGCCCCCTGATAGAGCTATACAGAGAAAATATTCTAAACTACATGTCCTCCCCTGATAGAGCTATACAGAGAAAAGATTCTAAACAACATGTCCGCCCCTGATAGAGCTATACAGAGCAAAGATTCTAACAACATGTCCTCCCCCTGATAGAGCTATACAGAGCAAAGATTCTAAACAACATGTCCGCCCCTGATAGAGCTATACAGAGCAAAGATTCTAAACAGCATGTCTGCCCCCTGATAGAGCTATACAGAGCAAAGATTCTAAACATGTCTGCCCCTTGAAAGAGCCATACAGAGCAAAGATTCTAAACAACATATCCACCACTGATAGAGGTATACAGAGCAAATATTCTAAACAACATGTCCGCCCCCTGATAGAGCTATACAGAGCAAAGATTCTAAACAACATGTCCTCCCCATGATAGAGCTATACAGAGCAAAGATTCTAAACAACATGTCCGCCCCTGATAGAGCTATACAGAGCAAAGATTCTAACAACATGTCCTCCCCCTGATAGAGCTTTACAGAGCAAAGATTCTAAACAACATGTCCATCCCCTGATAGAGCTATACAGAGCAAAGATTCTAACAACATGTCCTCCCCCTGATAGAGCTTTACAGAGCAAAGATTCTAAACAACATGTCCGCCCCTGATAGAGCTATACAGAGCAAAGATTCTAACCAACATGTCCTCCCCCTGATAGAGCTATACAGAGCAAAGATTCTAAACAACATGTCCGCCCCCTGATAGAGCTATACAGAGAAAAGATTCTAAACAACATGTCCTCCCCTGATAGAGCTATACAGAGAAAAGATTCTAAACAACATGTCCGCCCCTGATAGAGCTATACAGAGCAAAGATTCTAAACAACATGTCCGCCCCTGATAGAGCTATACAGAGCAAAGATTCTAAACAACATGTCTGCCCTCTGATAGAGCTATACAGAGCAAAGATTCTAAACAACATGTCCATCCCCTGATAGAGCTATACAGAGCAAAGATTCTAAACAACATGTCCGCCCCTGATAGAGCTATACAGAGCAAAGATTCTAACCAACATGTCCTCCCCCTGATAGAGCTATACAGAGCAAAGATTCTAAACAACATGTCCGCCCCCTGATAGAGCTATACAGAGAAAAGATTCTAAACAACATGTCCTCCCCTGATAGAGCTATACAGAGAAAAGATTCTAAACAACACGTCCGCCCCTGATAGAGCTATACAGAGCAAAGATTCTAACAACATGTCCTCCCCCTGATAGAGCTATACAGAGCAAAGATTCTAAACAACATGTCCGCCCCTGATAGAGCTATACAGAGCAAAGATTCTAAACACCATGTCTGCCCCCTGATAGAGCTATACAGAGCAAAGATTCTAAACAACATGTCCATCCCCTGATAGAGCTATACAGAGCAAAGATTCTAAACAACATGTCCGCCCCTGATAGAGCTATACAGAGCAAAGATTCTAAACAACATGTCCTCCCCCTGATAGATCTATAGAGAGAAAAGATTCTAAACAACATGTCCACCCCCTGATAGAGCTATACAGAGCAAAGATTCTAAACAACATGTCCATCCCCTGATAGAGCTATACAGAGAAAAGATTCTAAACAACATGTCCACCCCCTGATAGAGCTATACAGAGCAAAGATTCCAAACAACATGTCCTCCCCTGATAGAGCAATACAGAGCAAAGATTGTACACAACATATCCGCCCCTGATAGAGCTATACAGAGCAAAGATTCTAAACAACCTGTCCGCCCCCTGATAGAGCTATACAGAGCAAAGATTCCAAACAACATGTCCACCCCCTGATAGAGCTATACAGAGCAAAGATTCCAAAGAACATGTCCTCCCCTGATAGAGCTATACAGAGAAAAGATTCTAAACAACCTGTCCGCCCCCTGATAGAGCTATACAGAGCAAAGATTGTTCACAACATGTCCGCCCCTGATAGAGCTATACAGTGCAAAGATTCTAAACAACCTGTCCGCCCCCTGATAGAGCTATAGAGAGCAAAGTTTCTAAACAACATTTTTGGCCCCTGATAGAGCTATACAGAGCAAAGATTCTAAACTACATGTGCATCCCCTGATAGAGCGATACAGAGCAAAGATTCTAAACAATATGTCCGCCCCTGATAGAGCTATACAGAGCAAAGATTATACACAACATGTCCGCCCCCTGATAGAGCTATACAGAGCAAAGATTCTAAACAACATGTCCGCCCCTGATAGAGCTATACAGAGCAAAGATTCTAAACAACATTTCCACCCCCTGATAGAGCTATACAGAGAAAAGATTCTAAACAACAAGTCCGCCCCTGATAGAGCTATACAGAGAAAAGATTCTAAACAACATGTCCACCCCCTGATAGAGCTATACAGAGCAAAGATTCCAAACAACATGTCCACCCCCTGATAGAGCTATACAGAGCAGAGATTCCAAACAACATGTCCTCCCCTGATAGAGCTATACAGAGCAAAGATTCAAAACAACATGTCCTCCCCTGATAGATCTATACAGAGCAAAGATTGTACACAACATGTCCGCCCCTGATAGAGCTATACAGAGCAAAGATTCTAAACAACCTGAACGCCCCCTGATAGAGCTATAGAGCGCAAAGGTTCTAAACAACATGTCCACCCCCTGATAGAGCTATACAGAGCAAATATTCTAAACTACATGTGCATCCCCTGATAGAGCTATACAAAGCAAAGATTCTAAACAATATGTCCGCCCCTAATAGAGCTATACAGAGCAAAGATTATACACAACATGTCCGCCCCCTGATAGAGCTATACAGAGCAAAAATTCTAAACAGCATGTCCGCCCCTGATAGAGCTATACAGAGCAAAGATTCTAAACAACATGTCCACCCCTGATAGAGCTATACAGAGCAAAGATTCTAAACAACATGTCCGTCCCCTGATAGAGCTATACAGAGCAAAGATTCTAAACAACATGTCCGCCCCTGATAGAGCTATACAGAGCAAAGATTCTAAACAACATGTCCGTCCCCTGATAGAGCTATACAGAGCAAAGATTCTAAACAACATGTCCGCCTCTGATAGAGCTATACAGAGCAAAGATTCTAAACAACATGTCTGTCCCCTGATAGAGCTATACAGAGCAAAGATTCCAAACAACACGTCTGCCCCCTGATAGAGCTATACAGAGCAAAGATTCTAAACAACATGTCTGTCCCCTGATAGAGCTATACAGAGCAAAGATTCTAAACAACATGTCCGCCCCTGATAGAGCTATACAGAGCAAAGATTCTAAATAACATGTCCACCCCCTGATAGAGCTATACAGAGCAAAGATTCTAAACAACATGTCCGCCCCCTGATAGAGCTATACAGAGCAAAGATTCTAAACAACATGTCCACCCCCTGATAGAGCTATACAGAGCAAAGATTCTAAACAACATGTCTGCCTCCTGATAGAGCTATACAGAGCAAAGATTCTAAACAGCATGTCCGCCCCTGATAGAGCTATACAGATCAAAGATTCTAAACAACATGTCCGTCCCCTGATAGAGCTATACAGAGCAAAGTTTCTAAACAACATTTTTGGCCCCTGATAGAGCTATACAGAGCAAAGATTCTAAACTACATGTGCATCCCCTGATAGAGCTATACAGAGCAAAGATTCTAAACAATATGTCCGCCCCTGATAGAGCTATACAGAGCAAAGATTATACACAACATGTCCGCCCCCTGATAGAGCTATACAGAGCAAAGATTCTAAACAACATGTCCGCCCCTGATAGAGCTATACAGAGCAAAGATTCTAAACAACATGTCCGCCCCTGATAGAGCTATACTGAGAAAAGATTCTAAACAACATTTCCACCCCCTGATAGAGCTATACAGAGAAAAGATTCTAAACAACAAGTCCGCCCCTGATAGAGCTATACAGAGAAAAGATTCTAAACAACATGTCCACCCCCTGATAGAGCTATACAGAGCAAAGATTCCAAACAACATGTCCACCCCCTGATAGAGCTATACAGAGCAGAGATTCCAAACAACATGTCCTCCCCTGATAGAGCTATACAGAGCAAAGATTCAAAACAACATGTCCTCCCCTGATAGATCTATACAGAGCAAAGATTGTACACAACATGTCCGCCCCTGATAGAGCTATACAGAGCAAAGATTCTAAACAACCTGAACGCCCCCTGATAGAGCTATAGAGCGCAAAGGTTCTAAACAACATGTCCACCCCCTGATAGAGCTATACAGAGCAAATATTCTAAACTACATGTGCATCCCCTGATAGAGCTATACAAAGCAAAGATTCTAAACAATATGTTCGCCCCTAATAGAGCTATACAGAGCAAAGATTATACACAACATGTCCGCCCCCTGATAGAGCTATACAGAGCAAAAATTCTAAACAGCATGTCCGCCCCTGATAGAGCTATACAGAGCAAAGATTCTAAACAACATGTCCACCCCTGATAGAGCTATACAGAGCAAAGATTCTAAACAACATGTCTGTCCCCTGATAGAGCTATACAGAGCAAAGATTCTAAACAACATGTCCGCCCCTGATAGAGCTATACAGAGCAAAGATTCTAAACAACATGTCCGTCCCCTGATAGAGCTATACAGAGCAAAGATTCTAAACAACATGTCCGCCTCTGATAGAGCTATACAGAGCAAAGATTCTAAACAACATGTCTGTCCCCTGATAGAGCTATACAGAGCAAAGATTCCAAACAACACGTCTGCCCCCTGATAGAGCTATACAGAGCAAAGATTCTAAACAACATGTCCGTCCCCTGATAGAGCTATACAGAGCAAAGATTCTAAACAACATGTCCGCCCCTGATAGAGCTATACAGAGCAAAGATTCTAAATAACATGTCCACCCCCTGATAGAGCTATACAGAGCAAAGATTCTAAACAACATGTCCGCCCCCTGATAGAGCTATACAGAGCAAAGATTCTAAACAACATGTCCACCCCCTGATAGAGCTATACAGAGCAAAGATTCTAAACAACATGTCTGCCTCCTGATAGAGCTATACAGAGCAAAGATTCTAAACAACATGTCCGTCCCCTGATAGAGCTATACAGAGCAAAGATTCTAAACAACATGTCCGCCCCTGATAGAGCTATACAGAGCAAAGATTCTAAACAACATGTCCGTCCCCTGATAGAGCTATACAGAGCAAAGATTCTAAACAACATGTCCACCCCCTGATAGAGCTATACAGAGCAAAGATTCTAAAAAACATGTCTGCCTCCTGATAGAGCTATACAGAGCAAAGATTCTAAACAGCATGTCCGCCCCTGATAGAGCTATACAGAGCAAAGATTCTAAACAACATGTCCGTCCCCTGATAGAGCTATACAGAGCAAAGATTCTAAACAACATGTCCGCCTCTGATAGAGCTATACAGAGCAAAGATTCTAAACAACATGTCTGTCCCCTGATAGAGCTATACAGAGCAAAGATTCCAAACAACACGTCTGCCCCCTGATAGAGCTATACAGAGCAAAGATTCTAAACAACATGTCCGTCCCCTGATAGAGCTATACAGAGCAAAGATTCTAAACAACATGTCCGCCCCTGATAGAGCTATACAGAGCAAAGATTCTAAATAACATGTCCACCCCCTGATAGAGCTATACAGAGCAAAGATTCTAAACAACATGTCCGCCCCCTGATAGAGCTATACAGAGCAAAGATTCTAAACAACATGTCCACCCCCTGATAGAGCTATACAGAGCAAAGATTCTAAACAACATGTCTGCCTCCTGATAGAGCTATACAGAGCAAAGATTCTAAACAACATGTCCGTCCCCTGATAGAGCTATACAGAGCAAAGATTCTAAACAACATGTCCGCCCCTGATAGAGCTATACAGAGCAAAGATTCTAAACAACATGTCCGTCCCCTGATAGAGCTATACAGAGCAAAGATTCTAAACAACATGTCCGCCCCTGATAGAGCTATACAGAGCAAAGATTCTAAACAACATGTCCGTCCCCTGATAGAGCTATACAGAGTAAAGATTCTAAACAACATGTCCGTCCCCTGATAGAGCTATACAGAGCAAAGATTCTAAACAACATGTCCGCCCCTGATAGAGCTATACAGAGCAAAGATTCTAAACATCATGTGTTAGCACAATAGCAGCAGAGAAAGGGAAAATGTGTTTTCCTTGTGTCAGTGCTCTTTCCTGCTTATAACATCCCCTTGTGGCTTGAAATGCAAAACTACTTAGAGTAGAAATGTGTAATTTGTATATCAAGCCACAAGGTGATGTGACAAACAGGAGATTCATCTATAACATGTTTCGACTACTTGATGTAAGCAAAGCATCAAGGGAAACAGTCCACAACATCTGTGCCAAAGGTTGCTACCCCTGATCTAGTTAATGAAACGTTTAGCAAATTAGTCAGTCATCATTTAAATCTGGCTTGTTGTCATTTGTTTTTTTTGTTTTTTAATTTTATTAAAAACATACAAAAGAGGACAATAAATATAACAAATAGGCTCTTCTCTTTCTTCTCCTTCTCTCTTCCCCTCTTTCTCCCCTCCTCCCTTTTTTCTCCTTTTCCTTTCTCCCTCTTTCTGTTTCTTTCTTTTCCTTCTCTCTTCCCCTCTTTCTCCCCTCCTCCCTTTTTTCTCCTTTTCCTTTCTCCCTCTTTCTGTTTCTTTCTTTTCCTTCTCTCTTCCCCTCTTTCTCCCCTCCTCCCTTTTTTCTCCTTTTCATTTCTCCCTCTTTCTGTTTCTTTCTTTTCCTTCTCTCTTCCCCTCTTTCTCCCCTCCTCCCTTTTTTCTCCTTTTCATTTCTCCCTCTTTCTGTTTCTTTCTTCTCCTTCTCTCTTCCCCTCTTTCTCCCCTCCTCCCTTTTTTCTCTTTTTCCTTTCTCCCTCTTTCTGTTTCTTTCTTCTCCTTCTCTCTTCCCCTCTTTCTCCCCTCCTCCCTTTTTTCTCCTTTTCCTTTCTCCCTCTTTCTGTTTCTTTCTTTTCCTTCTCTCTTCCCCTCTTTCTCCCCTCCTCCCTTTTTTCTCTTTTTCCTTTCTCCCTCTTTCTGTTTCTTTCTTTTCCTTCTCTCTTCCCCTCTTTCTCCCCTCCTCCCTTTTTTCTCTTTTTCCTTTCACCCTCTTTCTGTTTCTTTCATCTCCTTCTCTCTTCCCCTCTTTCTCCCCTCCTCCCTTTTTTCTCCTTTTCCTTTCTCCCTCTTTCTGTTTCTTTCTTTTCCTTCTCTCTTCCCCTCTTTCTCCCCTCCTCCCTTTTTTCTCCTTTTCCTTTCTCCCTCTTTCTGTTTCTTTCTTTTCCTTCTCTCTTCCCCTCTTTCTCCCCTCCTCCCTTTTTTCTCCTTTTCATTTCTCCCTCTTTCTGTTTCTTTCTTTTCCTTCTCTCTTCCCCTCTTTCTCCCCTCCTCCCTTTTTTCTCTTTTTCCTTTCTCCCTCTTTCTGTTTCTTTCTTTTCCTTCTCTCTTCCCCTCTTTCTCCCCTCCTCCCTTTTTTCTCTTTTTCCTTTCTCCCTCTTTCTGTTTCTTTCTTTTCCTTCTCTCTTCCCCTCTTTCTCCCCTCCTCCCTTTTTTCTCTTTTTCCTTTCACCCTCTTTCTGTTTCTTTCATCTCCTTCTCTCTTCCCCTCTTTCTCCCCTCCTCCCTTTTTTCTCCTTTTCCTTTCTCCCTCTTTCTGTTTCTTTCTTTTCCTTCTCTCTTCCCCTCTTTCTCCCCTCCTCCCTTTTTTCTCTTTTTCCTTTCTCCCTCTTTCTGTTTCTTTCTTTTCCTTCTCTCTTCCCCTCTTTCTCCCCTCCTCCCTTTTTTCTCTTTTTCCTTTCACCCTCTTTCTGTTTCTTTCTTTTCCTTCTCTCTTCCCCTCTTTCTCCCCTCCTCCCTTTTTTCTCTTTTTCCTTTCTCCCTCTTTCTGTTTCTTTATTTTCCTTCTCTCTTCCCCTCTTTCTCCCCTCCTCCCTTTTTTCTCTTTTTCCTTTCTCCCTCTTTCTGTTTCTTTCTTTTCCTTCTCTCTTCCCCTCTTTCTCCCCTCCTCCCTTTTTTCTCTTTTTCCTTTCACCCTCTTTCTGTTTCTTTCTTTTCCTTCTCTCTTCCCCTCTTTCTCCCCTCCTCCCTTTTTTCTCTTTTTCCTTTCTCCCTCTTTCTGTTTCTTTATTTTCCTTCTCTCTTCCCCTCTTTCTCCCCTCCTCCCTTTTTTCTCTTTTTCCTTTCTCCCTCTTTCTGTTTCTTTCTTTTCCTTCTCTCTTCCCCTCTTTCTCCCCTCCTCCCTTTTTTCTCTTTTTCCTTTCACCCTCTTTCTGTTTCTTTATTTTCCTTCTCTCTTCCCCTCTTTCTCCCCTCCTCCCTTTTTTCTCTTTTTCCTTTCACCCTCTTTCTGTTTCTTTATTTTCCTTCTCTCTTCCCCTCTTTCTCCCCTCCTCCCTTTTTTCTCTTTTTCCTTTCACCCTCTTTCTGTTTCTTTCATCTCCTTCTCTCTTCCCCTCTTTCTCCCCTCCTCCCTTTTTTCTCTTTTTCCTTTCTCCCTCTTTCTGTTTCTTTCTTTTCCTTCTCTCTTCCCCTCTTTCTCCCCTCCTCCCTTTTTTCTCCTTTTCCTTTCTCCCTCTTTCTGTTTCTTTCTTTTCCTTCTCTCTTCCCCTCTTTCTCCCCTCCTCCCTTTTTTCTCTTTTTCCTTTCTCCCTCTTTCTGTTTCTTTCTTTTCCTTCTCTCTTCCCCTCTTTCTCCCCTCCTCCCTTTTTTCTCTTTTTCCTTTCTCCCTCTTTCTGTTTCTTTCTTTTCCTTCTCTCTTCCCCTCTTTCTCCCCTCCTCCCTTTTTTCTCTTTTTCCTTTCTCCCTCTTTCTGTTTCTTTCTTTTCCTTCTCTCTTCCCCTCTTTCTCCCCTCCTCCCTTTTTTCTCTTTTTCCTTTCTCCCTCTTTCTGTTTCTTTCTTTTCCTTCTCTCTTCCCCTCTTTCTCCCCTCCTCCCTTTTTTCTCTTTTTCCTTTCTCCCTCTTTCTGTTTCTTTCTTTTCCTTCTCTCTTCCCCTCTTTCTCCCCTCCTCCCTTTTTTCTCTTTTTCCTTTCTCCCTCTTTCTGTTTCTTTCTTTTCCTTCTCTCTTCCCCTCTTTCTCCCCTCCTCCCTTTTTTCTCTTTTTCCTTTCTCCCTCTTTCTGTTTCTTTCTTTTCCTTCTCTCTTCCCCTCTTTCTCCCCTCCTCCCTTTTTTCTCTTTTTCCTTTCTCCCTCTTTCTGTTTCTTTCTTTTCCTTCTCTCTTCCCCTCTTTCTCCCCTCCTCCCTTTTTTCTCTTTTTCCTTTCTCCCTCTTTCTGTTTCTTTCTTTTCCTTCTCTCTTCCCCTCTTTCTCCCCTCCTCCCTTTTTTCTCTTTTTCCTTTCTCCCTCTTTCTGTTTCTTTCTTTTCCTTCTCTCTTCCCCTCTTTCTCCCCTCCTCCCTTTTTTCTCTTTTTCCTTTCTCCCTCTTTCTGTTTCTTTCTTTTTCTTCTCTCTTCCCCTCTTTCTCCCCTCCTCCCTTTTTCTCCTTTTCATTTCTCCCTCTTTCTGTTTCTTTCTTTTTCTTCTCTCTTCCCCTCTTTCTCCCCTCCTCCCTTTTTTCTCTTTTTCCTTTCTCCCTCTTTCTGTTTCTTTCTTTTCCTTCTCTCTTCCCCTCTTTCTCCCCTCCTCCCTTTTTTCTCTTTTTCCTTTCTCCCTCTTTCTGTTTCTTTCTTTTCCTTCTCTCTTCCCCTCTTTCTCCCCTCCTCCCTTTTTTCTCTTTTTCCTTTCTCCCTCTTTCTGTTTCTTTCTTCTCCTTCTCTCTTCCCCTCTTTCTCCCCTCCTCCCTTTTTTCTCCTTTTCATTTCTCCCTCTTTCTGTTTCTTTCTTTTTCTTCCTCTCCCTTTTCCTATCTCCTGTTTATTGATTGTCATACAAATATCAAACATTATGTTACTATTAATAAATTAGGCAATATACAATACAAACAAACTTCTGTGGCTCCGGCAGTGAGAGGGTTATTGGGAGATACAGCTGATTATATTTGTAAGTATATTTGTAAAATTTAATATTGGGTTACGACTCCTTTCTTTTCTTTTCTCCTGCACTTTTCTTTCCTTTTGTCATTTATTTTTAAAATTCTGAAGGATGGAAACCATAAGAAATAATCTTGCACACATGCAGTTTAGCAAACTGAAAGAGATCTAAGTACAAGTGATTTAAATAGAAGTGCACATGCTTTCGTGGTGCTGTCCCTTGTACCTGGTCACCTGGGCAGCTGCTGCTGGGGGTAGGGTATATATGTAGTGGACATGCTTTTGTGGAGCTGTCCCTTTAATTGTACCTGGTCACCTGGGCAGCTGTTGCTGGGGGTAGGGTATTTATATAGTGGACATGCTTTTGTGGTGCTGTCCCTTTAATTGTACCTGGTCACCTGGGCAGCTGCTGCGGGGAGTAGGGTATTTATATAGTGCACATGCTTTCATGGTGCTGTCCCTTTAATTGTACCTGGTCAAATGGGCAGCTGTTGCTGGGGTTAGGGTATTTATATAGTGCACATGCTTTCGTGGTGCTGTCCCTTTAATTGTACCTGGTCACCTGGGCAGCTGTTGCCTGGGGTAGGGTATTTATGTAGTGGACATGCTTTTGTGGTGCTGTCCCTTTAATTGTACCTGGTCACCTGGGCAGCTGTTGCTGGGGGTAGGGTATTTATACAGTGGACATGTCATTTCTTTTCACTGCTGATCTGTAGCTGCTGACAGCTCTGTATTTTGGGAATGATGCCTGTCAGCAGGGAGGGGATATTATCATGCATTCTCCAATGCATTACATATGCCATAAAGGAGCAGCACACACACATGTAACATGTGATAACCCTTTCTGTGCCAGACTGACAGTGAGCAGAGCATCTCAGGCAGGGAGGGTGTTAAAGAGACAGCTCCTCCTGCTCCTCCTCCTCCTCCTCCTCCTCAGCCCGGCTCCTCCTCAGCCTCAGCCCGGCTCCTGCACCTCCTGCAGCCGGGAGATGATCATCCAGTGACCGAGCTCAGACGGCTGCACAATGCCCGTGAGAAGGGGACATGTGGCCCCGCAGAATACCTTCCTGGGGACCATCATCCGCAAATTCGAGGGGCAGAGTGAGTGTGACAGGGACATGCATGATCTATGACCTGTGACATGCTACAAAGCATGCAACACATCTCACATGCTATACAGACAGCAACATGTAGTACATGCTAAATGGGATGCAACACATCTCACATGCTACACAGACAACAACATGTAGTACATGCTACATGGGATGGTACACATCTCACATGCTACACAGACAACAACATGTAGTACATGCTACATGGGATGGTACACATCTCACATGCTACACAGACAACAACATGTAGTACATATTAAATGGGATGGTACACATCTCACATGCTACACAGACAACATGTAGTACATGCTACATGGGATGCAACACATCTCACATGCTACACAGACAACAACATGTAGTACATGCTACATGGGATGCAACACATCTCACATGCTACACAGACAACAACATGTAGTACATGCTAAATGGGATGCAACACATCTCACATGCTACACAGACATCAGATAAAAGTACATGCTACATAGACATCAGCACATATCACATGCTACACAGGCTGCCACACATGACATGCTACATGGAAACACTGCATCTCCTTGTGTCTCAGGATGGAGATATAACATGTATTATTTAAATTCAGACTTTACCTGTAATATATCTATATGTGTGTAATCTACAGATATAATGTATACTCCACCTTCACTGTGAAGTCTGCACTGTATGTGTGTGGCAGTGTATGTATGTCAGCGGCTGTGTGTGTGTGTCAGTGTATGTATGTCAGTGGTAGTGTGTGTGTGTCAGTGTATCTGTGACAGTGGCAGTGTGTGTGTGTGTCAGTGTATCTGTGATAGTGGCAGTGTGTGTGTGTCTGTCAGTGTATCTGTGATAGTGGCAGTGTGTGTGTGTGTGTGTGTGTCTGTCTGTGTATCTGTGATAGTGGCAGTGTGTGTGTGTGTGTGTGTGTGTGTATCTGTGATAGTGGCAGTGTGTGTGTGTGTGTGTGTGTGTCTGTCTGTGTATCTGTGATAGTGGCAGTGTGTGTGTGTGTGTGTGTCTGTGTATCTGTGATAGTGGCAGTGTGTGTGTGTGTGTGTGTCTGTCTGTGTATCTGTGATAGTGGCAGTGTGTGTGTGTGTGTGTGTGTCTGTCTGTGTATCTGTGATAGTGGCAGTGTGTGTGTGTGTGTGTGTGTGTGTGTGTGTGTGTGTGTCTGTCTGTGTATCTGTGATAGTGGCAGTGTGTGTGTGTGTGTGTGTATCTGTGACAGTGGCAGTGTGTGTGTGTGTGTCTGTCTGTGTATCTGTGATAGTGGCAGTGTGTGTGTGTGTGTGTGTGTGTCTGTCTGTCTGTCTGTCTGTCTGTGTATGCAGGATGTGAATTTATTGCACATAGTTTGCTTGTAGTTTAAATAGTGATGATAGTTTTCTATCACCTGCTGATACTTTGCACTGTATCTCTGACGGTGCACAGAGCAAAATATACAGCACACTTTGTATTACAGCATTTTATCTGGCGCAGGTGTCGACTTTCTGTGAATACTTTTATCTGCACAAGCCTTCGTGCAACATTGCATGTGTGTCTGTGTGCGTGGGTGTCTGTGTGTGCCTGGGTGTATCATTGTGTGTGTGACAGTGTTTCTCTGTGTTTGTGTAATTGTGTGAGTGTGTCAGTGTGCGTGTCATTGCTTGTGTGCGTGTGTCAGTGTGTGTGTCATTTCTTGTCTGTGTGTCATTGCACGTGTGTTTGTGTGTGTGTCATTGTGTGTGTCTGTCAGCATGTGTGTTAGTGTGCGTGTCATTGCTTGTGTGTGTCAGTGTGTGTGCCATTGCTTGTGTGTGTGTGTGTGTGTGTCATTGTGTGTGCTCTGTTGGTTAGTACTTGCAAGTATTCATACGAAGGAAATTGGACGTGATTAAATCACATAGTGGGCAGCAGCTCTGGACACACAGTATAACCTAATGATTATCTCAGGTATCTTATTACTCCAGTAACAAGGTGTGCGTCTGAGTATTAGCTGCTGATTATGTAATAATACATGAGGGAGACAGAAATCTAAAAATATATGTGACATTTTCATCCAACCAAGTGATACGATGCAGTTGCTTAGTGTTGAAGCTCCTGTGTCTGAAGTGAGATTATTATTATTATTATTATAAGATGTGATCAGGCAGGTGACAGTATAATAACCTGTGTTTATTCCTGTATGGTCCTTCCTGGAGCAGCATGATATGTGCAATGTGCAGGTGAGACAGACAGTAAATATCTGGAAATGACAGAAGGATGCTATACTCCCAGCGCACACCGCAGATAATTAGAAAACCCTTAACAATTCTTTCCAGTGTTATGAAATGTAATCTGTTGTGCTAATTAGCATAAGTTCAAATCCTCTAGAATTTCATAAACCTGTGTTCTGCACCTTCCTGCCAGGTGAATACAGCTCTGTACAACATCCGGGGAATAAAATACTACTCTAGATAATAATATGTCACAGGCAGGTTTAACAACAACTTCTCCTCCTGTCCTGTAGAGACTTGGATCCTGCACACAGGAATATTCATATTATTTAATAAGTCCTGGGGCTCTGTACAATATACAACGTGTCATTTTCTAGCCGGTTCTGCTAAGCATGTTCAGTCCTCTGGGTTTGCATGTCCATTTACCTGTTAGTTTGGGTCAACCCTTCATCTAGCTAAACACTTAGTATAATAATAATAATGCAGTAATATAATAGGAAACATATTAATAATAATTAATGTCATTATAATTAGTGTCCATGTTCCTTATAATGTTACTTTATTTGCACTTATATAACTGTGTCTACAATCATTTTGTATAATGTACAGATTTCCATTCCTAGCAATTTGATCTGTAATAGTAATTTCAATGTAAAATGCTTATTAGACAAAATTTAGAATAAAAGCACTGATTTAATTATGTGTTCATCAATATATGTGCTATACTATGATATGGCTCTTTTTCTTTACCTTTTACCTCTACATTGAAAGCATGCGAGCTGAGCTCTCTATCTATGTATCAGTCTGTCTCTATCTCATGTATCAGTCTGTCTCTATATCATGTATCAGTCTGACTCTATCACATGTATCAGTCTGTCTCTATATCATGTATCAGTCTGTCTCTGTACCTCATGTATTGCCCTGTCTCTGTACCTCATGTATCGCCCTGTCTCTGTACCTCATGTATCAGTCTGTCTCTGTACCTCACGTATCGCCCTGTCTCTGTACCTCATGTATCAGTCTGTCTCTGTACCTCACGTATCACCCTGTCTCTGTACCTCACGTATCACCCTGTCTCTGTACCTCATGTATCAGTCTGTCTCTGTACCTCACGTATCACCCTGTCTCTGTACCTCACGTATCGCCCTGTCTCTGTACCTCACGTATCGCCCTGTCTCTGTACCTCATGTATCAGTCTGTCTCTGTACCTCATGTATCGCCCTGTCTCTGTACCTCATGTATCGCCCTGTCTCTGTACCTCACGTATCACCCTGTCTCTGTACCTCATGTATCAGTCTGTCTCTGTACCTCACGTATCGCCCTGTCTCTGTACCTCATGTATCGCCCTGTCTCTGTACCTCATGTATCACCCTGTCTCTGTACCTCACGTATCACCCTGTCTCTGTACCTCACGTATCGCCCTGTCTCTGTACCTCATGTATCACCCTGTCTCTGTACCTCATGTATCGCCCTGTCTCTGTACCTCATGTATCACCCTGTCTCTGTACCTCATGTATCGCCCTGTCTCTGTATCTCACGTATCGCCCTGTCTCTGTACCTCACGTATCGCCCTGTCTCTGTACCTCACGTATCGCCCTGTCTCTGTACCTCACGTATCTCCCTGTCTCTGTACCTCACGTATCGCCCTGTCTCTGAACCTCACGTATCGCCCTGTCTCTGTACCTCATGTATCGCCCTGTCTCTGTACCTCACGTATGGCCCTGTCTCTGTACCTCACGTATCGCCCTGTCTCTGTACCTCATGTATCGCCCTGTCTCTGTACCTCACGTATGGCCCTGTCTCTGTACCTCACGTATGGCCCTGTCTCTGTACCTCACGTATCGCCCTGTCTCTGTACCTCATGTATCGCACTGTCTCTGTACCTCACGTATGGCCCTGTCTCTGTACCTCACGTATCGCCCTGTCTCTGTACCTCACGTATCGCCCTGTCTCTGTACCTCACGTATCGCCCTGTCTCTGTACCTCATGTATCTCCCTGTCTCTGCACCTCATGTATCACCCTGTCTCTGTACCTCATGTATCGCCCTGTCTCTGTACCTCACGTATCGCCCTGTCTCTGTATCTCACGTATCGCCCTGTCTCTGTATCTCACGTATCGCCCTGTCTCTGTACCTCATGTATCGCCCTGTCTCTGCACCTCGTGTATCGTAATCATTTCAGTGCATCAAACTTACATTGTGCAGGTTCCTTCCAGGACAGATCTTCCTGTATTTTAAGCAGGTTTCCCTGCACATGTTCTAAGACACAGAGACTCATGGAGTCTGCACCCCCCCCCCCCCTCGATCTATATGTAAGGTTGGGGGGGGGGGGGGCATGTGACTGCCCTTTGTATCCAAGTGGGGTAGAGGTCAGCACAGCAGTGAACTTGAATTGTGCAAAAAGGAAATATCCATATGTTTACACTTGTACAAACTACACATTAAAGCATCTAAAATAATAATCAACAAATAAAAAAAGAAAAGTCTCTGAAAAACCAACGCATTTTACGTTTACACCAACACGGTATTCTTCTTCTTGTTAAATAGTCACATTAATCAGACGTCTAACAAGATGTGGAACAGTTAACCAATAACCGTATAACCACCAACAATGTACAAATACTAAATAAACTGAGAGTCAAGGAAATCGCACATTTAAGGCCAAAGTAGCAGAGTTTGAAGTTCAGTTCAGTGGGAGAAGGTTTCCAAAATAACGTCAAAAGGCAGTCAGCTGTCTGATGGGATCAGGAAGCTCTATTATTATTATTATTATCATTATCATTATCATTATCATTATTATTATTAATATTATTATTATTATTATTATCATTATTGTTATTATTATTATCATTATTATTAATATTATTATCATTATTATTATTATTATCATTATTATTATTAATTTTATTATCATTATTATCATTAATATTATTATCATTATTATTATTATCATTATTATTATTAATATTATTATCATTATTATTATTATCATTATTAATATTATTATCATTATTATAATTATCATTATTATAATTATCATTATTATTATTAATATTATTATCATTATTATTATTATCATTATTATTATTATTATCATTATTATAATTATCATTATTATTATTATTATTATTATCATTATTATTATTATCAGTATTATTAATATTATTATTATTATTATTAATATTATTATCATTATTATTATTATTATTATCATTATTATCATTATTATTATTATTATTATTATTATAATTATTATTATTAATATCATTATTGTTATTAATATTATTATCATTATTATTATTAATAATATTATTATTATTATCATTATTATTATCAATATTATTATCATTATTATTATTATTATTATTATTATTATCATTATTATTATTATTAATGTTTATTCATGGAGTCCCACCCACTTCATCAGGGTGTAATAGTTTAACTCTCAATGTTTTCAGTTTTGTTTCCTCTGTAAATCACTTGTTTTTAGCTGAATATTCTCTAAAATAAAGTTAAACTGTGAACATCAGATAACTATTCACATGTGAAATGAAACTAGATAACAGCTTCCTGGTCACACATAATAACGACTAACTGTCACCACGCTCTGAGATTAGAGATTTGTATGTTTGCCATTTATATCACATTTTAATGATATGTATTTAATAAGAGAACAATCGGGAAAGTTTGGGTTCCAATCTATACATCTTGGCTAGTGGAATAGCCCGTCACTCTGCCGCTGGGACTCAATATTACCAAACTATTTACACTCTGAACTTTACCCGACAGAAATCAGAAAAGTGAAAACGGATTTAAAAATGTTTGGTTTTTTTTTCTAAACAACCGCGCTACATCACAGTACACAGAGCTGTCAGAAAGCACAACCCCTGCATTCTGTGCCGAGGTCAAAAGAGAAGGGGGCTGATCCCACACTAATCATACATGACAGCACTTAATGCTGCAAAGGGAACCACCTCCTGTACACTCCCTCTCAGTGATGTCACTGAATTTAGAAGGCCCGGGAAAATGATTTTCAATGGAGAACTACAAGAGAACTGTAAATTGCTTTAAATTCAAAATCTGTTTATTTAAAATACACCAGAAATTGTGTATAACATACAGAAAACAAGGAATATTTCTGTCATTTGCAGACCGCCCCCTTATAAATGCTATTGTGTAACTTTTAAAAAATAATATTATTTTATAAAAAGTTCTTTTCTGTGCCCAGTTCCCTCTTTATAGTCCCCACTTCTTCTCACGGTACATCAAACAACATCCATATTGTTATTTTTTATCATCAGTGTCATGTCTGTGGCCCTTCCTACCTCCCGTCCGCTTACTTAACTCCCTTCTCTAGTTACGGCTTGCCCCCGACACAGAGGGAAAGGGGCCGCTATCCTGAAAGCTCGTGGCATGTGCCGTCGGCTAAGGAAAGCCTTTCCCCATTTATATTGGTTCCTCTGTCAGCCGGGCAGAAGATGACTCACAGATTCAGTGCTGAGAAGAACCTTTTCGTTTTTGCCATAATATTCCAGCTTTACTATACATTGAGCACATGCTGGAAATGAAGTAACAATGCCAAGGGAAGCGCCATCTTACTGAGCACCAGCCGGCTGGAAACCGTCCGAGAGCTGGTGATAGGTTAGCTGGTTTGTGATTGGTAACTGGCTACCTGACTGATTTGTTGGTTAGTCGGTAGGTTTGTGAATCTGGTGAACAACAAATTAACATTCATTAGAGGTTGTGAATAATTAGGTTTGTGGAAAAAGCTATAGAATAATTCCTTTGGTTTCTTCTGTTAGAACATCCCCACACGTTACATTGTGTATACTGCCGGTTATTATATCGCCATTACTGCCGGTTATTATATCGTCATTACTGCCGGTTATTATATCGTCATTACTGTCGGTTATTATATCGTCATTACTGCCGGTTATTATATAGCCATTACTGCCGGTTATTATATCGCCATTACTGCCGGTTATTATATCGTCATTACTGCCGGTTATTATATCGTCATTACTGCCGGTTATTATATCGTCATTACTGCCGGTTATTATATCGTCATTACTGCCGGTTATTATATCGTCATTACTGCCGGTTATTATATCGTCATTACTGCCGGTTATTATATAGCCATTACTGCCGGTTATTATATCGTCATTACTGCCGGTTATTATATAGCCATTACTGCCGGTTATTATATCGTCATTACTGCCGGTTATTATATCGTCATTACTGCCGGTTATTATATCGTCATTACTGCCGGTTATTATATCGCCATTACTGCCGGTTATTATATCGTCATTACTGCCGGTTATTATATCGTCATTACTGCCGGTTATTATATAGCCATTACTGCCGGTTATTATATAGCCATTACTGCCGGTTATTATATCGTCATTACTGCCGGTTATTATATCGTCATTACTGCCGGTTATTATATAGCCATTACTGCCGGTTATTATATAGCCATTACTGCCGGTTATTATATCGTCATTACTGCCGGTTATTATATCGTCATTACTGCCGGTTATTATATCGTCATTACTGCCGGTTATTATATAGCCATTACTGCCGGTTATTATATAGCCATTACTGCCGGTTATTATATCGTCATTACTGCCGGTTATTATATAGCCATTACTGCCGGTTATTATATCGTCATTACTGCCGGTTATTATATAGCCATTACTGCCGGTTATTATATCGTCATTACTGCCGGTTATTATATCGTCATTACTGCCGGTTATTATATCGTCATTACTGCCGGTTATTATATAGCCATTACTGCCGGTTATTATATAGCCATTACTGCTGGTTATTATATCGTCATTACTGCCGGTTATTATATCGTCATTACTGGCGGTTATTATATCGTCATTACTGGCGGTTATTATATAGCCATTACTGCCGGTTATTATATCGTCATTACTGCCGGTTATTATATAGCCATTACTGCCGGTTATTATATCGTCATTACTGCCGGTTATTATATAGCCATTACTGCCGGTTATTATATCGTCATTACTGCCGGTTATTATATCGTCATTACTGCCGGTTATTATATCGTCATTACTGCCGGTTATTATATAGCCATTACTGCCGGTTATTATATAGCCATTACTGCTGGTTATTATATCGTCATTACTGCCGGTTATTATATCGTCATTACTGTCGGTTATTATATCGTCATTACTGCCGGTTATTATATAGCCATTACTGCCGGTTATTATATAGCCATTACTGCCGGTTATTATATCGTCATTACTGCCGGTTATTATATCGTCATTACTGCCGGTTATTATATCGTCATTACTGCCGGTTATTATATCGTCATTACTGTCGGTTATTACGGTATATATCGAAATAAGATGTGATTAACAAACCCACTGACATTTAGTTTTTGTTTTTTGTCATTGTGTTTGTGGAGGTGAGGGAGGGAATGTGGTTTGTCTGCTTGTGTGTGTCATATTGATTGTGTTTCCTTGTGTGGGTTTATGTTTGGGTTTGCTTGTGTGTGTCAGTGTGTGCATGTCAGTGTGTGTGTCAGTGTGTTTCTTTGTGTTTGTCACTGTGTTTGTGTTTCCTTGTGTGTGTGTGTTTATGTTTGGGTTTGCTTGTGTCAGTCAGTGTGTTTGCTTTTGTGTGTGTTTCAGTGTGTGGGAAGACAGACTGTGCCTGTGTTTGCAGAATATTCAGTGTTTATGAAAGATTATTATTCTGTATTAAACGCATCTTCTGCTTGACTGTTACAGATAAGAAATTTATCATTGCGAACGCCAGAGTTCAGAATTGCGCGATTATTTACTGCAATGATGGTTTCTGTGAAATGACCGGGTTCTCGCGGCCAGATGTAATGCAGAAACCCTGCACGTGTGACTTCCTCCACGGTCCTGAGACAAAGCGGCATGACATCGCGCAGATTGCTCAAGCCCTTCTGGGCTCGGAGGAGAGAAAGGTTGTGGTCACGTATTATCACAAAGACGGTAAGTCTGACATTTTAACTCTTCAAATCTGTTTAAACCATAAATGCGAATATTCAACGAAACTGTGTGTCAAGTAAATGTAGTTATGATGTAATATTTCCAAATGTTATCATGTTAAAGTACATCTCTCTGTACTTTACTGAGCCCTCCTTCCTTCGTATAGATCGCTCAGGGGATGGACATGTTGTTTAGAATCTTTGCTCTGTATAGCTCTATCAGGAGTGGACATGTTGTTTAGAATCTTTGTTCTGTATAGCTCTATCAAAGGGCGGACATGTTGTTCAGAATCTTTGCTCTGTATAGCTCTATCAGGGGACGGACATGTTGTTTAGAATCTTTGCTCTGTATATCTCTATCAGGGGATGGACATGTTTAGAAGCTTTGCGCTGTATCGCTCTATCAGGGGGTGAACATGTTGTTCAGAATCTTTGCTCTGTATAGCTCTAGCAGGGGGTGGGCATGTTGTTTAGAAGCTTTGCTCTGGATAGCTCTACCAGGGAGCGGACATGTTGTTTTGAATCTTTGCTCTGTATAGGGCTATTAGGGGGCAGACATGTTGTTTAGAATCTTTGCTCTATATAGCTCTATCAGGGGATGGATATGTTGTTTAGAATCTTTGCTCTGTATAGCTCTATCAGGGGGGGGACATGTTGTTCAGAATCTTTGCTCTGTATAGCTCTACCGGGGAGCGGACATGTTGTTTTGAATCTTTGCTCTGTATAGGGCTATTAGGGGGCGAAAAAACACTTAAGAGGGAACTCATAAACTTTCAACGGGATAATATAGATAAATAAATGAGCGCACCTTGTATCTTGGGGTCTGGTTCCTATGTCCGGAGTAATCCTTAGATAGTGAAGACTGAATCCAAAAAACGAAAAGATAAGGAAAACTGCAACGGTGTGGAACTCAATACCTTAAAAATTAACTTTTATTTAAAGAGTAATAAAAAGCAGCTTGTCATAAAAAGGACTGATCCATTAACAGAGATACATACAAAAATAAATCCAGTAGCTGACCAAGCTTGACGCGTTTCATGCTCTTAAGCACATAGTCATGTTGTTTAGAATCTTTGCTCTGTATAGCTCTATCAGGGGGCAGACATGTTGTTTAGAATCTTTGCTCTGTATAGCTCTATCAGGGGTGGGACATATTGTTTAGAATCTTTGCTCTGTATAGCTCTATCAGGGGAGGGACATATTGTTTAGAATCTTTGCTCTGTATAGCTCTATCAGGGGAGGGACATGTTGTTTAGAATCTTTGCTCTGTACAGCTCTATCAGGGCATGTTGTTTAGAATCTTTTTTTGAAGATAGTTGTCCTTTTAACCATAAATGAGAATATTAATGTGGCTACGTTGGCATTTTCCCAATTTGTATCATGTTATCAGACCTCACATGATGCACAGTATCACCCAACGCACAGGCATTGAGGCCAGTGTGAGGTGGCAATAGCCCAAAGGGCAGAAACCTTAGTGCTGGCTCCAACCTTTGAAACTATATCACTGAAAAACGAAATGTAATTGCATTTTTTTCCGTGGAGCATGTACCTTTTTAAAATATTTCTGAATTATTCTTGTCTTTCTTTCTTTATGTTTTATACTATCACTAAACTCAGCTTCCTGATTATACTGCGTCAGTTATTACATTTCGTCCGACACATTCCGCGTTTCTACATGAGCTGTCATCGCGCAGAAGCTTGAGACTGGCCTCAATGACTGGATGCAAATGAATAGAGAATTTACGTTTAATATACACTACCGCTCCAAAGACTGGGGTCATTTAGAAATGTCAATGATTTTGAAAGAAAAGCAAATGATCAGAAACACAGCCAATCCTAGTTTATCATTTTAATCGTCATTGTTTGACTGTATTTCCTGTTCATTTTATAACTCGTCTGATGAATGTTTTCATGGAAAAACAAGGACATTTCTAAATGATCCCAGACTGTTGACTGGTACGTGTAACAATGGTCACTATGTGAGTAAAGAAAGGGCCTTGGATTCTCTTTCATGGTTTTATTTACTTTCTTATCAATACAAAGGTGGTGACTGATTGAAAGGTGACAATAGAGATATTCACAGATTATTTCCTTATTACTTCTAACAAAGTGAGAATTCCATGTCTGAGATGGATAATGCCGGGTTATAATTAGATCATGTATACGATATATAGGTTATTTTCTATATGTTTCACATGTTTCTAATATAAATGAGATGCAGTTATTTTTACTTTAAAACAGTTTATATTTCTGTAGTTTTACACTGAGAGGAACTTCATCGGGGCCTAAGGAGAGGAGGCCGGATCAGACAGATCTGCTTCTTTTTCTTTACGTGTTCTATATAGTATCTATATATATATATATGTGTTGAGCCTCTGTAAGTAGCAAATATCTTGGATTGTGATTATTTGATGTTAATATTCAGTACAGTATTACGTTAACATGAGATTTCCAGCATTAACACGTTTTCTCTGTACATTACAAGGTTTGTGGTTTTTTTTTCTCTGCATCAAAATAATTAAAATGAGTAACTCGTTATGATTTATATATTATTATACAGAGGGCAGTTTATCATTGTGGCTGGTAACATACATTTCTCGAGTCCAGAACTCGTATAATGTTGGCCCTGAAGCAATACTTTCCGCAAGAGATCTCCGTGATAATCTGCGTTCGCTGAGTAATCACCCAGTCCGACACATTGACCCATGTTACCCTCCTTTCCTTAAAGTGGCTTCTACATCAAAGATTTCTCCGTGGAAGTTTAAAAAAAATAAAAAAAAGTTATATTGCGATTTGTTTGCTGTTAAAGGAATGATATTTGGACAAGAAATGCAGCTTGTAATTTGTATCCACGCGATTGGGATTGGTTAGATTTGTCAATCATTTATTGACGCGCATTGAGTCTGTAACATTGCTGTGTGAAGGATGCACTTTAAGTGTTTGCTTTGTGGTAGACATTAATGGATAATTAATGAGTGGGCTATTAATGGATAATTAATGAGTGGGCTATTAATGGATAATTAATGAGTGGGCTATTAATGGACAATTAATGAGTGGGCTATTAATGGATAATTAATGAGTGGGCTATTAATGGATAATTAATGAGTGGGCTATTAATGGACAAATAATGAGTGGGCTATTAATGGACAAATAATGAGTGGGCTATTAATGGACAATTAATGAGTGGGCTATTAATGGACAATTAATGAGTGGGCTATTATTGGACAAATAATGAGTGGGCTATTAATGGACAAATAATGAGTGGGCTATTATTGGACAAATAATGAGTGGGCTATTAATGGACAATTAATGAGTGGGCTATTAATGGACAATTAATGAGTGGGCTATTAATGGACATTCAGTGGGCTATTAATGGACAATTAATGAGTGGGCTATTAATGGATAATTAATGAGTGGGCTATTAATGGACAATTAATGAGTGGGCTATTAATGGACAAATAATGAGTGGGCTATTAATGGACAAATAATGAGTGGGCTATTAATGGACAAATAATGAGTGGGCTATTAATGGATAATTAATGAGTGGGCTATTAATGGACAATTAATGAGTGGGCTATTAATGGACAAATAATGAGTGGGCTATTAATGGACAAATAATGAGTGGGCTATTAATGGACAATTAATGAGTGGGCTATTAATGGATAATTAATGAGTGGGCTATTAATGGACAATTAATGAGTGGGCTATTAATGGACAAATAATGAGTGGGCTATTAATGGATAATTAATGAGTGGGCTATTAATGGATAATTAATGAGTGGGCTATTAATGGACAAATAATGAGTGGGCTATTAATGGACAATTAATGAGTGGGCTATTAATGGACAAATAATGAGTGGGCTATTAATGGACAAATAATGAGTGGGCTATTAATGGACAAATAATGAGTGGGCTATTAATGGACAAATAATGAGTGGGCTATTAATGGACAAATAATGAGTGGGCTATTAATGGATAATTAATGAGTGGGCTATTAATGGACAAATAATGAGTGGGCTATTAATGGACAATTAATGAGTGGGCTATTAATGGACAAATAATGAGTGGGCTATTAATGGACAAATAATGAGTGGGCTATTAATGGACAAATAATGAGTGGGCTATTAATGGACAAATAATGAGTGGGCTATTAATGGATAATTAATGAGTGGGCTATTAATGGACAAATAATGAGTGGGCTATTAATGGACAATTAATGAGTGGGCTATTAATGGACAAATAATGAGTGGGCTATTAATGGACAAATAATGAGTGGGCTATTAATGGACAAATAATGAGTGGGCTATTAATGGACAATTAATGAGTGGGCTATTAATGGACATTCAGTGGGCTATTAATGGACAATTAATGAGTGGGCTATTAATGGACATTCAGTGGGCTATTAATGGACAATTAATGAGTGGGCTATTAATGGACAATTAATGAGTGGGCTATTAATGGACAATTAATGAGTGGGCTATTAATGGACAAATAATGAGTGGGCTATTAATGGACAAATAATGAGTGGGCTATTAATGGACAAATAATGAGTGGGCTATTAATGGACAAATAATGAGTGGGCTATTAATGGACAAATAATGAGTGGGCTATTAATGGACAATTAATGAGTGGGCTATTAATGGACAAATAATGAGTGGGCTATTAATGGACAAATAATGAGTGGGCTATTAATGGACAATTAATGAGTGGGCTATTAATGGACAAATAATGAGTGGGCTATTAATGGACAAATAATGAGTGGGCTATTAATGGACAAATAATGAGTGGGCTATTAATGGACAATTAATGAGTGGGCTATTAATGGACAAATAATGAGTGGGCTATTAATGGACAAATAATGAGTGGGCTATTAATGGACAAATAATGAGTGGGCTATTAATGGACAAATAATGAGTGGGCTATTAATGGACAATTAATGAGTGGGCTATTAATGGATAAACTAAGATTTTTTTCAGTAAGTGGCCCTGAGATTTCTGATGGCCCTGCACAGACACATCACTAGGGGCACCAACCGGTCACTGGAACATCTCAATAAACCAGCAGCTTTACCAAATGAATTCTCCCAAATCTTGCTTCTTGTACACAGACTATGGGATTATCTTTTGCAGGACCCACATTCTAACATTGGATAAATCTAGAAGAATTGGTCTTTCATAAATAAAAAATTGGTTTTGGAAAATTGGAGTTTACTCCTTGTTTTAAAAAATTATCACACAAAACCCCAGTGTAATGTTTCGGATTTGTGGAGATTTAGATTAATTGAAACGATCATGATACAGACATGAACATGTTTAAATGGCTCTAGATGATCTTTTACAACAGATATTACAGTTCATGTTGAGCTGCCCTCCAGTATCTCACTATGTTATAGGATTGTTATTGTTCACAACTGAAAATCTAAAAGTGTAGACATTTTAAACAGAAATGCTTTAAATAAATAATACAAATAAAGTACCTTATTGAGCCTTCTTTGGTATGTATAGCTCTATCAGGGCTGACAAAATGCTTCAAATCCTGGGTCAGATGAAGGAAGATTGGACTCATCTGACCCATAGATGTCTGCCCCCGAGAGAGCTATAAAAGTCGAGAGTACTCAATAAGGTGTTTTATTTGTATTTTTTCATTAAAACATTTATATTTAAAATGTCTACGTGTGATATAACTGTTCCATATAGGACATTTGTCCTTTAAACAATCCTGCAGATTGTCTGCTTCTGGACTCCATTTTGTGGTTTTGGTCAGCTCCATCTTGTTTTGGCAGGCAGGGTTGTACAGTCTGAGAACTCGTTGCTGATTGGCTGCTTTGCAGTTCCAGTACTATTACTGTTACATTCTCAGTGATGGGGCCATGATGGGGAATGTTGTGGGTTCCATTATATATCTGTTAACTAGCTATAAATATCTCATTGGTGCCTCCCCCCTGCCCTGGCCCCCAATAGTTTCCCATTGTGTTTCTTGCTATTGAGCCTGATCATTCCTAGTTAGTCCACGGATATTTAGGAAGCTTTATTGATTTCTGATGGGAAATACTCCATGAGGTGCATCCCAAATTAACCAGCCAGGAGAGAGAGATGCTAATGGCGACCTTGCTCGCTAGATGATTTGTGGTCTGTTCATATGTTAGAGATAAACTGGTTTTATTTAATGTTATTATACAAACGGCTTTAACATCAGACTGAAGACAAACTGGATATGTTATAAATACAAACCCCCCACTTCTATCTCTATTTCCCCCTCCCTGCGGCTTTACCTACTAATACTGGGACCATCTGAATTGGAGATGGACTCACATTGAACCCCAGCTCCAGAGAAGGTATGGCTCCAATATCAGCACGTTTAGTGGGTATAAAAGTTGTAATATTCTCTGTTTATTATAACAATCCCATCCTGCTACATGTTACATGCTGTGTTTAACCCCTTCATGACATGTGCATGTCACAGTCCATGTGATCAGTGTGACAGCCAATCACAGCGTCCTCGATCTGTGTAAAAATTACAGAAATACCACCATAAACTGTGTCAGAGGTGGGCTTTGTGATGGCTTTTAAAGATAAAGCAAATGGAAACGCAACGTTTACAAACAGCAATGGAATATTTGTGTTGTTAAAAGCAAGTAAAATACTAGACTTTTTAAAAATGCTTCCAAAATAAGGACAAAGAAAAAGGTTTTTTTTTTTTTAATTTGACGATTTTTTTTGATTATCACAGTATATTCTAAAAATAAATCTGGAAAAAAATGAAGCTCTACTTGTTCAATATAAAAACCAAGCATTTATATGTAAACACAACCGAGAGACATAGAAAAGACAAAATCTACAGTAAACTTTCCAACATGCTCCACACACAGAGTAACCAGTCCTTACAGAGTAAAAGTGTGTGATAAATAGACATTTATTGGTTGTGTGATCGAATCACGAATCAAGTTATTATTGTTTATTTCTTTGCAATCTGCAGATGGTATATACCTGATGCAAGTAACCATGTCACAAGCTAGTCCCACAGTGGAGACTCGATTACTCACTAGTTTCCTAGTATTGAAATTAGTGGCTTGGATTAAATACACCGAGAAATGGTGCCACACATCAGGTTACCATGTAAATGGGTTCACTATTATTACACTCTTCATTTGGCTTTGAAAAGATAATCAATTCTGTATAGGAGAAGAGTTTATTTAAATAAAGACTACCACAACTAGAGGACATAGTCTGAAATTAGAGGGGCAAAGATTTAAAAGTAAAATTAGGAAGTATTACTTTACTGAGAGGGTAGTGGATGTATGGAATAGCCTTCCAGCAGAAGTGGTAGAGGGTAATACAGTGAAGCAGTTTAAGCATGCATGGGATGGGTATAGGGCTATCCTAGATATAAGATAAGGCCAGGGACTAATGAAAGTATTACATTACTGAGAGGGTAGTGGATGTATGGAATAGTCTTCCAGTAGAAGTGGTAGAGGGTAATACAGTGAAGCAGTTTAAGCATGCATGGGATAGGTATAAGGCTATCCTAGATATAAGATAAGGCCAGGGACTAATGAAAGTATTACATTACTGAGAGGGTAGTGGATGTATGGAATAGTCTTCCAGTAGAAGTAGTAGAGGTTAATACAGTGAAGGAGTTTAAGCATGCATGGGATAGGTATAAGGCTATCCTGGATATAAGATATGGCCAGGGACTAATGAAAGTATTACTTTACTGAGAGGGTAGTGGATGCATGGAATAGTCTTCCAGTAGAAGTAGTAGAGGTTAATACAGTGAAGGAGTTTAAGCATTCATGGGATAGGTATAAGGCTATCCTAGATATAAGATAAGGCCAGGGACTAATGTAAGTATTACATTACTGAGAGGGTAGTGGATGTATGGAATAGTCTTCCAGTAGAAGTGGTAGAGGTTAATACAGTGAAGGAGTTTAAGCATGCGTGGGATAGGTATAAGGCTATCCTAGATATAAGATAAGGCCAGGGACTAATGAAAGTATTACATTACTGAGAGGGTAGTGGATGTATGGAATAGTCTTCAAGTAGAAGTGGTAGAGGTTAATACAGTGAAGGAGTTTAAGCATGCATGGGATAGGTATAAGGCTATCCTAGATATAAGATAAGGCCAGGGACTAATGAAAGTATTACATTACTGAGATGGTAGTGGATGTATGGAATAGTCTTCCAGTAGACGTGATAGAGGTTAATAAAGTGAAGGAGTTTAAGCATGCATGGGATAGGTATAAGGCTATCCTAGATATAAGATAAGGCCAGGGACTAATGAAAGTATTACATTACTGAGAGGGTAGTGGATGTATGGAATAGTCTTCCAGTAGAAGTGGTAGAGGTTAATACAGTGAAGGAGTTTAAGCATGCATGGGATAGGTATAAGGCTATCCTAGATATAAGATAAGGCCAGGGACTAATGAAAGTATTACTTTACTGAGAGGGTAGTGGATACATGGAATAGTCTTCCAGTAAAAGTGGTAGAGGTTAATACAGTGAAGGAGTTTAAGCATGCATGGAATAGGTATAAGGCTATCCTAGATACAAGATAAGGTCAGGGACTAATGAAAGTATTACATTACTGAGAGGGTAGTGGATGCATGGAATAGTCTTCCAGTAGAAGTGGTAGAGGGTAATACAGTGAAGGAGTTTAAGCATGCATGGGATAGGTATAAGGCTATCCTAGATATAAGATAAGGTCAGGGACTAATGATAGTATTACTTTACTGAGAGGGTAGTGGATGCATGGAATAGTCTTCCTGTAGAAGTGGTAGAGGTTAATACGGTGAAGGAGTTTAAGACCAGAGACTAAGGAAAGTATTCAGATAATGTGCAGACTAGATGAGTTGAATGGCTCTTGTCAGCCGGTGACACAGTCTATGTTTGTAATCTGTGTCAGATCATCTTCGGGTAATGTAGCAGGTCTGTTCATTATCTCTCACTCTCTCCTTATCTCTTTCTCTCCTTTACACTTTCTCAATGCCGTTTTATCCTCTCTAAATTCTTGGCTATTTTTTGCTTCTAGAATACGACAGAATTTACTTCCTGACGGTTATTTTTAATTCTGCTAATTAGTGACGGCTTTTACTCGATTGGTTAATCGTCTCTCTCGTCTCCCGTATACTGTATACCATATAAGTTGTGGCGTATATCGGGTTACTGTTCGAATCTCTGCTCTCCGGTGTATAAATGCCGATACATAAACATGTTAATCATTTACTCACATTCGCCTGGTATTTATACTCTGTGACCAGCACAATGTAGGAGAAGGAGGAACAGATGGGCCGCTATTTACTAAGTGCAGCCTTGTGTCTCACAGACGGCGCAGTCACCAATAATGTGATGTTTTTAATGCTCGTTTAGATTTCATTCCTGAAACATATTTGTTTAATTTAAACACATGTCTGAGCCTTGTTTGGAAGTCAAGGACACCCTCCCACAGACCTGTATCTTGCACTATTAGCAAAAAGACAAAAAGAAGAGTGAAACCACTGGGAAAATAAAGAATCTTTTTTTCGTACATGAAAAACGCAGCTGGTTCAGAGTCCTCCTCACCGTACTTATATCCAGAAATAGGTAGGGAAGTGGAGCAGCGCTGGATTACGCATAAAACAATATGAACACAAAGACAATTATAGTGTAATAAGTTGAACACAAATGGTATTTAATAATATATAGTATCCCACTCACAAACCCAGGCGAGTATCAGACATCAATAAACAGATGTCCAGGATATCTGGAGAAGGTGTTTCTGGGCAGAGAGAATGAAACACACATAGAGCAGTACAGTTTGGGGTCATCTTTTATTGGAGCAACTTACTATATTGAAGGGCCCAGTAATTGGGCTAAAACAGCATTAAAAATAGTCTGGAGAATGCAAAGTGTTGATAATAGAAGCCTCTCTACGCGTTTCGCTGAGTGCGGTATTAGGCCTGGCGTGTTAGCGGAGTCATGGCGGCCCTGTCTGATGGATACAGTGTGTTAGGATGTGTTCTCCAATGATCTGCAAAACTATCTCTATCTTCAAGTGAGACAAACTCCACTCGACACATAATTACACAGTGGGAGTGATTAATACACTGTAACAGTCAGCACCTCACTCACTGCAGCCTCAAAGCGGAATTCAAAGGCACTTTGCTGATTGTGAGGGAATTAAAGGGACAGTACACTCTATTTATAGGGCCGCTTATCTTTCTAAAAATAACCTGTCCGTGAGAGAGTACTTTTTGACGGCAGGTCGATATGTCTACTTTGTACTTTTTCTCCACATTTAATTGAGGATATCTGAGCAGACTGGGAAATGGTCAAGACAATCCTTCTCACACCGTAGACCTGAGAGGGGCCAGTGAGCTATTTGTGTATTTTTGTGGGATTTCAGTGATGGAGAGACAAATTGGATGGGTTCCATTTCATTTATTACAAAGGATCATCGTGTATCTATTAATTATTCAACATGGTAACATCTCCTGGGTGTTGAGTCAAAGTAACAATCAGAGGATGTAGTGAAAACCTGAGAATAATGCAATGTACTCCTTTCTGGATAAACAGGTTATTCATATTATTCATATTATTATTATTATTATTATTATTATTATTATTAATATTATTATTTATTATTTGCCCCTCTTTTTCTATCTGTTGTATGGTTCTGTTATGACTTGTGTTACTTGGTCCACATTCTTGTCAATGCCATGTGACCCCAGACTCACTGACCAATCTCTCTCTGACGTGTGTTTCATTCCCTAGTTTCTGGCTGGGTTTCACTTGGAGATATGGATCATATAGATCTATCCAGACCTTCTAGCCGACACTCCCCCTGATGACCAGAGTAATTATTAGATTTCATATAATCCACTTTTCCTTCGTTGTTTATTTTACTGGTTGTGTCTGTAAGGATCATGTATCAAACCTAGGGTTGCCACCTGGCTTTAGGCCAATGTTAAGTCAATGAGGAATTAGCAGGGCCGGTATTTTTTTTGTAGAAAAGGGGGCAACCGTAATCAAACCACAGTGGGAAACAACAGGTAACACGTGAGTAAGGAGCTTTTTGTGATTATTTTTCATGTTCTGTTCCTTTTTTTTTTGCCTTTTTGCAACTTTTCCGCGTATTTTTAGAAAGTGTGTACATTTCGCGGTAATATATTGTGATCATAAAATGCACTAAAGATTTTTGTGAATATTCTGAGAAAATGAATTGTTATTTCTATAATAACAATTACAATAAACGCAGAACAAATATTCACAAACATGACCATTATTAACCACAATTTGCTCATATTTACTATCTGAGTGATAAATGTTTAGTACATTGCAAAAGTAGCAAAGATCACAAATAGTTTTGCACATACAGTGTATTTGCTTTTTCCTAGTACATAACCTCATATACAGGGTCGGACTTAGGCGTGTGAGACCTATCTAATCACACAGGGCACAACACTATGGGGTGCCAGAAGTGCTGACTGCTGAGATCAGTAGATCTCTTCTCACCAGCCTTCCTTGTACAGGGAGGGAGAAGAACAAGGGAGCCCATGTGTACACTGAGGAGCAGGGAGGGCAGACAGAGAAAGACAATCTGTGGGAAATTTGTGTGCAGGGGTAAGTCCTGTGAGTGCAGTCTGGGGGTTGGGGCAAGTCTTGTAAGTGCAGTCTGGGTGCTGGAGCAAGTCCTGTGAGTTGAATGGGTGCTGGGGCAAGACCTGTGAGTGGAATGGGTGCTGGGGCAAGTCCTGTGAGGGGAATGGGCACTGGGAAAAGTGCTGTGAGGGGAATAGGAGCTGAGTCAAGTCCTGTGAGTGGAATAGGAGCTGAGTCAAGTCCTGTGAGTGGAATAGGAACTGAGTCAAGTCCTGTGAGTGGAATAGGCTCTGAGGCAAGTCCTGTGCGTGGAATAGGCTCTGAGGCAAGTCCTGTGAGTGGAATAGGAACTGAGTCAAGTCCTGTGAGTGGAATAGGCTCTGAGGCAAATCCTAGAATGGGTGCTGGGGAAATTGCAATGTGTGCAATCTTGGTGTTCTGGCAAGTGCTGTGGGTGCAATATAGTGCTGTGACATGCTATATGAGTGAAATCAGGTGCTGTGAGTGCAATAGCAAGGGATGTGAGGGAAATAATGAAAGTAGGGCAGGGGAAATGGAGAGAATGGGGCCAAGGAAGAAAATAAAAAACAAGGAATGTATATTTTAAAAAAAAAAAACATTTTATTGTCCAATAACTATATATTGCCTGCTCCTGTCGCGGTCACACAAAAGTGCTCTGCAAAAAGCTTCTAAACATCTAAGGCCGTTCTTATTTGTATTGTATTAATTCTTCTGCCTTAAAACCTTCTTTGCTCTTCTTAACCCTGTCCCTGTGTCTCTTGTGATATACATTATCTCATTACCAAACCTGATCATGCGAATAATGAAATTCTAATGACTGAGTAGTGTGTAAAATCTTGGCAGTCGTGACCTCCAACTCCCCGGTGTTTCTGTTTTTATTTCTTTCCATTCTTTGTTATTTTGGGAATGAGGAGGTGGCACTGCGTTACTCTCAGAGGAACGATGGAGACTCTATTCAATGCCTTGCTCGTTACAATATGAACATGTGTACCAGCCCGTGACAGCTAGAGACCCAAAGTATGTGCAGCAAAAACACTGAGCTTCATGAACTGACAAGCTGGCTCTGCTGCAGCTTCCTGATTGGTTGGCAGTTACCCAATCAAACTTGTAGGCACTTGTATGATCTACTGCGCCATAGATATTCCATAGTCATTACTCAGAAAACAAAGACATGGAGGCAATCTGGAGACCGCTGGTAACTCCGCTCCTAGTGGTGTGTCTGTGTGGCAATCAATGTAGCTGGGAGGGAGTTAGTGAATTCTGGGTTACGTCAGGTCATCACCTTTCTAGCATTAGAGAAATAGAGAGACAATAACATGAATAATATTAATAACCCCGCCATAACCCTGCCATAACCCCACCATAACCCCCGCCATAACCCTACCATAACCGTGCCATAACCCTGCCTTAACCCTACCATAACCCCCGCCATAACTCTGCCATAACCCTGCCATAACTCTGCCATAACCCTGCCATAACCCTGCCATAACCCTACCATAACCCTGCCATAACCCTACCATAACCCTGCTTCTACCATTCCTGTAATAAACCCGCCAGCTATACCTCCCCTGCTGCTTGTGAAATAACAATCTCTATGTGTTATATGAATGAGCCGTCTGATCAGCGGAGCCAGTTACAATAACATCGAAATGCAAATTTAGTTTATAATTTGACAATTCAGGAATCGTGGTTTCTTAACGAATCTAGTGCAGGGCCGGTAACCAACATATCCTTTAAAAATGTCATTGTTCATCTCTTCGGCACTGAACTGGTTAATTGAATTTATAATGTTTAAGCTTAAAATGCAGTAAGCCAACGGTTGTCAAAAAATGTACCTATATTTAATTTAAATATATTTTACGTTTGGGTATTTTAAATAGAAATATACTCTTTGTTCTGTTTAGTTTTATCAGGGTTTAGACATGTTGTTTAGAATCTTTGCTCTGTATAGCTCTATCAGGGGGAGGAAATGTTGTTTAGAATCCTTTCTCTGTATAGCTCTATCAGGGGGAGGACATGTTGTTTAGAATCTTTGCTCTGTATAGCTCTATCAGGGGGCGGACATGTTGTTTAGAAGCTTTGCTCTGTATAGTTCTATCAGGGGGCGGACATGTTGTTTAGAATCTTTGCTCTGTATAGCTCTATCAGGGGGTGGACATGTTGTTTAGAATCTTTGCTCTGTATAGCTCTATCAGGGGGCGGACATGTTGGCTCGGATCAAGGAAGATCTGACTCAAGATTCTAAACAACATGTCCGCCCCCTGATAGAGCTATACAGAGCAAAGATTCTAAACAACATGTCCGTCCCCTGATAGAGCTATACAGACCAAAGATTCTACACAACATGTCTGCCCCCTGATAGAGCTATATAAAGCAAAGTTTCTTAACGGTGTGTCCTCTCCTGATAGAGTTACACATAGCAACAATAGCTGCATCAGCAGGACTGGTGGGTTATTCTGACCCCCAACACTTTATCATTTTTACACACCATGCACAGTGGCAGTAATATTACCTTGGTAAGTGGAGTTTTCGTATCACTCTGAATCTTTCATTCATTTTCCTACTTTAGCTGAGTGCCCCTGGCGTCCTGAATAATATGCCATCTTTGCTCAATACAACTAAACGCTGGAAGGAAAATTCCCTGAATGGGTTTTTTTTGACAATGCCAAATTCTTCACCTTGCAACGAAAAGTAACTGGGGCATGCAATCTCATGCAATATTAAACAAAGTCACTGATGCTGTGTACTATTTACTGATACTATAATATCAGCTGGAATTAGGGCAGAGAATGAACTAGATTAATAGCAAACAATACTCCTCTGCACTAATAAAGAAATTACAAATAAAAATAAAAATGCTATCCTTTTGTGCTGTTGGATAAAATAACAAACAACAAACATAAGCCAAAATGAGAGGTTCTTCCCCACTTTCCTTCTATGGCAGATCATATCCTCCTCCAAATTAACAAAGTAAATAAAACACAAAACAAGAGAACTCTAGGGAAGTGCAGCGTAAAGACACTCTCCCACCAAAAAATGAGAAGGTTTTATTGTTTTTATTCTGTATTGTTGATTTCAGATATGTCTTTTGTTTTTGTTCTGTGACTGTATTTAATAAACAAGTGTGACTGGGCGCCGCCATTTTGTGAAATATAGTGCTTTTTGGGTGCCACCCCCCAGTGACTTTACAGCACTAGTCTGTCACTTTGGGGCTGGGGACACAGAATGCAGTCTATGAGTCAGAATTCTGACTTGCATTGAATGGGAGGGTAATGTAACTATTACATCACAAGGGGGCGGAGTTATGATCCTGTTTGATCAGGTCAATCTCCTCTCTGTGTGTTGTACACAGCCACCTAGTCCTGCCCACTATGACACACAGGAGCCAGTAAGAGAGCAGGGGAGTATCTTATGATATCATTATGCAGTCTTTGGCCACAGTTGTAAAGTGAGACTGGCTGGAAGATTTTGGATGATGTTGCATCATGGGAAATATTCACAAGATGGAGCCAGAAGAAAAACACCTAATTTTATTTTTGTTTTTCTATACAATTAATTCAATCATATAAAAGAAACAGTGGCATTTTATTTATATATGTATTTGTTTTAATGTATTTAGTTACATCTTATCTAAGTGAAAAAGAAGAAAGTAATTGTGCTATATATAGAACAAACAAAAGATGGAAAGAGGGGGCAGAGAGATAAAGGGTAAAAGAATAAAGTATATACATGAAAATGGAAAGGCATGACTAGACATGGTCTGCATATTCTTTAGACAATATGTGATACGAGTATTAGTTGGAACATAAAGCAGGAAAATTTATACAGAGTTTAATAAAAATACAAAATAGATAATTAAGTAAAAAAATGTAAATATATAAAGCAAAGGATGGGTGATGTAAAATAAGAAACCTGGCGCGTTTCACTAGTTAAAGCTTCTTCAGAGGTTGAAAATTACATCACAGCTTAAAGAACCTGCATGAAAGAAAGTATGGAATACATAAGAAACAATAAACATATAGTGAGCTAGTGTAAATATAATAATACAAATATATCAAATCAGAGACAGACATATCCAACACTGAAAACAAATATTTATATATGACACATATTACTAGTTATCGTATATAGATATTTGTTTTCAATGTTGGATATGTCTGTCTCTGATTTGATTTATTTTTATTATTATATTTACACTAGTTCTCAATATGTTTATTAGCAACTCGGAGCAGCGTTTAGTAAAGAATAGTGATTGGTGATTAATATTATATCATGGTTTATCTTCTCTTTTGTTTTACAGGGAATTAACCATGCAGGGGACAGTGTTAAATAGAATTATTTTATCTTCTAAGCCAAGTAACAAACATTCCCTCAGCATTCCCTGTCGCGTTTTTAACCTGCAAGATATGGTGAAAGTTGTGTTGGAGTGTATTCATTAAATACTGTACTATAATGAGCTAATGAGTGGACTGCAGACATTGGAGAGCAGTAGCCAACTGGATATTTTCACATTTTGCTACTGATCTTGCTGGCTCTTCTATTAGTGGCTGATATTGCTGGGTCTTCTATTAGTGGCTGATATTGCTGGCTCTTCTATTAGTGGCTGATATTGCTGGCTCTTCTATTAGTGGCTGATATTGCTTGCTCTTCTATTAGTGGCTGATCTTGCTGGCTCTTCTATTAGTGGCTGATATTGCTGGCTCTTCTATTAGTGGCTGATCTTGCTGGCTCTTCTATTAGTGGCTGATATTGCTGGCTCTTCTATTAGTGGCTGATATTGCTGGCTCTTCTATTAGTGGCTGATATTGCTGGCTCTTCTATTAGTGGCTGATCTTGCTGGCTCAGCTATTAGTGGCTGATATTGCTGGCTCAGCTATTAGTGGCTGATATTACCAGTTCTTCTATTAGTGGCTGATATTGCTGGCTCTTCTATTAGTGGCTGATCTTGCTGGCTCTTCTATTAGTGGCTGATATTGCTGGGTCTTCTATTAGTGGCTGATATTGCTGGCTTAGCTATTAGTGGCTGATATTGCTGGCTCTTCTATTAGTGGCTGATCTTGCTGGCTCTTCTATTAGTGGCTGATATTGCTGGGTCTTCTATTAGTGGCTGATCTTGCTGGCTCTTCTATTAGTGGCTGATATTGCTGGCTCAGCTATTAGTGGCTGATATTGCTGGCTCTTCTATTAGTGGCTGATATTGCTGGCTCTTCTATTAGTGGCTGATATTGCTTGCTCTTCTATCAGTGGCTGATCTTGCTGGCTCTTCTATTAGTGGCTGATATTGCTGGCTCTTCTATTAGTGGCTGATATTGCTGGCTCTTCTATTAGTGGCTAATATTGCTGGCTCTTCTATTAGTGGCTGATATTGCTGGCTCAGCTATTAGTGGCTGATATTACCAGTTCTTCTATTAGTGGCTGATATTGCTGGGTCTTCTATCAGTGGCTGATATTGCTGGCTCAGCTATTAGTGGCTGATATTGCTGGCTCTTCTATTAGTGGCTGATCTTGCTGGCTCAGCTGTTAGTGGCTGATATTACCAGTTCTTCTATTAGTGGCTGATATTACCAGTTCTTCTATTAGTGGCTGATATTACCAGTTCTTCTATTAGTGGCTGATATTACCAGTTCTTCTATTAGTGGCTGATTTTGTCAGCTCATTTGAAGTTTACTGGAGATCACGTATTAGTTCACTTTTCCTGATTAGCTCCTTGTCTTGCAAATATAAGTAATTAAGGAAAATCATGTATTACTTTAGCAACAAACCTTAACTAAGTGAAGAAATGTATAGTGAAATAGACTCTCTCAATGCTATACTGCTCTCTAATTGATGTATTACGTATATTATTCTTATAATCGATATATAACCTGCATCGTTATGCTGGGTTTATTTTCCATCAAGCAAACTTCTCATTTATAAAGCTGCAGTTTCTGTAATTGGAAATAAAATGCTCTAGTATTTATTATATTAGATTTATTTATTATTATAATAATAATCAATGCCTCAGTAGAAATGGTCAGTTTATTTTTTGGGTTATAAATGTTGTGTTTTTGAAAACCTTGGGTTATTTAGTAAATGTTAGTTCTACAAGTGGAGCAGTCGCCATGGATACCAATGAAATGTATTTATTATTAGTTACACTCACTTCACTCAGGTGATATCATGGGTTAGATTTTTTATGCCTTTTTAATACACCACATTAAGGTTTTACGTTGTATGTTTTGTGGAGGGGTAATGTACCTTTTTACAGTATCCAGAAAAGAAGGCGATCTTATCAGAGAGGAAGGTGGTGAGTGTGTATATCAAGTGGTCACAAATTGGCAGATCATCGACAATGCCAGCAAGTGCCATCTGTGTGATTGGGAGTGCCAGAAGGTAATTACAGTGCTAGACCCAGAGAATCAGAGCAGGGTAAGGCCTCTGAAACACAATGAGAGTACACAGCTCAGACTGACAGGAACTGGAGTCATCAGTATCTGATTTACCAGCACTATTAATATCTGGTTACTATAGACTGATCAGGAGCGCCCCTGTACCACTGTCTATGTCTTGCTAAGTATATACTCATGCACGTTACAATACACCAGGCCTTAGCGGTGTAACACCCTGGGGGTGACAGAGGTGCTGGCCGAGGAGATAAAAAGATCTCCACTAAGCAGCCCACTTTGTGCAGTAGGGGGAGAGAGGAAAGTGGGCAGCCGATTTCTGTGAGTCCAATGTGGATACTGGGGCAATTCCTGTGGGTGCTGGGGCAAGTCCTGGGAGTGCAAGGTGGGTGCTGGGGCAAGTCATGTGAGTATAAGGCGAGTGCTGGGGCAAGTCCTATGAGTGCTGGGGCAAGTCCTGTGAGTGCAAGGTGGGTGCTGGGGAAAATCCTGTGAGTGCAAGGTGGGTGCTAGCGCAAGTCCTGTGAGTATAAGGTGAGTGCTGGAAAACGTCCTGTGAGTGCAAGGTGGGTGCTGGGGAAAATCCTGTGAGTGCAAGGTGGGTGCTGGCGCAAGTCCTGTGAGTATAAGGTGAGTGCTGGAAAACGTCCTGTGAGTGCAAGGTGGGTGCTGGGGAAAATCCTGTGAGTGCAAGGTGGGTGCTGGGGAAAATCCTGTGAGTGCAAGGTGGGTGCTGGCGCAAGTCCTGTAAGTATAAGGTGAGTGCTGGAAAACGTCCTGTGAGTGCAAGGTGGGTGCTGGGGCAAGTCCAGTGAGTATAAGGTGAGTGCTGGGGCAAGTCCTGTTTGTGCAGTCTTGGTGCTCTGGCAAGACCTGTGGGTGCAATGTGGTGTTGTGCATGTTAAATTGATGCAATTGGGTGTGGGTGCAATACCCAGGAATGTGAGGGCAATGATGAAAGGAGGACAGTAGTGAAGGCGGTAGAGGGAGGAATGCATTTTAAAAAAAAAACTTCTTTATTAGCTGTAACAAGGGGGCACCACAGGGCGGGCCTGCACATGGCACCCAAACACCTAAGGCCAGCCCTGACACAACCATCTATGTCAGGCTAACTTTAAACTGATGGAAGCTAAATTACACCATCATCTCTGCCTGGCTTACTATGCTGTAATACTATGTATGTCTGGCTAAATATATATCAATGGGAGTTATATCCTATCACTGTCAATAGCTATGATGTATTCATGTACCTTTTTTTGTACTGTAACTATATCAGATAGGGGCATCGTTGTATATTCTTATATAATGGGAACAATAAAATGGAAATGTTACTACTTTGCTGGTTTAGGATGACAGTCAGCGCCCAGCTACTTCTATCAGTATTTACAGTACTTCATGATGCAAAGGAATTAATAAACCTCTGTTAGTGAGATCATGAGATATAGATAATCCCATGAAGATACAATGAATCCAATATACAAATATTTTCAGAGACACATAGAGAAGTGATCCAACCAGCTTCCAAGCAGTGATCCAACCGGCTTCCAAGCAGTGATCCAACCGGCTTCCAAGCAGTGATTCAACCGGCTCCCAAGCAGTGATCCCACCGGCTACAAAGCAGTGATCCAACCGGCTAGCAAGCAGTGATCCAACCGGCTTCCAAGCAGTGATCCAGCCGGCTTCCAAGAAGTGATCCAGCCGGCTTCCAAGCAGAGATCCAACCGACTTCCAAGCAGTGATCCAACCGACTTCCAAGCAGAGCTCCAACCGGCTTCCAAGCAGAGCTCCAACCGGCTTCCTAGCAGTGATCCAACCGACTTCCAAATAGTGATTCAACGGGCTTCCAAGCAGAGCTCCAACCGACTTCCAAGCAGAGCTCCAACCAGCTTCCAAGCAGTGATCCAACCAGCTTCCAAGCAGTGATCCAACCGGCTTCCAAGCAGAGCTCCAACCGGCTTCCAAGCAGTGATCCAACCGACTTCCAAATAGTGATCCAACGGGCTTCCAAGCAGTGATCCAACGGGCTTCCAAGCAGTGATCCAACCGGCTTCCAAATAGTGATCCAACGGGCTTCCAAGCAGTGATCCAACTGGCTTCCAAATAGTGATCCAACTGGCTTCCAAATAGTGATCCAACTGGCTTCCAAATAGTGATCCAACGGGCTTCCAAGCATTGTTGTATCACATGGTTGCCATGTTTCCCTGAGAAGCAGGCAGCTTGGCCAACGACTGACTCTCTCTGCTGGTGTAAAAGAGAGACCCTCGGTTTCAAAGGGGATCAACAGAAGGGCTTTAACTAGCTCCCTGCTGGTGGGGAAAGGGGGGCACCATTTTTTAATTCTTCCTTCCATTTTCTAAAGAAGAGTTAAAACAAAAGTGCATTTGTCCATTACCAATCTCTGTGTGGAAATGAAGTCAAGATGCCTTTCAGCTGAGAGAGACTTCAGGAGTCTGACATTTCATGTGAGTAATGGATATTACACCCGACACACCCTGCTGGGCAGGATCCGGGCGTGATGGGGAGACAGGGGAGCAGGTATATAAAGTTACCCCTGGGAGCCTGATTACTGCTGTCAGACCACGGGGTGGAATTATATCTCATGTAATGTCTCATAGACCGAGAAGCTGTCTAGTTGTAGATAAAGCAGAGTATTAGTAGAAGTTGTATAGATCCTCAGACCACTTACTGCTACTGGTTATCAAACCGGTCCTCAGACCACTTACTGCTACTGGTTATTAAACCGGTCCTCAGGCCACTTACTGCTACTGGTTATCAAACCGGTCCTCAGGCCACTTACTGCTACTGGATATCAAACCGGTCATCAGACCACTTACTGTTACTGGTTATCAAACCGGTCATCAGACCACTTACTGCTACTGGTTATCAAACCGGTCCTCAGACCACTTACTGTTACTGGTTATCAAACCAGTCCTCAGACCACTTACTGCTACTGGTTATCAAACCAGTCCTCAGGCCACTTACTGCTACTGGTTATCAAACCGGTCCTCAGACCACTTACTGTTACTGGTTATCAAACCGGTCCTCAGGCCACTTACTGCTACTGGTTATCAAACCGGTCCTCAGGCCACTTACTGCTACTGGATATCAAACCGGTCCTCAGACCACTTTCTGCTACTGGTTATCAAACCGGTCCTCAGACCACTTACAGTTACTGGTTATCAAACCGGTCCTCAGGCCACTTACTGTTACTGGTTATCAAACCGGTCCTCAGGCCACTTACTGCTACTGGTTATCAAACCGGTCCTCAGGCCACTTACTGTTACTGGTTATCAAACCGGTCTCCAGACCACTTACTGCTACTGGTTATCAAACCGGTCCTGAGACAACTTACTGCTACTGGTTATCAAACCAGTCCTCAGGTCACTTACTGTTACTGGTTATCAAACCGATCATCAGGCCACTTACTGTTACTGGTTATCAAACCGGTCCTCAGACCACTTACTGTTACTGGTTATCAAACCGGTCCTCAGGCCACTTACTGTTACTGGTTATCAAACCGATCATCAGGCCACTTACTGTTACTGGTTATCAAACCGGTCCTCAGGCCACTTACTGCTACTGGTTATCAAACCGGTCCTCAGACCACTTACTGTTACTGGTTATCAAACCGGTCCTCAGACCACTTACTGTTACTGGTTATCAAACCGGTCCTCAGACCACTTACTGTTACTGGTTATCAAACCGGTCCTCAGGCCACTTACTGTTACTGGTTATCAAACCGGTCCTCAGGCCACTTACTGCTACTGGTTATCAAACCGGTCCTCAGATCACTTACTGCTACTGGTTATCAAACCGGTCATCAGGCCACTTACTGTTACTGGTTATCAAACCGGTCCTCAGACCACTTACTGTTACTGGTTATCAATGCTGGAACTTTAGGACCGGTGCACACAGTGCTGGAGCCTTAGGACCGGTGCACACAGTGCTGGAGCCTTAGGACCGGTGCACACAGTGCTGGAGCCTTAGGACCGGTGCACACAGTGTTGGGGCCTTAGAACCGGTGCACACAGTGCTGGAGCCTTAGGACCGGTGCACACAGGAGCTGCAATCTATCTGATACATTTGTGGGGTTTACCCCTTGGGTTCTTGGTCATGTTACTGCATCTTATTTGTTCATTCACACTATATACAATGCTTGGTTTTACGGCCAGTGACTGGTGCTGAATGTGCTGAATAAGGCTAAGACCAAAGACCAAAATAATGTGTGAGGATTTTACAGCCGGTAGTAACGTGGACTAGACGAGCTGAAAGCACACACACCGGCCGGACGAACGCTGGGGGTTTGTCCTTTTTTTAAATCAATTTCCATGTTGAATTTAAGGCTCGGAGGTATCAGGTTTAATGGTAGTAACCTGTGAACACCTCGGATGGATTGTCCTGTGTGGATTTCTTGGGAGTCTAATTACTCAGACGCTGCCATTTCTCTCCTTTTCCCCTTTGCAGTATTCCAGCTGCTGAGACAATCTCTGTAATATTTAACAGAACATTAAGCTCCAGATCAACTGCAAACACTTAGTATTCCTCGTAGCTAAATTAATCTTAAATGCATTAGCAAATTTCCCAGTTGTGTAGAGAGTCCTGATATCAGTTCTCTGTTACTGACGTGTTAGATAGATGGGAATAGATTGCAATGGAAAGAAAGACGTGTTAATATTGTGCATCTTCAACAAGCACCAAAGTGAGTGTGTGGACTAAACTCTCACTTCAACAGATCCTACGTGTACAAGAGCAAGTTACTTATATTCCACACAATGCATTCTATTCCACCAGCAGAGCAGCAGAGGAAGTGACTAAATTAAACAAAATTTATACGTGCTCAGTGCCTGCACACAATCAGTGCGGTGGTACATGTAGGATAGGATGCAGAGGAGGGCTTGAGTCAAACATTTAACATGTGATTTATGCAGAATACATGCATCAAATCACACTGGAACAAAAGCCTGTGCACAATACAAGCAGTAATCTGCATCTTGCACCACAGTGAGTTTGGGGACTAGACTGTCCCTTTAAGGCAGTAGGAGATTAGCATGCAGGGCTACCTGACACATCTTATGAAACAGTATCAATCAGCTAGATTAAAAATCAGACATTTTATAGATAGATCATATTACTTCTGCGTATTACAGGATCTTATAACGGCTCTCTGGAGGTCAAATACTGAGCAGGTAATCCATAGGAAATGTGATACTGGGGGGTTATTATCACCCCATGAAAAGTAGCTACAGGAAATCAGCAGTAATGTATAAACATGGTATAATACGGCACAATCAGCAGTAATGTATAAACATGGCATATCGTGGTATAATCAGCAGTAATGTATAAACATGGTATAATATGGCACAATCAGCAGTAATGTATAAACATGGCATATCATGGTATAATCAGCAGTAATGTATAATCATGGTATAATATGGCACAATCAGCAGTAATGTATAAACATGGCATATCATGGTATAATCAGCAGTAATGTATAAACATGGCACATCATGGTATAATCAGCAGTAATGTATAAACATGTCACATCATGGTATAATCAGCAGTAATGTATAAACATGGCACATCATGGTATAATCAGCAGTAATGTATAAACATGGCATATCATGGTAAAATCAGCAGTAATGGATAAACATGGCATATCATGGTATAATCAGCAGTAATGTATAAACATGGCATATCATGGTACAATCAGCAGTAATGTATAAACATGGCATATCATGGTATAATCAGCAGTAATGTATAAACATGGCATATCATGGTATAATCAGCAGTAATGTATAAACATGGCATAACATGGTATAATCAGCAGTAATATGTAAACATGGCATATCATGGTATAATCAGCAGTAATGTATAAACATGGCATATCATGGTATAATCAGCAGTAATATATAAACATGGTATAATATGGCACAATCAGCAGTAATGTATAAACATGGCATATCATGGTATAATCAGCAGTAATGTATAAACATGGTATAATATGGCACAATCAGCAGTAATGTATAAACATGGCATATCATGGTATAATCAGCAGTAATGTATAAACATGCCACATCATGGTATAATCAGCAGTAATGTATAAACATGGCACATCATGGCAAAATCAGAAGTAATGTATAAACATGGCACATCATGGCAAAATCAGCAGTAATATGTAAACATGGCATATCATGGTATAATCAGCAGTAATGTATAAACATGGCATATCATGGTATAATCAGCAGTAATGTATAAACATGGCATATCATGGTATAATCAGCAGTAATGTATAAACATGGCATATCATGGTATAATCAGCAGTAATATGTAAACATGGCATATCATGGTATAATCAGCAGTAATGTATAAACATGGCATATCATGGTATAATCAGCAGTAATATATAAACATGGCACAACATGGTATAATCAGCAGTAATGTATAAACATGGCATATCATGGTATAATCAGCAGTAATATATAAACATGGCATATCATGGTATAATCACCAGTAATGTATAAACATGCCATATCATGGTATAATCAGCAGTAATGTATAAACATGGCATATCGTGGTATAATCAGCAGTAATGTATAAACATGTCATATCATGGTATAATCAGCAGTAATGTATAAACATGGCATATCATGGTATAATCAGCAGTAATGTATAAACATGGCATGTCATGGTATAATCACCAGTAATGTATAAACATGGCATATCATGGTACAATCAGCAGTAATGTATAAACATGGCATATCATGGTATAATCAGCAGTAATATATAAACATGGCATATCATGGTATAATCAGCAGTAATATATAAACATGGCATATCATGGTATAATCACCAGTAATGTATAAACATGGCATATCATGGTACAATCAGCAGTAATGTATAAACATGGCATATCATGGTATAATCAGCAGTAATGTATTAACATGGCATATCATGGTATAATCAGCAGTAATGTATAAACATGGTATAATATGGCACAATCAGCAGTAATGTATAAACATGGTATAATACGGCACAATCAGCAGTAATGTATAAACATGGCATATCATGGTATAATCAGCAGTAATGTATAAACATGACATATCATGGTACAATCAGCAGTAATGTATAAACATGGCATATCATGTTATAATCAGCAGTAATTTATAAACATGGCACATCATGGTATAATCAGCAGTAATGTATAAACATGGCATTTCATGGTATAATCAGCAGTAATGTATAAACATGGCATATCATGGTAAAATCAGCAGTAATGTATAAACATGACATATCATGGTAAAATCAGCAGTAATGTATAAACATGGCATATCAAGGTATAATCAGCAGTAATGTATAAACATGGCATATCATGGTATAATCAGCAGTAATGTATAAACATGGCATATCATGGTAAAATCAGCAGTAATGTATAAACATGACATATCATGGTATAATCAGCAGTAATGTATAAACATGGCATATCATGGTAAAATCAGCAGTAATGTATAAACATGACATATCATGGTATAATCAGCAGTAATGTATAAACATGGTATAATATGGTACAATCAGCAGTAATATGTAAACATGGCATATCATGGCAAAATCAGAAGTAATGTATAAACATGGCATATCATGGTTTAATCAGCAGTAATGTATAAACATGGCATATCGTGGTATAATCAGCAGTAATATATAAACATGGCATATCATGGTTGAATCAGCAGTAATGTATAAACATGGCATATCATGGTATAATCAGCAGTAATGTATAAACATGGCATATCATGATATAATCAGCAGTAATGTATAAACATGGTATAATATGGTACAATCAGCAGTAATATGTAAACATGGCACATCATGGCAAAATCAGAAGTAATGTATAAACATGGCATATCATGGTATAATCAGCAGTAATGTATAAACATGGCATATCATGGTATAATCAGCAGTAATATATAAACATGGCATATCATGGTATAATCAGCAGTAATGTATAAACATGGCATATCATGGTATAATCAGCAGTAATGTATAAACATGGCATATCATGGTATAATCAGCAGTAATGTATAAACATGGCATATCATGGTATAATCAGCAGTAATGTATAAACATGGCATATCATGGTATAATCAGCAGTAATGGATAAACATGGCATATCATGGTATAATCAGCAGTAATGTATAAACATGGCATATCATGGTATAATCAGCAGTAATGTATTAACATGACATCATGGTAAAAATCATAATTATTTGAAGGATTGCTACACTCAAGAATACATCTTGAATCAGAATATAATTTGTAAAAGTCAACATGGTTTTGTGAAAGACAGGTCTTGTCAAACAAACTTAATAACATTCTATGAAGAGGTCAGTAATAATATAGGTCTAGGTGGCAGTTGATGTGATCTGTTTGGATTTTGCTAAAGCATTTGATACAGTTTCACACAAAAGGTTACTCTACAAATTGAGATAAATTGGTTTGGGGGCAAATGTGTGTATGTGGATTGAGAATTGGCTTAAAGATAAAATGCAGAGGGTTGTTGTAAATTTAAAATCCTTAAATTAGACCAGGCTATTACACAGAGTACCTCAGGGGTCTGTACCTCAGGGGTCTGTTTTAGGCCCTCTTCTTTTTAGATTGTTAATTAATGATCTGCCACATTGTGCTGAGAGCCATGTCTCAGTGTTTGCTGATGACACTAAATAAGGTAAGGTAATAAAGACTAATCTTGATGTTTATGCTTTACAAGAAGATTTGGACAGAGTGGGGAACTGGGCATTTAAGTGGCAAATGAGGTTCTATATAGACAAATATAAAGTCATGCGTTATGGGAAAAATAATAACAAAGCAACATATACTTTAAATGGTATTTCCATGGGAAAAACTACTAATGAAAAGGATTTAGGAATCATTGTAGATAACAAACTTGGCAACAGTGCCCAATGCCAGTCAGCAGCTGCAAGGGCCAATAAGATATTGGCATGTATAAAACGAGGTATAGATTCACGGGAGGAGGATATCATCTTGCCTCTTTACAAATCAATGGTAAGACCTCACCTTGAATATGCAGTACAGTTCTGGGCACCAGTCCTTAAAAAGGATATTAAGGAACTAGAAAAAGTGCAAAGGAGAGCTACAAAATTACTAAGGGGTTTGGAGGATCTTACTTTTGGAGAGAGATTTGCATTTTAAATGCAAATTTTCTAACGTATATAAATTGCATTTATATATGTTAGAAAAAAAGCGTCCCAGAGGGGATATGATAACATTATATAAATATGTGCAGGGCCAATATAAAGATCTCTCCAGGGACCTGTACATTAACAGAAATGTACAAAGAACAAGAGGTCACCCCCTGAGACTGGAAGAGCAAAGATTTCATAGACAGCAAAGGAAGGGATTCTTTACGGTAAGGACAATAAAGTTATGGAACTCACTGCCAAGAGAGGTAGTGCTAGCAACCACAATAGATGCATTTAAACATGGTCTGGATGTTTATTTTTATTTTTAGAAAAGCAGAACACACAGGGCTATTAATAATAGAATAAGGATTAATAATAGAGCTTTTTGATCCAAGGAGAAATCTGATTGCCCTTTGGAGTCAAGAAGGAATTTTTCCCCCTAGAAGGCAAAATTCGAAATAGCTTCCTTAGGGGTTTTTGCTTCTTTTGGATCAAAACGCTGTAATGATAGGTAGAAGGGTTGAACTTGATGAACTTGTGTCTTTTTTTAACCTAAATTACTATGTTACTATGCATAAAAATGTAATATCATGATATAATCAGCAGTAATGTATAAACATGGCAAAATATAGAATGGAGGTCCAGAAAAATGTAAAGATTGCAGGCAGGGCTGCCATCAGATATTTCAGGGCCCCTTACTGAAAAAAATTCTGCCCCAATCCCCCCCCCCCCCCATATCTCCATCTCTTCCCCCTACCCTCCCAAAGTAATTGTATCCAGGTCTTTGTATATCATGTCAATGATAATTTAACCATTAAGATGTGACTGATAATTTGTCCATTAATAGTGACTGATAATTTTACCATTAATAGCCACTGATAATTTGTCCATTAATATGCCACTGATAATTTGTCCATTAATATGCCACTGATAATTTGTCCATTAATAGCCACTGATAATTTGTTCATTAATAGCCCACTGATAATATGTCCATTACTAGCCACTGATATATGACCATTAATATGCCACTGATGATTTGTCCAATTTATATACCACTGATAATTTGTCCATTAATATGCCACTGATGATTTGTCCATTAATAGCCACTGATACTTTGTCCATTAATAGCCACTGATAATTTGTCCATTAATAGCCACTGATAATTTGTCCATTAATAGCCACTGATAATTTGTCCATTAATAGCCACTGATAATTTGTCCACTAAAATGTCATTAATAATATGACCATTAATAGCCACTGATAATTTGTCCATTAATATGCCACTGATAATTTGTCCATTAATATGCCACTGATAATTGTATCAATAATATGCAAGTGATAATTTACTCATTAATAGGCACTGATTATTTGTTCATTAATTTGCCACTGATAATTTGACCATTAATATGCCACTGATGATTTGTCCAATTTATATACCACTGATAATTTGTCCATTAATATGCCACTGATGATTTGTCCATTAATAGCCACTGATACTTTGTCCATTAATAGCCACTGATAATTTGTCCATTAATAGCCACTGATAATTTGTCCACTAAAATGTCATTAATAATATGACCATTAATAGCCACTGATAATTTGTCCATTAATATGCCACTGATAATTTGTCCATTAATATGCCACTGATAATTTTATCAATAATATGCAAGTGATAATTTACTCATTAATAGGCACTGATTATTTGTTCATTAATTTGCCACTGATAATTTGACCATTAATATGCCACTGATAATTTGTCCATTAATAGCCACTGATAATGTGTCCACTAAAATGTAATTAATATTATGACCATTAATAGCCACTGATAATTTGTCCATTAATATGCCACTGATAATTTGTCCATTAATATGCCACTGATAATTTGTCCATTAATAGCCACTGATAATTTGTCCATTACTAGCCACTGATATATTACCATTAATATGCCACTGATGATTTGTCCAATTTATATACCACTGATAATTTGTCCATTAATATGCCACTGATAATTTGTCCATTAATAGCCACTGATAATTTGTCCATTAATAGCCACTGATAATTTGTCCACTAAAATGTCATTAATAATATGACCATTAATAGCCACTGATAATTTGTCCATTAATATGCCACTGATAATTTGTCCATTAATATGCCACTGATAATTTTATCAATAATATGCCAGTGATAATTTGCTCATTAATAGCCACTGATAATTTGTCCATTAATATGCCACTGATAATTTTATCAATAATATGCCAGTGATATTTTGCTCATTAATAGCCACCAATAATTTGCTCATTAATAGCCACTGATAATATGTCCATTAATAGCCACTGATTATTTGTTCATTAATATGCACTGATAATTTGCTCATTAATAGCCACCAATAATTTGCTCATTAATAGGCACTGATTATTTGTTCATTAATAGGCACTGATTATTTGTTCATTAATAGGCACTGATTATTTGTTCATTAATAGGCACTGATTATTTGTTCATTAATAGCCACTGATAATTTGCTCATTCATTTGAACACGCAGGTCTGTTTACTACCAATCATTGGGAATTAAAAGGACGGCAACAACTACACTGTCTGAAAAACACATAATTAGATGAATTGTGCATCTTGTAAAATAACAGATCTGACTGATCAGTTTTTTCATGAAATCTTCTAGTCTCCTAAAAACTGCAAATAAAGTATAACAGTGTTATTGATGCTGAAGCCACGCCTCCTGCGTTTCAATACTCGAAACAGCTGACTCAAACAGAGAGATGGCTGATTTCATTGCAATAGCTGCTGACTGCACTTTAAGAGGTGAGCATGAAAACTTCTGCACAGGGAGATGAGCCTGTGTACGAACTCTCACTTATGTCAGGGAATTTAGAAGGCCTGGTTAAATTATTGTCATTGTAAAACTAGAGGAGATCTGTAGAAAATAGTGCATTTCACAGATATTAAACCCATGTACAATGTACAGAAGATGAGTCAGATGGACCTTCCACTTTAATCAAATTGGGAAAATTCCAGTCTACCTGCTCAGCTATTTCTGTCTGATTCATGCAGGTCACTTGTCAATTCCCCACCGTTCACTGGATCTCTCTCTCTCTTTGTGTTGTAGGGCAGTGATTTCACTTACAGATTTAATAAGTAACAATCCTCCAACCCAATTATCTCATGTTCCTAAACTTCACAAGAGGAATATGCTCTAGAGGATGAGCTGGGCCTCGGAGACTTAGAGGAATGACCCACTAATCAGGGCCAACGCATGGAGACTTCCTCGCCGAATATCAAGGGGTATTACAATAGAAACCTCAGCCAAGGCAGGCAGAGAAATTATACATTTTATATGACAAATCTGGCTTGTCTTATAGAATCGGGAGTGTAATTATTTCACTTTTTTATCCTTTCTCTGCCGCTAATTACGGGAAACGTTCGACCTGTATGGAACAGCGGCTGGATTAATCAGAAATAATATTAACACTGTCATTGCCACTTGTGCATGTTTGAGAGAATATATATATAGCGGTATGAAGCACTGAGATTGTATCTATTATCAATCTGATTTGCACAGGACAGACTCAAATACCGCAGTGTATAACCTGACTGTGCACATTATCCAGAGTCTAGTCCTGTACTCCATGCTCCGAGCTCTGCACCAGCCCAGGTATAATGTGATGTATACCTGCCCCAGTGTATAACCTGACTGTGCACATTATCCAGAGTCTAGTCCTGTACTCCATGCTCTGAGCTCTGCACCAGCCCAGGTATAATGTGATGTATACCTGCCCCAGTGTATAACCTGACTGTGCACATTATCCAGAGTCTAGTCCTGTACTCCATGCTCTGAGCTCTGCACCAGCCCAGGTATAATGTGATGTATACCTGCCCCAGTGTATAACCTGACTGTGCACATTATCCAGAGTCTAGTCCTGTACTCCATGCTCCAAGCTCTGCACCAGCCCAGGTATAATGTGATGTATACCTGCCCCAGTGTATAACCTGACTGTGCACATTATCCAGAGTCTAGTCCTGTACTCCATGCTCTGAGCTCTGCACCAGCCCAGGTATAATGGGATGTATACCTGCCCCAGTGTATAACCTGACTGTGCACATTATCCAGAGTCTAGTCCTGTACTCCATGCTCTGAGCTCTGCACCACCCAGGTATAATGGGATGTATACCTGCCCCAGTGTATAACCTGACTGTGCACATTATCCAGAGTCTAGTCCTGTACTCCATGCTCTGAGCTCTGCACCAGCCCAGGTATAATGGGATGTATACCTGCCCCAGTGTATAACCTGACTGTGCACATTATCCAGAGTCTAGTCCTGTACTCCATGCTCTGAGCTCTGCACCACCCAGGTATAATGGGATGTATACCTGCCCCAGTGTATAACCTGACTGTGCACATTATCCAGAGTCTAGTCCTGTACTCCATGCTCCGAGCTCTGCACCAGCCCAGGTATAATGGGATGTATACCTGCCCCAGTGTATAACCTGACTGTGCACATTATCCAGAGTCTAGTCCTGTACTCCATGCTCTGAGCTCTGCACCAGCCCAGGTATAATGGGATGTATACCTGCCCCAGTGTATAACCTGACTGTGCACATTATCCAGAGTCTAGTCCTGTACTCCATGCTCTGAGCTCTGCACCACCCAGGTATAATGGGATGTATACCTGCCCCAGTGTATAACCTGACTGTGCACATTATCCAGAGTCTAGTCCTGTACTCCATGCTCTGAGCTCTGCACCAGCCCAGGTATAATGGGATGTATACCTGCCCCAGTGTATAACCTGACTGTGCACATTATCCAGAGTCTAGTCCTGTACTCCATTCTCTGAGCTCTGCACCAGCCCAGGTATAATGGGATGTATACCTGCCCCAGTGTATAACCTGACTGTGCACATTATCCAGAGTCTAGTCCTGTACTCCATGCTCTGAGCTCCTCACCAGCCCAGGTATAATGTGATGTATACCTGCCCCAGTGTATAACCTGACTGTGCACATTATCCAGAGTCTAGTCCTGTACTCCATGCTCTGAGCTCTGCACCAGCCCAGGTATAATGGGATGTATACCTGCCCCAGTGTATAACCTGACTGTGCACATTATCCAGAGTCTAGTCCTGTACTCCATTCTCTGAGCTCTGCACCACCCAGGTATAATGGGATGTATACCTGCCCCAGTGTATAACCTGACTGTGCACATTATCCAGAGTCTAGTCCTGTACTCCATGCTCTGAGCTCTGCACCAGCCCAGGTATAATGGGATGTATACCTGCCCCAGTGTATAACCTGACTGTGCACATTATCCAGAGTCTAGTCCTGTACTCCATGCTCTGAGCTCTGCACCAGCCCAGGTATAATGGGATGTATACCTGCCCCAGTGTATAACCTGACTGTGCACATTATCCAGAGTCTAGTCCTGTACTCCATGCTCTGAGCTCTGCACCAGCCCAGGTATAATGTGATGTATACCTGCCCCAGTGTATAACCTGACTGTGCACATTATCCAGAGTCTAGTCCTGTACTCCATTCTCTGAGCTCTGCACCACCCAGGTATAATGGGATGTATACCTGCCCCAGTGTATAACCTGACTGTGCACATTATCCAGAGTCTAGTCCTGTACTCCATGCTCTGAGCTCTGCACCACCCAGGTATAATGGGATGTATACCTGCCCCAGTGTATAACCTGACTGTGCACATTATCCAGAGTCTAGTCCTGTACTCCATGCTCTGAGCTCTGCACCAGCCCAGGTATAATGTGATGTATACCTGCCCCAGTGTATAACCTGACTGTGCACATTATCCAGAGTCTAGTCCTGTACTCCATGCTCTGAGCTCTGCACCAGCCCAGGTATAATGGGATGTATACCTGCCCCAGTGTATAACCTGACTGTGCACATTATCCAGAGTCTAGTCCTGTACTCCATGCTCCGAGCTCTGCACCAGCCCAGGTATAATGGGATGTATACCTGCCCCAGTGTATAACCTGACTGTGCACATTATCCAGAGTCTAGTCCTGTACTCCATGCTCTGAGCTCTGCACCAGCCCAGGTATAATGGGATGTATACCTGCCCCAGTGTATAACCTGACTGTGCACATTATCCAGAGTCTAGTCCTGTACTCCATGCTCTGAGCTCTGCACCAGCCCAGGTATAATGGGATGTATACCTGCCCCAGTGTATAACCTGACTGTGCACATTATCCAGAGTCTAGTCCTGTACTCCATGCTCTGAGCTCTGCACCAGCCCAGGTATAATGAGATGTATACCTGCCCCAGTGTATAACCTGACTGTGCACATTATCCAGAGTCTAGTCCTGTACTCCATGCTCTGAGCTCCTCACCAGCCCAGGTATAATGTGATGTATACCTGCCCCAGTGTATAACCTGACTGTGCACATTATCCAGAGTCTAGTCCTTTACTCCATGCTCTGAGCTCTGCACCAGCCCAGGTATAATGGGATGTATACCTGCCCCAGTGTATAACCTGACTGTGCACATTATCCAGAGTCTAGTCCTGTACTCCATGCTCTGAGCTCTGCACCAGCCCAGGTATAATGGGATGTATACCTGCCCCAGTGTATAACCTGACTGTGCACATTATCCAGAGTCTAGTCCTGTACTCCATGCTCTGAGCTCTGCACCAGCCCAGGTATAATGGGATGTATACCTGCCCCAGTGTATAACCTGACTGTGCACATTATCCAGAGTCTAGTCCTGTACTCCATGCTCTGAGCTCTGCACCAGCCCAGGTATAATGGGATGTATACCTGCCCCAGTGTATAACCTGACTGTGCACATTATCCAGAGTCTAGTCCTGTACTCCATTCTCTGAGCTCTGCACCACCCAGGTATAATGGGATGTATACCTGCCCCAGTGTATAACCTGACTGTGCACATTATCCAGAGTCTAGTCCTGTACTCCATGCTCTGAGCTCTGCACCAGCCCAGGTATAATGTGATGTATACCTGCCCCAGTGTATAACCTGACTGTGCACATTATCCAGAGTCTAGTCCTGTACTCCATGCTCTGAGCTCTGCACCAGCCCAGGTATAATGGGATGTATACCTGCCCCAGTGTATAACCTGACTGTGCACATTATCCAGAGTCTAGTCCTGTACTCCATGCTCTGAGCTCTGCACCACCCAGGTATAATGGGATGTATACCTGCCCCAGTGTATAACCTGACTGTGCACATTATCCAGAGTCTAGTCCTGTACTCCATTCTCTGAGCTCTGCACCACCCAGGTATAATGGGATATATACCTGCCCCAGTGTATAACCTGACTGTGCACATTATCCAGAGTCTAGTCCTGTACTCCATGCTCTGAGCTCTGCACCACCCAGGTATAATGGGATGTATACCTGCCCCAGTGTATAACCTGACTGTGCACATTATCCAGAGTCTAGTCCTGTACTCCATGCTCTGAGCTCTGCACCAGCCCAGGTATAATGGGATGTATACCTGACCCAGTGTATAACCTGACTGTGCACATTATCCAGAGTCTAGTCCTGTACTCCATGCTCTGAGCTCTGCACCAGCCCAGGTATAATGGGATGTATACCTGCCCCAGTGTATAACCTGACTGTGCACATTATCCAGAGTCTAGTCCTGTACTCCATGCTCTGAGCTCTGCACCAGTATAATGTGATGTATACCTGCCCCAGTGTATAACCTGACTGTGCACATTATCCAGAGTCTAGTCCTGTACTCCATGCTCTGAGCTCTGCACCAGCCCAGGTATAATGGGATGTATACCTGACCCAGTGTATAACCTGACTGTGCACATTATCCAGAGTCTAGTCCCGTACTCCATGCTCTGAGCTCTGCACCAGCCCAGGTATAATGGGATGTATACCTGCCCCAGTGTATAACCTGACTGTGCACATTATCCAGAGTCTAGTCCTGTACTCCATGCTCTGAGCTCTGCACCAGCCCAGGTATAATGGGATGTATACCTGCCCCAGTGTATAACCTGACTGTGCACATTATCCAGAGTCTAGTCCTGTACTCCATGCTCTGAGCTCTGCACCAGCCCAGGTATAATGGGATGTATACCTGCCCCAGTGTATAACCTGACTGTGCACATTATCCAGAGTCTAGTCCCGTACTCCATGCTCTGAGCTCTGCACCAGCCCAGGTATAATGTGATGTATACCTGCCCCAGTGTATAACCTGACTGTGCACATTATCCAGAGTCTAGTCCTGTACTCCATGCTCTGAGCTCTGCACCAGCCCAGGTATAATGGGATGTATACCTGCCCCAGTGTATAACCTGACTGTGCACATTATCCAGAGTCTAGTCCTGTACTCCATGCTCTGAGCTCTGCACCAGCCCAGGTATAATGTGATGTATACCTGCCCCATTGTATAACCTGACTGTGCACATTATCCAGAGTCTAGTCCCGTACTCCATGCTCTGAGCTCTGCACCAGCCCAGGTATAATGAGATGTCATGGTTACATCTAACAAATGGTTTCTAAGATAAACTTGTAGACGTGGTCTAATCAGCAGGAACTTTCCATTGGTTACCATGGTGATGGCTTTATGCATGATATGGCCTACATTATAATATGGCTTAAATAATAGAGTGTGAGGTAAAGCTGAATTTAATATATATATCAGCGTGGTATCTTGACAGCCACCAATCTGGACCAATAAGATGAATTTGCCTTTGCAGTCAGCATGTCGAGTCTGCCTTTAGAAATGACTGTGATTATATGTGCATGGCACTCTGTGGCCTTCAGCTAGTGGATCCCCTGTGAATCCAGCCACATGACTGCTGTGAGGCCGCAAGGATTTCTCCAAGGAATCACCAGATCTTTCCTGCTCTGCGTGACTCGCGTCTGGCTGGGACATGTTTCCCAGGCTTGCTACTTTGATTATTGTTTGTTTGTCAGCAGCCGAGACACAGTGACTTTGTATCCGGTCAGAATGGACACAAGCAAAATGCAACCTGTAAAATGAGGACAACATGCAAATGTTATTACATAACGTATATGATATTAAACAAACCAATGACTGGATATCTGTGTGATTACCAGGCAGGTGCTATGCCTAGGAAATGTTACAATAGGTTGAGTATCCCTTATCCAAACTGCCTGGGACCAAAAGTATTTCAGATAACGGATCATTTTCACAAGTAAGTTATATTAAATCCTCTAATCTCTCATGAAATCCAGTTATATCAATGTAAATACTGTATAGAGATAATAAATCCCTGTTACTGTATAGAGATAATAAATCCCTGTTACTGTATAGAGCAAATAAATCCCTGTTACTGTATAGAGCAAATAAATCCCTGTTACTGTATAGAGTAAATAAATCCCTGTTACTGTATAGAGATAATAAATCCCTGTTAGTGTATAGAGTAAATAAATCCCTGTTACTGTATAGAGCAAATAAATCACTGTTACTGTATAGAGCAAATAAATCCCTGTTACTGTATAGAGATAATAAATCACTGTTACTGTATAGAGCAAATAAATCACTGTTACTGTATAGAGTAAATAAATCCCTGTTACTGTATAGAGATAATAAATCCCTGTTACTGTATAGAGCAAATAAAACCCTGTTACTGTATAGAGTAAATAAATCCCTGTTACTGTATAGAGTAAATAAATCCCTGTTACTGTATAGAGCAAATAAATCCCTGTTACTGTATAGAGTAAATAAATCACTGTTACTGTATAGAGCAAATAAATCCTTGTTACTGTATAGAGTAAATAAATCCCTGTTACTGTATAGAGCAAATAAATCCCTGTTACTGTATAGAGTAAATAAATCCCTGTTACTGTATAGAGCAAATAAATCCCTGTTACTGTATAGAGCAAATAAATCCCGGTTACTGTATAGAGCAAATAAATCCCTGTTACTGTATAGAGTAAATAAATCGCTGTTACTGTATAGAGCAAATACATTCCTGTTACTGTATAGAGTAAATAAATCCCTGTTACTGTATAGAGCAAATAAATCCCTGTTACTGTATAGAGTAAATAAATCCCTGTTACTGTATAGAGCAAATAAATCCCTGTTACTGTATAGAGCAAATAAATCACTGTTACTGTATAGAGTAAATAAATCCCTGTTATTGTATAGAGCAAATACATCACTGTTAGTGTATAGAGTAAATAAATCACTGTTACTGTATAGAGTGAATAAATCCCTGTTATTGTAGAGTAAATAAATCCCTGTTACTGTATAGAGTAAATAAGTCAGTGTTATTGTAATGTAGCTGTGATGTGAAGCATGGTTGGGTACCTGCCGTTGGCCTGTCAGGTCTGTATGACCCTTTGTAGTTGTGGGGGGATCTGAGCATGCATGGAAACGCTATATAACAGCTTAAGGGGGCTGCACACTGAATACACTGCTGTGTATCATCCTGACAGGGGTGTGTGGGATTTACAACTTGTGGCAAAATCCCAGGTGCGGGGCTGGGTTACACACAGCTGGGTTACACATGGCTGGGGGGCTGGGTTACACACAGCTGGGTTACACGCGGCTGGGGGGCTGGGTTACACGCGGCTGGGGGTCTGGGTTACACGCGGCTGCGGGGCTGGGTTACACGCGGCTGGGGAGCTGGGTTACACACGGCTGGGGGTCTGGGTTACACACGGCTGGGGAGCTGGGTTACACATGGCTGCGGGGCTGGGTTACACACGGCTGGGTTACACACGGCTGCAGGTCTGGGTTACACGCGGCTGCGGGGCTGGGTTACACACGGCTGCGGGGCTGGGTTACACGCGGCTGGGGGTCTGGGTTACACGCGGCTGGGGGTCTGGGTTACACGCGGCTGGGGGGCTGGGTTACACACGGCTGGGGGGCTGGGTTACACACAGCTGGGTTACACGCGGCTGCGGGGCTGGGTTACACGCGGCTGGGGGGCTGGGTTACACGCGGCTGGGGGGCTGGGTTACACGCGGCTGGGTTACACGCGGCTTGGGGTCTGGATTTCACGCGGCTGGTGGGCTGGTGTTACACACGGCTGGGGGGCTGGGTTACACACAGCTGCGGGGCTGGGTTACACGCGGCTGGGGGGCTGGGTTACACACGGCTGGGGGGCTGGGTTACACACGGCTGCAGGTCTGGGTTACACACGGCTGCGGGGCTGGGTTACACACGGCTGCGGGGCTGGGTTACACACGGCTGCGGGGCTGGGTTACACACGGCTGCAGGTCTGGGTTATACACGGCTGGGGGGCTGGGTTACACACGGCTGGGGGGCTGGGTTACACACGGCTGCAGGTCTGGGTTACACACGGCTGCGGGGCTGGGTTACACACGGCTGCGGGGCTGGGTTACACATGGCTGCAGGTCTGGGTTATACACGGCTGGGGGGCTGGGTTACACACGGCTGCGGGGCTGGGTTACACACGGCTGCTGGGCTGGGTTACACACGGCTGGGGGGCTGGGTTACACACGGCTGGGGGGCTGGGTTACACACGGCTGCGGGGCTGGGTTACACACGGCTGCGGGGCTGGGTTACACACGGCTGCGGGGCTGGGTTACACACGGCTGCGGGGCTGGGTTACACACGGCTGCGGGGCTGGGTTACACACGGCTGCGGGGCTGGGTTACACATGGCTGGGTTACACACGGCTGGGTTACACACGGCTGCGGGGCTGGGTTACACACGGCTGGGTTACACACGGCTGCGAGGCTGGGTTACACACGGCTGGGTTACACACGGCTGCGGGGCTGGGTTACACACGGCTGCGGGGCTGGGTTACACATGGCTGGGTTACACACGGCTGCGGGGCTGGGTTACACACGGCTGCTGGGCTGGGTTACACAAGGCTGCGGGGCTGGGTTACACACGGCTGCAGGTCTGGGTTACATACGGGTGCAGGTCTGGGTTAAACTCATATGGTGATGGTTATCTAGTAAGCGGTTTGGGTAACTGGTAACCAGGCATACATGAGATGGGTGTGAGACAGAGGATATTATCTATGACCGTTATAATAAATGATATGAGGAATGAGACTGGAATAAGTGTGACACTGGCAGTGAGCTGCTCGTTATTTATTAATGATGGTAGATGCGCACTCGCTCGTTAGCACATGTAACTGACACATGTCTGACGTTCCCTCATTATAACATAAAACACTTTGTAGCAGCTCAGGAATGAGCAGGGAAATGATATGAATGAATGGACATAATATTCATTTATTATTACTTAATATTCCCCATTGAACATTATATCGTTAAGCATGTTTATTGCTAATGAGTAGGGACAGGTGAGAGATCACACGTTTAATCCATGTATACTCTATGTATAGCAGGGGAGATATTCCTCTTTATAACATGCTATCCCATCACGTGTCTGTAATCTTCACCCACACGTGACAATTCCTGCATCAATATGGATTTCCCCTGGGAAGGTTGGGAGGTTTTGGGAAAGATTCTCCAGGTCGGCTGCATAAGGCCAAAGCCTGGGTCATGTTGGTTCAGGAATAAGATGGGATTTAATCATGAAAAAGGGAAGTGTGGGGAGTGCAGATGGGAACTGCATACTTCCCATTCATCTGGACCTCAAACACTGCTATTTTCCCCTTAAATTAGCATATCCCTTGTCAATTCCCTGACATTGCCTCTTCAATGAATAAAGCTTTTTTGTTGTTTGTTTTTTGGTGTTCGTTAAGCAATACAGAGGCAAACACAGAACAACTTAAATTAACTATATACCAACAAATCTCCACATTAATAAGACTAGAGGAAAATGTGTAATTAAGTCAGGTGGGCCACACCTAGCGGTCGGGTGGGTGCGTTCCACCCCACTGGTTTAGTTAATATAGCCCCAATGAACAGGAATAGTGTCATTCACCAGATACTGTGCCGAACTGACAAGGGAACTGCAAACCAGACATCAGGCATTAATAGCTGACCTGGAAACACACAGCTTGGCTAATAAAGGGGCTCTGTCACCTAAACATGGCTTCTACTGGAAAGAAGAAAAATAATCTATACAGTGTGTCGGCAGCAAAGGCATAAAATAAGAGAAATATATGGGTCTGTGGTGTCCCCTGCTTATGACATCACCTGTGGCTTCATATGCAAATTACACATCTCCCATTGAGAATTTGCATATCAAGCCACAAGGTGATGTCATAAGAAGGGGACACCACAGGCACATATTTCTCCTATTTTATGTATTTGCTGCAAATCATCTGACACAATGTATAGAGCATTTTTAATCATGTTTTATTCTCTACGTTCACAGTATAAGCAGTGTTTAGGTGACACAGTCACAGTATGAGCAGTGTTTAGGTGATACAGTCACAGTATGAGCAGTGTTTAGGTGATACAGTCACAGTATGAGCAGTGTTTGGGTGATACAGTCACAGTATAAGCAGTGTTTGGGTGATACAGTCACAGTATAAGCAGTGCTTGGGTGATACAGTCACAGTATAAGCAGTGTTTGGGTGATACAGTCACAGTATGAGCAGTGTTTGGGCGATACAGTCACAGTATAAGCAGTGTTTGGGTGATACAGTCACAGTATAAGCAGTGTTTAGGTGATACAGTCACAGTATGAGCAGTGTTTAGGTGATACAGTCACAGTATGATCAGTGTTTGGGTGATACAGTCACAGTATGAGCAGTGTTTGGGTGATACAGTCACAGTATAAGCAGTGTTTAGGTGATACAGTCACAGTATAAGCAGTGTTTGGGTGATACAGTCAGAGTATAAGCAGAGTTTGGGTGATACAGTCACAGTATAAGCAGTGTTTAGGTGATACAGTCACAGTATGAGCAGTGTTTGGGTGATACAGTCACAGTATGAGCAGTGTTTGGGTGATACAGTCACAGTATAAGCAGTGTTTAGGTGATACAGTCACAGTTTAAGCAGTGTTTGGGTGATGCAGTCACTGTATAAGCAGTGTTTAGGTGATCCAGTCACAGTATAAGCAGTGTTTAGATGACAGTCACAGTATAAGCAGTGTTTAGGTAATACAGTCACAGTATAAGCAGTGTTTGGGTGATACAGTCACAGTATAAGCAGTGTTTAGGTAATACAGTCATACAGTCATAGTATAAGCAGTGTTTAGGTGACCTAGTCCATTTAATGCTGTATTTTCCCCTTCCAGTTTACCCCAGATCCCTGTGGATAGACCCTGTGAGGTATTTGTGTCTTTGAATTGTAAAATGTGTCACTATGATGACATTACTATGGAGACACAAAACATTGGATGTATTGTGCAGAGGTGGTTGGCATCTCACTCTGTGGACAGGTGAATGCACCCTGCCAGGCTCTGTGGTATCAGATAGATGTCTGAGTGATGCTCACATTGCATGTTATACAGACACATGCACTAGATGTGTATGCAGGATTCAGGCTCCCGTCAGCCGGGCAGGCAGTGTATACTGCGCTCTACATCTTCCATCTGGTTCAACAGCACAGAGTTACTATAAAAGTGCAATTTGTAGGACGGATTTGCTGCTGCTCCATGTCTTGAGTGTTGTATGGTTTGCATCACTGAAGTAACACAGTCCGTGCACTATTTAATAATACTCCGCTAAATACATCTTATACTCCAGTTAGTCAGTAAAACTGTCATCTTTACAGGTATAAATGGACCTTGTGCCAGTAAAACAGCCTATTATATTGTTATTATTTTTTGCTCTATAGAGATGTGGAGCCAATAACCCCAAAGGTTTCAGTTCATATAATACAAAGCTGTGAACTGTATTACCTTGTAATGTGCTATGTACAAAAGCAATAATTATACCACAAATCATGAAGGATCATTGTACATCCTGCTGGTATGTTGTGCATATTACACAGCAATATCACATGATCCTAACACCACACTAATATCCATCAGACAGGATGTGTTTATTATATTGATTTATTTATTTTTATCTGGGAATAATGTGTTACAATTAGTTACTGTGGGAATAAATGTATCAGAAACAAGATAATGTAAACATGTGTTGCGATGAAATCAAATCTCTTTGTTGCCACTTATGCAAATAACTTACATTCCATGTGACTAGATCATTTGCATATGGTAGCTCAGTGATGTCATCGAATGGAGCCCACACACTGCTTTAAAACCCACAATGTCTTTCTATTCCCTTATACAAAGAGCACATTGCTGATAAAGATACACGGTGAATGTTGTTTTACTGATAGAACAGAATTTACAGCTATTTACCAGTTCTGACATCATTTCAGTGATCTAATAATTGTTTCACACACTATTTCCAGTTACTACGAGCTTTTATTTGGATGTCTGGTGAGCTTTTCATATAAAATAATAATATATCCTGACGTTATAATAGACTATGCAAATTGCATGTCATTTTAAGAGAAGAAAAAGGAGAAACCATGTGTCTCTCTCGAATCTCTTGGTACCGTGCTGGTTTCAAATGTGTGAGATGTGTTATAGGTTCAGCTAAGGTGACCAGATATTGTAGAAATGGAGAATAATATATCTGGTTATAGTCTAACTGCTGGATATTATTTATGGCTTTTATTGAAAGCTATATATCTACAATGTTCAGTTCAGTCTGATGTTTAATTAAATGTTTCTCAGCTTTGATATCAAGAAATGAGTAGTAACTTCTGTGAATAATGAATCTGTAAAATCCTTCCGTTCCTGAAGACACTGGGTCTTGCCTACCGCACTCTGGAACATGTAAAAACTATAGTACAGATTTGTTATTTATAAACATATTTGTTCCCTTTACTCTTTTAACCCCTTTATTGTAGGATTACTAATTACATTTCAGATCACTAACGACACATGTCCCCCCGGGCTATCCCCTGCTGGGCCCCCCTATTATGGTATCTTCCTCACTACAGGCCCCACTTCATGCCAGAAGTTATGTTAGGTTGAAGCAAAGGCTATCAGTGCTCCTGAGGCTAGTGGGGCTGTAGCTGTGTATGTGGTTGACCAAGGTCTGGTCTCAGATATGAGACACACCATTATACACCGGGGGCAGGAAGGTGTGCCCCCGACCACAGGGTGCTGGGACTGCGAGGGAAGTAGACAGAGCCAGATTGAGGAGTAAAGTTATTGGCACTAACCATCAATATGCAAAGCCGACATGTCCTGATGAACAAGTTCCAGAGTGTGTTCATACATTAGCAACTTTATCCCATGTTTGTTGTTGATTTCCTCTCTATTTATCTTTACATTTCTGTATTTTTATATTATTAGAGTCTGAGATCAGTGGCATTCTATTGGCTGTTGCTATAGACAGTATTTCTTACATTCTACTGGCTGTGGCCAGAGACAATATCTCTGACATTCTATTGGCTGTGGCTGGAGACAGTATCTCTGACATTCTATTGGCTGTGGCCAGAAACAGTATCTCTGACATTCTATTGGCTGTGGCCAGAAACAGTATCTCTGACATTCTATTGGCTGTGGCCGGAGACAGAATCTCTGACATTCTATTGGCTGTAGCCGTAGACAGTATCTCTGACATTCTATTGGCTGTGGTCGTAGACAGTATCTCAGTCATTCTATGGGCTGTGGCGGGAGACAGTATCTCTGACATTCTATTAGCTGTGGCCGGAGACAGTATCTCTGACATTCTATTGGCTGTGGCCGGAGACAGTATCTCTGACATTCTATTGGCTGTGGCCGGAGACAGTATCTTTGACATTCTATTGGCAAAGACACCCATTGTATCATCTAGTAAGAAACAGCCATAAAGCTGACAGTTAATGTTCATAATTATGATTATACGTAAATGTGAATAGTTTGTGTTTTAGTTTTGCTATGCCTGATGGATTCTGTTCTCCACATCACCCCTATGTGATTTTCCAGTTGCATTTGTAGCTCATGTGATGGTTAAATGATTACAGCACCATTTTGGACCCATATGTTTCCCCGTGCCCTTTCAGCATTATTAGTGGATTGCTTGTGCCCGTTGTTTGCCCTAGAGGAGCAAACAGATGGATAACTGACCTGTGACACGGGAATTAGTATTATTATTATTAATGATTAGTGTAGACAGATCGGCCACAAATCACGAAGAGTTAATGTAATTCATATCAGGGGAATCAGTTAATTAGTCCCAGTCCCAGGAGTGCATCTCTTTAATTCGTTATCCCCTATCAACATGTGAAAATCACATTCTCTTGGGCATCACTTCATACATTGGCACAAAGCAGACATGAGAAACGGAAATGTGGCCAGTCAAAAAATGGCTCCAGAATATGGAAACCCTTGGGATCTTCTCAAAATATTTTGTAGTATCACCTGGATACACAATTTTGTTTTGTGTTTGAAGCTCAGAGATTGGCTTCTATCTGTGTTTGGTTGATGTGTAGTTAGTATGTGATGTTTGGTTGATGTGAAGTTAGCATTTGATGTTTGGTTTATGTGTAGTTAGTATTTTATGTTTGGTTGATGTGTAGTTAGCATTTGATGTTTGGTTTATGTGTAGTTAGTATTTTATGTTTGGTTGATGTGTAGTTAGCATTTGATGTTTGGTTGATGTGAAGTTAGCATTTGATGTTTGGTTGATGTGTAGTTAGCATTTGATGTTTGGTTTATGTGTAGTTAGTATTTTATGTTTGGTTGATGTGTAGTTAGTATTTGATGTTTGGTTGATGTGTAGTTAGCATTTGATGTTTGGTTGATGTGAAGTTAGCATTTGATGTTTGGTTGATGTGTAGTTAGCATTTGATGTTTGGTTGATGTGTAGTTAGCATTTGGTGTTTGGTTGTTTGGTTTATGTGTAGTTAGTATTTGATGTTTGGTTGATGTGTAGTTAGTATTTGATGTTTGGTTGATGTGTAGTTAGTATTTGATGTTTGGTTGATGTGTAGATAGTATTTGATGTTTGTTTGATCTTTGGTTGATGTTTGGTTTATGTGTAGTTAGTATTTGATGTTTGGTTGATGTGTAGTTAGCATTTGATGTTTGGTTGATGTGTAGTTAGCATTTGATGTTTGGTTGATGTGTAGTTAGAATTTGATGTTTGGTTGATGTGTAGATAGTATTTGATGTTTGGTTGATGTGTAGTTAGAATTTGATGTGTGGTTGATGTGTAGATAGTATTTGATGTTTGGTTGATGTTTGATGGTTGATGTTTGGTTGATGTGTAGTTAGCATTTGATGTTTGGTTGATGTGTAGATCGTATTTGATGTTTGTTTGATCTTTGGTTGATGTTTGGTTGATGTGTAGATAGTATTTGATGTTTGGTTGATGTGTAGTTAGAATTTGATGTGTGGTTGATGTGTAGATAGTATTTGATGTTTGGTTGATGTTTGATGGTTGATGTTTGGTTGATGTGTAGTTAGCATTTGATGTTTGGTTGATGTGTAGATCGTATTTGATGTTTGTTTGATCTTTGGTTGATGTTTGGTTTATGTGTAGTTAGTATTTGATGTTTGGTTGATGTGTAGTTATCATTTGATGTTTGGTTGTTGTGTAGTTAGCATTTGATGTTTGGTTGATGTGTAGATAGTATTTGATGTTTGGTTGATGTTTGATGGTTGATGTTTGGTTGATGTGTAGATAGTATTTGATGTTTGGTTGATGTTTGATGGTTGATGTTTGGTTTATGTATAGTTAGTATTTGATGTTTGGTTGATGTGTAGATAGTATTTGATGTTTGTTTAATCTTTGGTTGATGTTTGGTTTATGTGTAGTTAGTATTTGATGTTTGGTTGATGTTTGGTTGATGTGTAGTTAGCATTTAATGTTTGGTTGATGTGTAGTTAGTATTTGATGTTTGGTTGATGTTTGATGGTTGATGTTTGGTTTATGTGTAGTTAGTATTTGATGTTTGGTTGATGTGTAGTTAGTATGGGGGCAAATAACTAAAACTGAACAGTGAACTGCAAAGAAATTGGGAATAACAGCTAAGCTGGAACAATTCTCCAACCTGCATGTCTTTTCAGCTCAGCTATTTAAGCCCGTTTCCTGTGTTTGCCTTGTAGTTAGCATTTGATGTTTGGTTGATGTGTAGTTAGCATTTGATGTTTGGTTGATGTGTAGTTAGCATTTGATGTTTGGTTGATGTGTAGTTAGAATTTGATGTTTGGTTGATGTGTAGATAGTATTTGATGTTTGGTTGATGTTTGATGGTTGATGTTTGGTTGATGTGTAGTTAGCATTTGATGTTTGGTTGATGTGTAGTTAGAATTTGATGTTTGGTTAATGTGTAGATAGTATTTGATGTTTGGTTGATGTTTGATGGTTGATGTTTGGTTGATGTGTAGTTAGAATTTGATGTTTGGTTGATGTGTAGTTAGTATTTGATGTGTGGTTGATGTGTAGATAGTATTTGATGTTTGGTTGATGTTTGATGGTTGATGTTTGGTTGATGTGTAGTTAGCATTTGATGTTTGGTTGATGTGTAGATCGTATTTGATGTTTGTTTGATCTTTGGTTGATGTTTGGTTTATGTGTAGTTAGTATTTGATGTTTGGTTGATGTGTAGTTATCATTTGATGTTTGGTTGTTGTGTAGTTAGCATTTGATGTTTGGTTGATGTGTAGATAGTATTTGATGTTTGGTTGATGTTTGATGGTTGATGTTTGGTTGATGTGTAGATAGTATTTGATGTTTGGTTGATGTTTGATGGTTGATGTTTGGTTTATGTATAGTTAGTATTTGATGTTTGGTTGATGTGTAGATAGTATTTGATGTTTGTTTAATCTTTGGTTGATGTTTGGTTTATGTGTAGTTAGTATTTGATGTTTGGTTGATGTTTGGTTGATGTGTAGTTAGCATTTAATGTTTGGTTGATGTGTAGTTAGTATTTGATGTTTGGTTGATGTTTGATGGTTGATGTTTGGTTTATGTGTAGTTAGTATTTGATGTTTGGTTGATGTGTAGTTAGTATGGGGGCAAATAACTAAAACTGAACAGTGAACTGCAAAGAAATTGGGAATAACAGCTAAGCTGGAACAATTCTCCAACCTGCATGTCTTTTCAGCTCAGCTATTTAAGCCCGTTTCCTGTGTTTGCCTTGTAGTTAGCATTTGATGTTTGGTTGATGTGTAGTTAGCATTTGATGTTTGGTTGATGTGTAGTTAGCATTTGATGTTTGGTTGATGTGTAGTTAGAATTTGATGTTTGGTTGATGTGTAGATAGTATTTGATGTTTGGTTGATGTTTGATGGTTGATGTTTGGTTGATGTGTAGTTAGCATTTGATGTTTGGTTGATGTGTAGTTAGAATTTGATGTTTGGTTAATGTGTAGATAGTATTTGATGTTTGGTTGATGTTTGATGGTTGATGTTTGGTTGATGTGTAGTTAGAATTTGATGTTTGGTTGATGTGTAGTTAGTATTTGATGTTTGGTTGATGTGTAGTTAGTATTTGATGTTTGGTTGATGTGTAGATAGTATTTGATGTTTGTTTGATCTTTGGTTGATGTTTGCTTTATGTGTAGTTAGTATTTGATGTTTGGTTGATGTGTAGTTAGTATTTGATGTTTGGTTGATGTGTAGTTAGCATTTGATGTTTGGTTGATGTGTAGATAGTATTTGATGTTTGGTTGATGTTTGATGGTTGATTTTTGGTTGATGTGTAGATAGTATTTGATGTTTGGTTGATGTTTGATGGTTGATGTTTGGTTTATGTGTAGTTAGTATTTGATGTTTGGTTGATGTGTAGATAGTATTTGATGTTTGTTTGATCTTTGGTTGATGTTTGGTTTATGTGTAGTTAGTATTTGATGTTTGGTTGATGTTTGGTTGATGTGTAGTTAGCATTTGATGTTTGGTTGATGTGTAGTTAGCATTTGATGTTTGGTTGATGTGTAGTTAGTATTTGATGTTTGGTTTATGTGTAGTTAGTATTTGATGTTTGGTTGATGTGTAGATAGTATTTGATGTTTGGTTGATGTGTAGTTAGTATTTGATGTTTGGTTTATGTGTAGTTAGTATTTGATGTTTGGTTGATGTGTAGATAGTATTTGATGTTTGGTTGATGTTTGATGGTTGATGTTTGGTTTATGTGTAGTTAGCATTTGATGTTTGGTTGATGTGTAGTTAGTATTTGATGTTTGGTTGATGTTTGATGGTTGATGTTTGGTTTATGTGTAGTTAGTATTTGATGTTTGGTTGATGTGTAGATAGTATTTGATGTTTGGTTGATGTTTGATGGTTGATGTTTGGTTTATGTGTAGTTAGCATTTGATGTTTGGTTGATGTGTAGTTAGTATTTGATGTTTGGTTGATGTTTGATGGTTGATGTTTGGTTTATGTGTAGTTAGTATTTGATGTTTGGTTGATGTTTGATGGTTGATGTTTGGTTTATGTGTAGTTAGTATTTGATGTTTGGTTGATGTTTGATGGTTGATGTTTGGTTTATGTGTAGTTAGTATTTGATGTTTGGTTGATGTGTAGTTAGTATGGGGGCAAATAACTAAAACTGAACAGTGAACTGCAAAGAACTTGGGAATAACAGCTGAGCTGGAACAATTCTCCAACCTGCATGTCTTTTCAGCTCAGCTATTTAAGCCCGTTTCCTGCGTTTGCCTTGTCAGTTCAGTTTTACCCGATATCACGCAGTTTCACGTGTTTTTACTGATACTCAGCTGCTACTGCTGACAGATTTCTACTTTTATTTTTCTTCCCCCAGAGATTCCTGTTCATGGTAATGTTTTTTATTTCTTGGTTGTTAAAGTTTCCCTACTGTGAGACATGGCTTTCGTTGTCATTATGAGCTGCAGGTTTTTCATTTAACTCATGCTAATTATCTCTGCTGCATTAAATACTGTGTAATGTGCAGCACTTTGTAAATACAGATACAGTGATCTGATAGATGAATGCATTCCCTTTTACTCTTTAAACAATATAATCTTCATTAGAAAGGAGATTTATTCTGGGCACTTCTAATTCGGAATGCTCTGTCACTTGCATTAAATATTAGCAGATTAGAGAGCTGTGTGGATCTGAATGCAGATTAACATACTTTAAGCACTGTGCGAATAGAAACCTCCTCGTTCTGACCTATAACACCCTTTCTTTAAAGAGATTCTGGGATATATTAAGAGTTAAACATTTATTTAGAAAGATAGAGATAGTGCAGTAGCAATGGGAACCAAAAAAACACATCATAATATAATATGTTTAATAAAACCCCAGTTTTGCAGAATTGCTTGAAAATGCATAAAATAAGGGAAATACAACTAATCCCACCATCCGTTAAAATGAGATGATCTCCATGGACCTATCGAGGCAGCAGATCTACTTCTGCAGGTATGCTCAATCTTAATCTGTGGATCTCAGGCTCCATGTAATAACAGACTTACCTGTATATGTATAAATGTGTCTGTCTCGTGATTATGACATCACTTTAAGTTTGTTACAAAGTGCACAGTACTTCCACCAAAACCACTCCTCCTCCTCCACACACAACGCGTTTCACCACTACAGTGCAGAATACACTTGAAAAAGCGTCACTGTAGAGGCGAAATGCGTTGTGTGTTGAGGGAGGACGAGTGGTTTTGGTGGAAGCACCGTGCACTTTGTAATGAACTCTGCTGATTTTATATGTAAGATTTTACAATGTTTTAGCTGTTGCTCAGTAATCGTGTTTACTTACAGTCCTGCTCTCTTTTCCCCCCTGTCTCATCATCGGAGGCTAACTTTGTGGTACATCTACTCACCCATTGTGGGCCCCAGAAGCCTTTATTACTGAGCACATTACTGTTCAGGTACATGTGAGGGGATTCATTATATATTTCTTAAGTACATGCACTTTGTATTTGAGATATACAATGCTATATTGTATTTTATGTTTATTTTTTCCCTTTGTATAATACTGGCAAGAGATTACCTCTTCAAGAAGTGTAACTCCCAGTGTGCCAAGTGTTGGGTTAAGCTCTGATTCACTTTTTTAATACATCCCAGTATTTTCCAGCCTCTTGATTCTTTACATATGGTTAATGCAGGAGGCCAGAGGGTCAGGGGAAGATGGAGGCTCCCGATAAACCTGTACAAGGTTGTGAAATCTACGAGAACCAAATCTTACCAGAAAGGCTATCACTGGGGCCTCGGTAGCCACGGTTTGTGTCTCAGAAGGAGTTGTCGTAGCTCACCAGCCATCTGCCACCAGCCATAATATGAAACTGGACAATCTGTTTCCAACTGCTAATATCTCCCAGCAAAATCTATAGAATGCGTCAGTCACCTCAATGTAATATTTTATCCAATTTTAATCAGAATAAAGCTATACATATCTTAAATTTCATAGATTTTATTGGGATTTCAGTTCCAAGTTACATGTATTAGGCACTATTTACCTTTTTTGAAAGTTTCCATCACTAGCAGATGTGACTATGGTCTAATCCAAGATCTCTTTGGTGATACATCTGTTCAAAAACCACTATAGAATGAAGACCATACAATCCTGCACTTGTTTTTTTTATAATAGGTTAAGTGATCCAAAGAGCAGCTCATTTAAGTCCATGTTTTCTGGAATCTGACATCCATACTGCTGAGTTATTAACGTTGATCAGGATAGAGTTATTTGTTGCATTGTCCCTTTGTCCAGTGGCTGATGCCAAGTATTGTAACATATTGTGGCACTGTCCCTTTGTCCAGTGGCTGATGCCAAGTATTGTAACATATTGTGGCACTGTCCCTTTGTCCAGTGGCTGATGCCAAGTATTGTAACATATTGTGGCACTGTCCCTTTGTCCAGTGGCTGATGCCAAGTATTGTAACATATTGTGGCACTGTCCCTTTCTCCAGTGGCTGATGCCAAGTATTGTAACATATTGTGGCACTGTCCCTTTGTCCAGTGGCTGATGCCAAGTATAGTAACATATTGTGGCACTGTCCCTTTGTCCAGTGGCTGATGCCAAGTATTGTAACATATTGTGGCACTGTCCCTTTGTCCAGTGGCTGATGCCAAGTATTGTAACATATGGGACTGTTTCCCAGTGGAAGATGCTGCCACTGACAACAGAGCAAATCTTACAACAAACACTGCACAATATGCTTTGCGTGTACGAATAAGTGGTGGTCGGATATCTCGGCGATGACTCAGTCAGTATGTAGATACCGTACTATTTTTACCTTTCTTGTGATACAAGTCATGCATTATAATTTCATCGAGAAATCCACACTAGATCAGCCTTCTGCCGTCTTTCTGTATTCATTTTATATGGAGAAAATATGAGTAAACTTGTTAATTTTCAGTTTATACTGTACAAATATAATACGATCCTTAAACAGGTGCTATGTGCAAAGTGCAAAGGGCAGAGATGCTGCATCTCACTGAGAGCTTACTATAGCTGCCACGTGGGGACCACAGATAGACTATAAATAAAGGGAAAGAATTTCTACATCTGACTCATCAAATCACTATTTTTTTTCCTAAATGACTGACCTAACCTAAACACTGCTTATACTGTGACTGTATTAAAGGGACTCTGTCACCTAAACACTGCTTATACTGGGACTGTATTAAAGGGACTCTGTCACCTAAACACTGCTTATACTGTGACTGTATTAAAGGGACTCTGTCACCTAAACACTGCTTATACTGTGACTGTATTAAAGGGATTCTGTCACCTAAACACTGCTTATACTGTGACTGTATTAAAGGGACTCTGTCACCTAAACACTGCTTATACTGTGACTGTATTAAAGGGACTCTGTCACGTAAACACTGCTTATACTGTGACTGTATTAAAGGGACTCTGTCACCTAAACACAGCTTATACTGTGACTGTATCAAAGGGATTCTGTCACCCAAACACTGCTTATACTGGGACTGTATTAAAGGGATTCTGTCACCCAAACACTGCTTATACTGTGACTGTATTAAAGGGATTCTGTCACCCAAACACTGCTTATACTGTGACTGTATTAAAGGGATTCTGTCATCTAAACACTGCTTATACTGGGACTGTATTAAAGGGACTCTGTCACCCAAACACTGCTTATACTGTGACTGTATTAAAGGGACTCTGTCACCTAAACACAGCTTATACTGTGACTGTATTAAAGGGATTCTGTCACCCAAACACTGCTTATACTGGGACTGTATTAAAGGGATTCTGTCACCCAAACACTGCTTATACTGTGACTGTATTAAAGGGATTCTGTCACCCAAACACTGCTTATACTGTGACTGTATTAATGGGGCTCTGTCACCTAAACACTGCTTATACTGGGACTGTATTAAAGGGAAAAACGTAGTGTGTACATCTCTGGCAAACAATAAATAGATAGATAAATGTGCTTCTCAGGAAAAAGTTAAGAACCAGTGACAAATGAGCAGGATGTATAAGACATATTCCGGGTCATTTTTTGTTGTGACAGTTGGATGCATTTGGTAATTTGATGTGTTTTTGTGAGATGGGTGTAGAATGCAGTAAATGAGGGTAATGTGGGAAATTGATAATCAAGTGCTTGGGAAGGAGATGGTATATATATATATATATATATATATATATATATATATAAATATATATCTGTGCCGGGGGGCTGTGTATAACCTGTTTGGAATATAATGTCGTTGGATCAAATTATGACCCAAAGGAGCAGAAGATGTAGAACAGCAGCATTATACAGGAGGAAATAATAAAAACAAACAAGAAAGAAAACAGTGAAAAAGAGCCAGGGTGAAACGCGTTGGCTCCCAATCTTCTTGTTTACTTGAATCAACATTGGGGAAGAAAGTTACAAACCGTGGATATTTATCATCTCGAAAATGAGGCTCGAGAGAAATAGGAAGGATTCACATCTGTCTCTATTCTCAGAATATAGATAACATGAGTTATTTGCACAATACAAGCTTCATTTCTCACTCCCTGTATTAAGACGTCTTAGCTTTGATATCTGGATATCTCATCATATTTATCTGCTTCAAATTAAACAGAAATCGATCACACCTTTCCCAGTTTGAAAATAACTGATAGTTTGAAAATAACAAGATATTAATCTTGTTTTTTGTAACGGACCGTCTACCGGATGAAGTAGACCCTCTGTCCGTTGTGGGAAATCACCTCCTTAGCCCCCAATTACAGCTCAGCATTCACCCAGCAAGTCTTTCCTGGACCCTTGCTCTTAGTACCCAAATAGACAGGACATCTAGCAGTTAGGTACAGCAAGTAGAACTACTCTTTTATTTGTGATTTACACAGCACATATACACCAAACTGCAATCAGATAACACTTGATTAAACAATAGAAAACGTAAACACATCACCAGTAAAGCAGTATCTAGCCACTTTAATCTGGAGCCAGAAGCAAGGTAGTCAGACTGGGTGGCTGACATAACTAAACAATGGAAGGCTTAAACACATTACAGACAGGGTCCATAATCTACAGGGAGGTGTTTGGACCTCAGGCCCCTCCAAGAACCCCAGTCAGGCAGAATGTCAGAATTCACTTTGTGACATTTTTCTTCTAAATTGAAGGACCCCCCCCCCCCCCTAACTTTCACATGAAAAATCCTCTTATAAATCTACAACTGCTAATAAAATAACCTACTAAATAGATTCTTATATGTGTCCTTAGTTAAGAAATAGCCCATGTTTACAGGTTGTTCTGTTGTTTTTACAAGTTATAGGGAAATAACCCAAAGTAGCATATTGTTTTATATAATTTAAATCTGACCCTAGCACTAACCCTCACCCTAATGTAACTCTAACCCTTAGTTTAAAAAAAAAAATCATTTGATATATGTTGTCATGGGGAAAAAGTACATTTATTAGTGACTCCAAACTTTTGAACTGTAGTGTACAATTATTATTTTGGGCCAGAGCACAATACAAAAATGTCCCCAAATGAAGGAGAAATCTGGGAAATGGACACATCCAATATAAAATAAATAGGGCAGTGGGGAAAAGACCCTGGAAGGTAATGGGTGGGATGGGAATTAGTAGGTTTAACCTGGTGACTGCCAGGCAGATCTGTCACACGTTTGCTTTTTCAGGCAGTACAGATTCACTGTAGCATAGATGCTAAAAATAGAAAGTCAGTCTTAATGATCTCTGAGAGAAGACACAAATGGGTCTATGGGCTGGAGAGAGACTGAGCATCGTTACATAGAGACCGTTACCATGTAAAGCTATGAAAAAGAACATTTTATTTTCCAGAAAAATGAAAGTACCTGTCATAACCTGAGCCCAACGTGTGTTTATTATGATTATGTCTTCAGAAGGAGCTCAGATTACATTTTCTTGTACTAGATGCTATTTATACATAATTCATTTTTGTAATGATGCTGAGACCATAAGAGACTTTAACCCATTCAGTGTTTCTACATATAGAAAAATAGCTGAAACTAGAAGCTGTGTCTATTTGGTGATAATAAGTTTCATTATTTCTTATTTTTGTGGATAAAAAGGTGATATATCCTAAGAGTAATATTATATATATATATATATATATATATATATATATATATATATATATATATACTGCAGTTAAATCATTTTCTAACAGGGTAGGTTTTATTGATTTATACATATATAATACACACAAACGTGAGATCGTAAACATATCTGAGAATGTAGTAAAATAAGCAGGCTCCACCCCTTGCTTACTCCTGAAAACTCTAAGTGTACAGCTGTACACACAGAATTATAATTGCCCAGGGTTTTCCAAAGTGAAAATCATGGGATAGTCATTGGTGACATTATACACTTTATATTCCCCATAAAGAATGCACACAGACACGTGGCTGGCTATAAAGGTCACAGGATTTACTAAGAAAGAATACTGCATATACATTTTATTTGCTAATACACTTTAGCTACAAATAAACATGGTAACCGGTAATAATATACCTAGAACAAGTACTAAAAACAATAAAATGAGTACACTTTACACTCGCGTAAGACCATGGGGACCCCCTGCAGAGAAGAGATAAAGATGGAGGAACAGTGGGAATCCAAATTGTTCAAGAGGAAGTGCCACTGCTGGGGACTGGCATTATGTGACTGGAGTCCAGCCTACCCCCATAGCATGCCGAGCCCCCGCAGTGCACTCACTCGTCAAGGGGTAAGACAATCATACCAGGGAGGATGAAAGGGGAGGAGGATGCATTGTCTATCTTTACACATATTATCATTTGTTACAAGCCATTTCTTTACATTTTTATTCTTGATAAGTCTTATAATTACATTCTTACTGTTATTATTAATGGTATATAGCCGAAATAGCACAGTTTGAATGGGATAAGTTTTATTGACCGTAAGTTTGGAATTTCAGTTCCCTGTATATTTTAATCATATTCTGCCATTGTTTCTTCTCGGTGTAATGCGAGCAGAACATAACCAAAGAATTCATGGGATTGTAGCAAACGATTTTAAACTACACTATAGATGTTAGAAGATTTCCTTCTGCTTAATTGGCTGGCGATATAGACAGAGAATAGATGTCATTATCCAGAAAATCCTATTCTTCGCAAACAGAATTGATGCTCTGTAAGGATGTTTAACAAGCTCTGTGTGCATTGATTTACTCCTCCAGTGGGGTTTGTCAGGCTGTATATAAGCTGTATGTACGGAATGCACAATCCAGAAATAAAATACAAGTTTGCTAATATTTCTTCAGTTCGTTAATCTGATTTCCTGCAGCATTAATAAATACAATATACTTCAGCCGGAGGGCAAATCCTTCCTGGGGTGAGATAGCTTAAAGAGGGCCCAAAATGCATCTTATAAATATTAATGCATATTAATGTGCTTTCAAAGTACTTTATAATGCATGTTTTACATTTTGCATTGCTTAAAAGATAAAATACTTACAGTTAGATGAAATTGTGAAATGACAGCAGTTTGCAAGAAACCAGGATTGTCCTCACTAGCTTTAATTTGTTTTTCTGTAGTAACCAATGAGAAAATTTTAATTCAAATGAATGGAATATCCTGTCTCTCTAGTGATGTCATCAGACAATGTGTTGCACTGTTAAGAGATCATACTGTGTACAAGAGCAATGTCACTCAGAGTCCACATAATGTATTCAATTGGAAGAACAAAGGTGATTAAATGAAATAAAGCTATATAATCAGTGCTGCCACACCTGCAGTAAACATGCAGAGTAATCACTGGGGAGGGCTTGAGTCAAATATTAAAAATATGATTTATACAGAATGTGATTTATACAGAATGTGATTCATACAGAATGGCTGCATCAGATCACACAGGGATAAAAGCCTGTGCATTATACAAGCAGTGATCTTCATCTTGCACCACAGTGAGTTTGGGGACCAAGCACCTTGACTTGCCGCTTAGTCATTACTTTCTACTGTTTTTGTTTTATTTGGTTCATTTCTGTGATTTATATTAAGACAACTGGTCTCTTCATACAACACCCTGCTAATGATAAATGATCATGATGTCATAGTTACAGAAGGAATAAAGACACATGTTCTATGATTACAGTATTTACCTTTCCCCATTCCTTTGCTCTGTGCCCAGCAAGTCTGCACTTTGTGTAACTGGATTACATGATATTGACTCTGGAATCTCTCGTCACCCCTACGTTTCTCTCATTTCCAGATACCCACGTCCTCCAGGAATCTTATCACCCGCCCTGGCCAATCATTCATTTCTTAATGTCAGAATTGGATACTGACTATAGGATTATTGTGTAAGTAAAGTAAGATGAACCCCACTGTCCCCTTATTTACCAGTTTGTCTAAACTCCTTATGTTACTTCCGGTTTCACATTTTTATAATAATAACTGTGATTTATAGAGTCCAATTCCTGATATTATACAGTTATAATCAGGCGGAGAGATTCGGTCAGTTACAGATATCTCCGCCAGGGTCTAATTATTGACCTTATCACTGGCTTTTATCTAGAAATATCCTATTGCAATCAATGGATAGACTGATACTATGATTCCCCTGTCTAGCGTTTGTATAACCAGCCTGTTATATATTTAGGTCTAATTGCCCTGTGAAGATCTGCCTGTGTTTTTGGGTGTGGAGAGGGGATAACATATGGGGCTCGCATCTTATTAGGTATCACAAAAAAACAAAAACGACCCCTAGGAGGCAGTACCCTTAGAATGACACTGACACACACAGAGACAGCCGCAGGGAGGGCACAACATTACCAGAATCAATCCCTGCATATAGTGTCAATAAATCATTCTTTTAACTTCATTAATGGACACAAAACACGTGTGCCACTAGTCCAGAGTAGGCCTGATATTTATCTGTCTTAACAGATATAAACTGGTTTACTCTGAACTCTGCCTCTCAGCTGAGGCAGAGCTTGTCTAATGCTGGCTCGCTTCTGATCGGGGTCAGTCACTGTTGGTGGCATGTGAATATGGAGGTCTCTCATCTGACAGACCCCCTGTCAGATTCACATGTACATTAAAACTACCTGAGGAATTATCCTCATACCAGGTCATACCAGCGGACCGAAGGCGATTGTCTTACAGTGAACTGACAAGTGAACTGCAAAGATCAGGCATTAACTTATAAAAGGGGGGAGTTGGATAAGGTTCCGCTCTCACTGGCTCATGTTTGAAAACTGCTTTTTCAGTTAGTTAATAGACCCAAATCCATTCAAAATAGCAGTAATTACTCATTTATAAACACAGAAATAAATCCCAGGTTTCATGCAGTATCATGCAGTGTCATGCAGTATCATGCAGTATCATGCAGTATCATGCAGTGTCATGCAGTATCATGCAGTGTCATGCAGTGTCATGCAGTATCATGCAGTATCATGCAGTGTCATGCAGTATCATGCAGTATCATGCAGTGTCATGCAGTATCATGCAGTGTCATGCAGTATCATGCAGTATCATGCAGTGTCATGCAGTATCATGCAGTGTCATGCGGTATCATGCGGTATCATGCGGTATCATGCGGTATCATGCAGTATCATGCAGTATATCATGCAGTATCATGCAGTGTATCATGCAGTGTCATGCAGTATCATGCAGTGTCATGCAGTGTCATGCAGTATCATGCAGTGTCATGCAGTATTATGCAGTATCATGCAGTATCATGCAGTTTCATGCAGTATCATGCAGTGTCATGCAGTATCATGCAGTATCATGCAGTTTCATGCAGTATCATGCAGTATCATGCAGTGTCATGCAGTGTCATGCAGTATCATGCAGTGTCATGCAGTATCATGCAGTATCATGCAGTTTCATGCAGTATCATGCAGTATCATGCAGTATCATGCAGTATCATGCAGTATTATGCAGTGTCATGCAGTATCATGCAGTATCATGCAGTGTCATGCAGTATCATGCAGTGTCATGCAGTATCATGCAGTATCATGCAGTGTCATGCAGTATCATGCAGTATCATGCAGTGTCATGCAGTATCATGCAGTGTCATGCAGTGTCATGCAGTATCATGCAGTATCATGCAGTGTCATGCAGTATCATGCAGTGTCATGCAGTATCATGCAGTATCATGCAGTGTCATGCGGTATCATGCGGTATCATGCGGTATCATGCGGTATCATGCAGTATCATGCAGTATCATGCAGTATCATGCGGTATCATGCAGTATCATGCAGTATCATGCAGTATCATGCAGTATATCATGCAGTATCATGCAGTATATCATGCAGTATCATGCAGTATCATCATGTATATCATGCAGTATCAAGCAGTATCATGCAGTATATCATGCAGTATCATGCAGTATCATGCAGTATCATGCAGTATCATGCAGTATATCATGCAGTATCATGCAGTATATCATGCAGTATATCATGCAGTATCATGCAGTATCATGCAGTGTCATGCAGTATCATGCAGTATCATGCAGTATCATGCAGTATCATGCAGTGTCATGCAGTATCATGCAGTATCATGCAGTATCATGCAGTGTCATGCAGTATCATGCAGTATCATGCAGTATATCATGCAGTATCATGCAGTATCATGCAGTGTCATGCAGTATCATGCAGTGTCATGCAGTATCATGCGGTATCATGCGGTATCATGCGGTATCATGCAGTATCATGCAGTATCATGCAGTGTCATGCAGTATCATGCAGTATCATGCAGTATCATGCAGTGTCATGCAGTATCATGCAGTGTCATGCAGTGTCATGCAGTGCCATGCAGTATCATGCAGTATCATGCAGTTTCATGCAGTATCATGCAGTGTCATGCAGTGTCATGCAGTATCATGCAGTGTCATGCAGTATCATGCAGTGTCATGCAGTATCATGCAGTATCATGCAGTATCATGCAGTATCATGCAGTATCATGCAGTATCATGCAGTGATGGAGCTGCTGAATTTGGCTGCCTGAGTGATTTTTAATAAACGGATTAGTCACTGAGTTATAAATGGGGTTAAATATTAGAAATAACATTTTACACATTCGTTAATCTCCATCTTACTACGTCTATTTCATGTGTCCTAATATTTGACATATTTAACTCCCTGTGTATAGGGAAGATCTCCATTATATGCAGCGCATGTTATACAAGGTCGTGTAATAGGTCTCTCATGGTCTAGGATAAGGTTACAGAGGTCGGCATTATTCAAATATCTGAAACCTCATTGGCTCCGTTTTTAATATTGACAAATCTTTTATCGATAGGCTTCAAAAAAAGGAAAAAGATTATTGAGAAATTAGATGAAAATATTACCCGTGCGTTAAGCATTAAGCTTTGTTCTTTTTAGTATTTTACTATAAATTAAATAAATGTAAAACAAACGTAACAGCCAGCTTTTCTGATGTCATTGCTTGTTAAAGGGCTAGCCCCACCTATCATTGTTTGTATGTTGTACATGTGTTTAATATTTGTGAATTGCACTTATTTTTACTTTTAAAATGTTTTGCCCGTTCTGTAGTTTTACATTTCTTCGGGGCTCCTGAATACAGTTGTTGCAGTCCAAGTAAGAGCACAGACTCTTGGATTTATAGATTAATGATTAAACCCCATGATGATGGGGGGAGATGCGTTAGGCAGGTGTTTGCCTCCTATAGTGATTTCCGAAATGATGCTTTTTAATTCACTGGAATAAAGGTTATGTTTTATGTAATGTTATTTGCAGACGAGAAGCCACAAAACTGTATTATCTGCTTTAATTCCTAGGGCAGTTTGCAGACCTGAACATGTGCTGCTTATTCTCTTAACCTGTAATTTGTTTCATTATGATATGTTTGATCCCGAAGCCAAGTCTGCTGTATTATTCTTCAGAACAATAGACTGGAGATTGAGGAATTACCTTGTAATTACCTTGTAATTAAACCTAATGTGCAGGTCACAGAGCATCTCACACTCACTCAGGAATATCTGGAAGGAAGGAATCTAGAAGGACCCTCCAGTTTGTAAGGAAGAGGATCATACTGTATGATTTACACACCCTGGTGGCTGATATGAACCTGCTTTGACAAGCATAGTGTCCTGAAGAGGTTTTTGTGTGGATGCAGATGCCTGAGAATATAACTAAGAAAGGATAACATTCCCTTTTACACATGTGACACATGCCACTGTGACACGGCCCACACGTGACTGCTCTGATTTGGGATCCATGTATCATGCACAGCACATGTCTGTGTTGTCTGGTCCGGTAGTCTGGTACGATGCCTGGCAGTGCTCTGGTGCAGACACACAAACACCCTTCCATTCCAAATATCACTTATAGGATATTGGGAAGTATGTTGTATAGGTGAACATGGCGTTAATTCTAGCTGTAGGTTATCAAATGAGTAAAGGGTCTTTTTCTCTGGTATCTGCTGTGTTGGAGAATCTGTATTGCAGACGATAGTGAATAGCTCTGTTTCTTCCCCGGTGTTGATATGTGAATATGTCACTTTAATAAGTGTCTATGTTATTGGAGCCTGCCTTGGAGTGAAATAGAAGAAAGGGAGAAAATGTCTTAATTTCTGGACAGGATTATTAAGGCATCAAATATACTCAGCTCCAAGGTGAAACGCGTCAGGTGTATTAAAATACTAAAGAGGTAGTCCCAAACCGGATGCCCCTCGTACTGTATTGTATGATTGTTGGTTGTCATTTTTATAAATGTTTTTTATGTGATTGTATTAAAACTGTAAAATATGTTTTAATTCTCTGTCCTGCTTTGTATTACTTGTTATTGCTACAATCCATGTTTATTGGGAGTGATGGGAGTTTGCTAGCAGTCATTTCATCTTTCTTTTTCCTTGTGGGGCAGACCTGTGGCCAGTTGATAGCCAGCCATCCCCTGCTGTCTTGGCGCAGTTCAGTAGACCCAAGAGACAGCTCGAGATACCATGTGTGTGAAAGAATAAGAGATCACAGTGAACATTTAGTACGAGGGGTTCATTAACTGCTACTTACGCCCCTACAAGCAGCGGATATAATTGTAACCTGGGTGCATTATGTGCTGCGGGAGATGTGTTCAGGCGCTCTGGTTAGGGGTGCTAGGGGGATTGAATAGGAAAGCTGCGTGGGCTCTGCCAATGGGAAATGTCCAGTGCAGTATTTATTAAATAGCTCTGGAGCCTGATTAACTATGGGAATGGGTAAGAATTGCTGTATTATATAGCTTTTGGGAGTTTGATACTGAATGGCAAGAACCTTCTGCAGTAATAATGATCCAGTCCGTGTGCTGGTGGCATTTAAGAGCTCTCTTGCTGATGCAGCCACACTGTGTTAAGCCCCATGACCCGCTGGGATGCTCCTACAAACTGAATCCCCAGCAGCTGGATGGAGACGGCTGTGTATTCTCTTTGCAAGCAGAAATGTAGAATGAGATCCATGCATTACAGTTAGTGACTGCATCTTGGTAAAGCAGAGCCTGACTAATGCCGGGAGCCCTGGCTCCTAATATCCCTGCTGCTGGCTCCTAACGTTTTGATTGGATATTGAATTCTCACCACCTCCCTGGCTCCTAATATCCCTGCTGCTGGCTCCTAATGTTTTGATTGGATATTGAATTCTCACCACCTCCCTGGCTCCTAATATCCCTGCTGCTGGCTCCTAATGTTTTGATTGGATATTGAATTCTCACCACCTCCCTGGCTCCTAATATCCCTGCTGCTGGCTCCTAACGTTTTGATTGGATATTGAATTCTCACCACCTCCCTGGCTCCTAATATCCCTGCTGCTGGCTCCTAACGTTTTGATTGGATATTGAATTCTCACCACCTCCCTGGCTCCTAACTCATAGCAGGCTGGATCCTGAATTAGTCATTGCGATGGTGCATAACTCCTCCTCATTTAGGCTCCACCCATTCAATATCCCCGGGCAATAGCTGGCAGGTATGCTCTAACATGATGTATCAACCCATTTAGTACCAGGATCCAGTGTCTGATAACATTAGAAAAGAGAAATGCTCATTATTACTGAGGAAATTAAATCATTCAGCAGGGATATAACAGTCAATGCACCCAGCAGATATATCTGTCAACCGATAGACAGAAACCGAGATTTGTAGACAGACAGATAAATAAAGATGAAGAGCAATTCAAGCAGATGATAGAGCATTACAATCATGCATTGTCATCCTTCATGTATTGGTTTATGGGATATGTAATACACTACATGCATGTTGTATGCCAGGGCTTGACACATCCCAAGAGCCAGGGGACCCAAACAATATTTGTCAAGCCCTGTTATATACCAGACAAATGCCATTTTTGTTATTATTCCTCCCAGGCATTGGGTACAGTTTATAGCCCATACTATCCTTGCCATCCATAGGGGGATCACTCTCGCAGCTAGTCTAAATCCATACCCTCCATATGAAGCCATGCTGAGTATTTTAATAAAACATACCATAGATGCGTGGAGGTGGGCTATTAATGTTTCATGTTTATTCATTATTTACATGGCAATTATTAAATATTAATTGTTTCTTTGTTACTTTTTTGTTGTCTTGAGCTGGTTTGTAACCAAATCCAAGATGATTTTATTGCCCCATATACCCTGATTGCTGGGATTGGACCCTTCCAAAACCCCCTCTGCACTCCGCACTGACGCCCGTCAGACAGGATCCAACATATTAGGATACTTCCAATTTAAAATTAATTTCTGCACCTGAGGAAGAGTAAATAACCAAAGAATCTCGTTTGGTGAAAATAAATACATTAATTAATACAAATCAGACATCATTAAAATATAACAAATGACTTGGCCTTCAATAAACGACCCGTCCCTCTACTTCTCTCCCTCCTCTACTAAGCCAATCACAATGCTCCAGTAGAGACTAGAGGGGGCTTTATGTGTTTTTTGTAATATATTTTTGTGATTTCACATCATCTGCACTGTATGCTGAGATTAAGCCACGTACTAGTGGTCCTTGCAGACGGGAGAAATAACTTGATTTAACCTGAGAGCTGATACAATAAAACGACAGTGCAGCCATAAAATCCATTAATGTTAGATTTAAAAGTCCAACATGTCATTTTAAATTTGCTAATAATTTAGTCTCAATGTCTGCTGCATTATTTAGTACCAGAAAGGACTCTTGGCCATATTCAATTATACATAGAAGAAAAGGAGCCAATAAAGTTTGGTTTAAAAAGTGACAGAATAGTGCGCTTTAAAACCAAACTGTGATGAAGAAAAATTTGAATGAGAATATTTCTCAGAAATAGAGATAAAAATGTAATACACTCACAACACTTTATAAGTAGGAGATGTATACAGAGCGAAAATCAACTTCTGCTGTTTGTTCTTCAATGTTGAAAGCTCAAAAGGATGATAACCAACAAAAGTATCCAATTAGTGGGGTAAAACAGTAACATTTAATAGAAAACAAGCATCTGCTTACATGTAAGATTACTGTGACGAGCACAGTGGGCGCCACACGGCCGTCAGCAGTCTCTTTAAAATGTGTTTCCAAGTTTCCACAGGATACAGATGGTTAACAGGAATAAATAACAAAACAAAGAGAGGATGCAGGATGAGTCCAGAACGCTACGCGTTTCGCCTAATCAAATGGCTTCAACTTGGCGTCTGTCATTTTAAATTTGCTAATAATTTAGTCTCAATGTCTGCTGCATTATTTAGTACCAGAAAGGACTCTTGGCCATATTCAATTATACATAGAAGAAAAGGAGCCAATAAAGTTTGGTGCATACTAATGTATATTAATACAAGCAGAATATGTTCACGCATAACGCCCAACGAAGATCTACTTTTATAAAAGAAAATGGCTGTAATACAAATATACTATAATTATGTCAAATGAAAAAAGTGCTCCAAAAAATTGTAATCTATTGTGCAAGTTAGACCGATAATACGATACTACAATTCCCATCAATACTAATAGAGATAGGTGACAAGTTGTTATGAGGAATAGAGATATACAATAAATTGTGAGCAATAGAGATATGTGATAAGTTAAGATGGATAAGCTATTAAAACACTGCAATAAATGTAGATATTGGACACATTACATTTATTTATATAGTATCAACAATCTAATAGCACTTGGTACAGAGCATAGAAAGAAACTACATGCTACATTAGACACATAGAGACATGATACATGAGGTAGAGAGCCTTGCTCACAGAGCTTACAATCTAGAGGGGGGGAGGGGGGCAGGAGACACACAAGGTGAGTGAAAAGTTTAATGGGAATTGTGAGAGCTTTGGCCAGAGGTTAATGGGTGTTCTAGTGGGATGAATAGTAAGCTTCCTTATTCCTAACAGTATTTGGGGACAGTGAGAGCTGGGTGGGTTTGGCCAGAGGTTAATTAATGGGTGTTCTAGTGGGATGAATAGTAAGCTTCCTTATTCCTAACAGTATTTGGGGACAGTGAGAGCTGGGTGGGTTTGGTCAGAGGTTAATTAATGGGTGTTCTAGTGGGATGAATAGTAAGCTTCCTTATTCCTAACAGTATTTGGGGACAGTGAGAGCTGGGTGGGTTTGGTCAGAGGTTAATTAATGGGTGTTCTAGTGGGATGAATAGTAAGCTTCCTTATTCCTAACAGTATTTGGGGACAGTGAGAGCTGGGTGGGTTTGGTCAGAGGTTAATTAATGGGTGTTCTAGTGGGATGAATAGTAAGGTTCCTTATTCCTAACAGTATTTGGGGACAGTGAGAGTTGGGTGGGTTTGGCCAGAGGTTAATTAATGGGTGTTCTAGTGGGGTGAATAGTAAGCTTCCTTATTCCTAACAGTATTTGGGGACAGTGAGAGTTGGGTGGGTTTGGCCAGAGGTTAATTAATGGGTGTTCTAGTGGGGTGAATAGTAAGCTTCCTTATTCCTAACAGTATTTGGGGACAGTGGGAGCTGGGTGGGTTTGGCCAGAGGTTAATTAATGGGTGTTCTAGTGAGATGAATAGTAAGCGTCCTTATTCCTAACAGTATTTGGGGACAGTGAGAGCTGGGTGGGTTTGGTCAGAGGTTAATTAATGGGTGTTCTAGTGGGATGAATAGTAAGCTTCCTTATTCCTAACAGTATTTGGGGACAGTGAGAGCTGGTTGGGTTTGGCCAGAGGTTAATTAATGGGTGTTCTAGTGGGATGAATAGTAAGCTTCCTTATTCCTAACAGTATTTGGGGACAGTGGGAGCTGGGTGGGTTTGGCCAGAGGTTAATTAATGGGTGTTCTAGTGGGATGAATAGTAAGCTTCCTTATTCCTAACAGTATTTGGGGACAGTGGGAGCTGGGTGGGTTTGGCCAGAGGTTAATTAATGGGTGTTCTAGTGGGATGAATAGTAAGCTTCCTTATTCCTAACAGTATTTGGGGACAGTGAGAGCTGGTTGGGTTTGGCCAGAGGTTAATTAATGGGTGGTCTAGTGGGATGAATACTGGAATTAGTTATCCCATCACCTGTAACTAAACATGACTCTTGTAGTATGTGATTAACTTTCTTCCCATCACACTGCTAAAAAAAATACCTAGATAGTTATTTATAAAAATGTATTCTGGGGCAATGTTCCAAAAGTGGAGCAGTCACCATGGAAACCAATGGAATGTGCTGCAGTCACCATGGAAACCAATGTATTGTTCTGCAGTCACCATGGAAACCAATGGAATGTTCTGCAGTCACCATGGAAACCAATGGAATGTTCTGCAGTTACCATGGAAACCAGTGGAATGTTCTGCAATCACCATGGAAACCAATGGAATGTTCTGCAGTCACCATGGAAACCAATGGAATGTTCTGCAGTTACCATGGAAACCAGTGGAATGTTCCTGCTTACATCACTTTTAGAACATTGACCCAGAACATTTTATTTGTAAATAGCCCTGTGCACAATAGGGAGAGTGTGACGATAACACAGAGACTTGGTCTTTACTGATGTTGGGAAGTGTTTAGGGTCCTGTACTAAGTCGGTTTTTTTGCTGCAGAATACCCCCCAATAGTCTTAGTTTGTTCTCCTGTTGTAAATAAAGCAGTGAAGATGTTATGGATCTTTCACACATGTAGCTTGGACCATCTCCCAGAAGTGATTTAGCAGGAACAGACTGTGGTGCATCAATATTAATGTTGTGCAATGACAGTCCTGGTAATTAAGGTTTGTCAGATGTGAGGACACGTTTGTCAGACCAGCACATTGGTGGATTTTTAGACCACCTCCTGGTATTTGGAATCGTGTGTGTTATTCTCTATTTCCCTATTTTAAAGGATGGTAGGTAACTGGGGGTGTATTAGCCAACCCAAGTCCCCTACTATGCCTCCCCTCAAAAAATAATAATTTGCTCCCTGCTTGTGCCAGTGGCCCCCTGCTGGTCCCATGACATAAAATATGTGCCCCCCAGTGACCAGCAGCTGGTATGATGCCTGTGGTTACTAAAATAAAGTTATGCACGGCACAATTCAATATACATAATCTAAATCCCCCCCACCCCCCAATATGCTTCAGATGCCCCTGGAACAATAAATAAATAAAATAAACCAATTGAATTTAATCCCATTTTACACCACCACCTCTACCTTGCTGGGGGGAGAAAATGGCCCCAATATCTGAAAAAAAAAAAAAAAAAAACTTTCAGTGCATGGATAACAAAGGGTGCTTGTAGAAATATACCTGTGTATATCCATTCTGAGTCTGCTCTCCACATGGTTTTATATGTACGGATGCTCCCTTACCATGGGCTGGAACCTGGATACAGGTATATATCTTCCTTACAGGTGGCCAGTGATAACCCTTTCAGTGCTGTTGTGTTCCCTGTGGCACTGAAAGGGTTAAAATATGCATGTATGAAGCACATTTAAGTCATCCTTTTTTGGGGGTAAATTAACAGGTTAAAATGAAATGTTTTTTGGCCATTCATTTTTCCAGCTGTCATTGAATCGCGGTTTTTACTGGCTTTTTTTCCAGGTCCGTAGAAAGCATAGCGGGGGAGGTAATATCTCTTCCCATTACACGTTCTCGGTGCTGGCGTTGTCATTGAATCGTCAATGCTCGTTAATTTACCACTAACGCAACTTTTTGGATCAGAATCAGACACTCTTCCCGCCCCTCTCTTTAATCATGGCACTCGGCGTTAGTACGTGTGTAGAGAATAAAGGAAAAAGAAACAAGGCAACATGTCAATGGAACTTAGTAATGGATCAAACAGGCTTCTAATAAATGATGCTAAGCATGCGTAAGGATACATTTTACCTGGATAGCTTCGCACACAGACACAGCCGCTGATAACCTAGGTATTCAGATGTCTAGTTATATTGAGTTTATTTAGTGCCTTCTCTCACCATCACATAGTACAAGCCTTTTAATCCATCCCTAACTCACATTTAAATAGCAGTGTTATACAATGCAGCCCTTTTTATCATTCCTAGTTTTGTATTTATTATACGGAACACATGCTGTATATTTTCTATATATTTAGTTTGTTCCAGTTCTTGATTTACCTGTTTTTTATGTAGATGTGGCTTTCATGGGATCAGCAGTTACACTTTATTATTTCTTTATTATTTTTTTATTATATATTGTTTTATGGTTTAGTTTTATATAATTGAGGCTCCTTAATCTACTGTAATATTTACTTTAATGTGTAGACCTCCCTTTTCTGAACTTGTTATAACCAATGTAATAATGTTGAATTTAGGTCCATTGTTTAATATTCACTTCTCCTGAAATGTGTACAGCGTTTATTGAACAAAAAAAAATCCATAACCTAAGAAATTACATAGTTACAGCTAATGAGGCTGGGAAACAAACTGTAATCAATTTCCCTCAAAGGTAAAATCCTTTCCTGGCTCTTAAAGGGAATTTGTTTTGTAAGAAAAGTATTGAAACTACTTTTTTATAGATCATTTGCATGAGATTATTAAAGGTCTTCGTCAATCAAAACATGTTTGGTAAAGCTTGTCTGTTATTTATTCTTATTATTTTACATGCTCAGTTATGCTTTGTTTGTTTTTTATAATTGAGCAATAAAAATAGTAAACTCCACCCCCTGGAACAATCTTGCAGAATCCCTGCGTACAGCTGTACACCCCAATTAATTTCATTATTTAGAACAACATGAGAAGGTAAAGATAGAAATGCTTTGCACATCCCAGTGTATCTCAATGTGTTCCTCTGATTGATCCCCAGGAGAGGCTGTTTTGAAAGCAATATTCCGGTGATCAATTAAAATTGATGAAACGGGCAGGAACAATAGAGGTAATAAGAACAATGAAACTGATGTGTGTATCATAAATCAAATGACCAATGTCTAGTCTGTAATATGTTAACACATATATAATAAGGCCGAATAAACCCACAATTTCATACCATAAAAACAGTTGTTCACAGAAATATCGCAGTCTTTATTTAAGTCCCAGGATTTGTATTGTCCGTCCATGGATTTGCAATAGAATAAATGGGAATATCCAAACATCTAAAAACCACACTGTCTGTGTGTCAAGGTTCATCTTCAACCCAATCTCACCGCCTCTTGGAAACTATGGGAACCCTAGCCGTCTAGAGACCCGGCCTCTGATTTTGGGTTTTGATTGTAGTGTGGCATATCATCTCGATCAACACAATTCATACAAACGTGACAAAGCTTCCTGCCAAGCTGATCTCCTGTGTCACGTATTTGTGGTCTATCAGCAGTATGGGAACCTGTGACTTTAGCTGGTCCGAGATTTCAGTGCTACATTTCGCTGTGTTGTCTGAATGATTTTCTTTATATATAACCCCCAATAAATCTGCTTCTGACCATTATCAGAATGTACAACCTGTTATTGTTTTACACAAGTAACCGAAAGACGTAACAAAAAAAAAACACCTAAGCAGTCAAAACTATAATAGAGTATAATATCTAAACCTCAATTATTTAATTAACATTTATTCATTTTCCCTAATGAAGATCATATTACAAATTATAATTATCAGACACTGACTAATTTTCTTGTCATTATATTACTTTTTTGTGCATATAAATTTGTTCCATTTCTTGAGCATTTTATTCTTAGTTTGTGACCTGCTTTATTACAATACAGAACATATTGGTGGACAAATTTATGGCAATAATATTGGCCCATAAAATATGTCAACAAATATCCTTTTTGTCACCTGTGTGAAAAATAAGAAGAGATTGAATTTTTCCCCAAATATATTACAGTATTAAAATGCAAACGATGGAAAGGCCTCCGACTTAGTTATTTATAGTACTTTGCAAAACATTGTCAGTTTGTTATTTATTGTGAGATGCGTCAGGTGAAATGGATTTTTACTAACAAAGGCGGAGAATAAATTAAATCTGTTTCCTTCTTTTCAAATGAAATGAATTGCTGGGGTTTGAGAAGATGGAGCTGAGCTGTGTGAAAGAAAGATGAGACTAACTCAACTGTAATAGAAAAACAATAACTGTTACAATATGATGAAAATGAGTAATGCCAACGCTTTACTGCTACATATGGATTGGGCCTGTCTGGTTCCACAATCACTGATTAAATGATCTATTGGGTTTCTTTTAAAGACATCAGTGATTAAGCAGTGAAAACATCTGTCATCTAAACATTGTTTATATTGTGCATGTAAAAAAGAAAACCCAATGAGTATGAGCATTTTTCACTGTTCTCCTTATATACAATGTTTAGGCGATTAAGTCCTAACCAGTGGCGGATGCTCCATATGTGCTAGGTGTGCTGGCTGTGTGCTGGCTGTGTCCTGGCTGTGTCCTGGCTGTGTGCTGGCTGTGTCCTGGCTGTGTGCTGGCTGTGTCCTGGCTGTGTCCTGGCTGTGTGCTGGCTGTGTGCTGGCTGTGTGCTGGCTGTGTCCTGGCTGTGTGCTGGATGTGTCCTGGCTGTGTCCTGGCTGTGTGCTGGCTGTGTGCTGGCTGTGTCCTGGCTGTGTGCTGGCTGTGTGCTGGCTGTGTCCTGGCTGTGTGCTGGCTGTGTCCTGGCTGTGTCCTGGCTGTGTGCTGGCTGTGTCCTGGCTGTGTGCTGGCTGTGTCCTGGCTGTGTGCTGGCTGTGTCCTGGCTGTGTGCTGGCTGTGTCCTGGCTGTGTCCTGGCTGTGTGCTGGCTGTGTGCTGGCGGTGTGCTGGCTGTGTGCTGGCTGTGTCCTGGCTGTGTGCTGGCTGTGTGCTGGCGGTGTGCTGGCGGTGTCCTCGCTGGCAGCACACCTGTCACTCAGGGGCACGATACACCCCTTGTCCTAACTATAGTTGTAATAAATCCTGTAGTATACTGTGTAGCAAATCGACCCATATATTTTCAGAATCAATGACTCCTTTGTGTCTGCATTTTCTCTTTGTTATAAGACCTTGTGTGGGGTCTGTATCATTAAACTGATGTAACGTGTGATTATTAATCTCATGCACGCTCCTTGCTCATTCTGCAGATTAAGACACTTCTCTTTAATGCTTCCTTACAAGACACTGATCTATTGAGCTTGCTACAGATATCATTCCTTAGGGTGTAACATCACACATGAACCGGCCACAGGGACAGTGTGATTGGACAAGGGCATTTTATATATAACTCAAAACGCTGAGTCTGAAATAATGATAATAATAATTAGTGGCATTGTAACGGTAAATAGAAAACTATGCTCAAGGAATGACTGCTACCTCAACATAGAGAAATTGGGGATGAATGTAAAGAATATGCAGCTAGATAATAATCAATGCACACTTACATAGATAATTAGGTTGAAAAAGATAAGACATACAGTCCATCAAATTTGACATACCCAGATAAGGTGATCCAGAAGAAGACAAAAATAACACAGAGACAGTAATGCTATCTTAAAGACAGCAAAAAGGCTTTCTGGACCCCCAAGTCGTACTGTCCCACATTACCTGATACCGCTTTACTCACGATCACCCTGTCCGCATTTCAAATCTAGAAAAACATCCGAACATTTGTTTAAAACAATTGAATGAATCGGCCCAAACCACTTCAGAGCCGTAATTTGACCACTGTAACAGTTACACGACCCCCTCTACATTTCAGACCAAAGCTCCTCTCTTCCAATCTTAAAGGTGCTCACGTGTTGTCTGGAAGGTGTTACTTAGAGATCTCCAGAAAGTCCTTTGTATTGACCAATAATGAAATAATGATAATATATTATTATAATGTCATTACAAGGGGCTTTTTTCATTGTAATATAATATTATGCTGCGCACCTTGGAAGATATTATTTTTGTATTTTTTATCCTTCCTCCATGTATTTAAACGTCATAGTATTGAATAATCTTGGGGCTGTGCATACAGTGGGTACACATGATTAATTCCTCTCGTGTGCGCCAGTATATAGTACTAACTCATGAGAAAAGTTGGGGTTCATGTGTATTGCATGAGCTGTTCGTGAAAGTCTGGTTTGCTCCAGGGCTAGGAGGGCCTATATGAAGATTCAGGCTATGTACAGTGCCTGATAAATCTCCTTTAACCTCCACTAAACACAGCATGGCGCCAGCGTCATATCCCACAAACAATAATAAGATGTTCTACACACCTTTCCCGACACTTTCATCCACAGGATTTTTTTTTTTTTTTTTCCCCTAACCCCAAATATTACCTCCTGGTCGGTAGCTACGGAACTCATTGATTAAGGGAATATTTTTAATGTAAAGGACATTGTAAGACATACCAGATTTTGACGGGTCTGGAAAAAAAGAGGACTTTCCTGCCAAATGTGAGATTGTTGTAACTAGGACCATAACACTTATTGATAGAAGAATCTCTACACCCATTGGATTGTTCTGTAATTTCTTTACAAGCCACACAATCCGAGAGTTAGTGCACAGGATGTGGCTGTCTCTGTTTAGGACTTTGTTCTTTGTCATGTACCATTTCTCTTTATTTCTTTGCTGTTCACTGTGGTTTCACTTTCTATATAATGTTTTAAAAATATCTAACCTTTTACAATCCTCCATCCTGTATGAAACTTACTGTGAGATTGATACATGAGTCTGTTAAAAGGTCCGAAGAGAACAATAAATTTCCCACATCAGGCAGTGTTTTAAAAGCTTCTCTTAGACATTTCACATTAAATTACTATGCATTGTATTGTATTGTATTAGGAAACACAAGAACAATGATGCTTGTGTGATTAATGCTTGGGGTACCACTAGCCTGAGAATAAAGGCTCTAATGTAATTGCATGTTTAACTTACAGATACATTTTCAGTAAACTATGAATGAAGTAAGCAAATCATTCCTGTGTCTGGAGAGTAAATACAAAGATGAATAAATACTCTCTTATTAAAGCTGTGTTCTTTAGCATCTTACTTAGATAATTGGGCAGATCACCCTGCTAATATTTATTAGACTGACCCATTAAACAAACAAATGATTTGCAGTTGAGGGTATGTTTTTCTTTTTTCGATCGAGTAGAGTGGGGTGAGAATCTAGTGCTCTCCTAAGACCCCTTTATCATTTCTCTTCAGCACAAGTAAACATATTATATATCGTTATTTGTCTATGGACATTTGTATTACTCTATTTAGATGGGGTCAATCAATATGTTTAAAAAATAGTTGGATGCTTTTATAGGAATTAAATACATACAAGAATATTAAGCAATGTTAATCCAGGGTAAATCCAACTGCCTTGGCATTAAGAGGATTTTTTCCCCCTTTCAGATGGATTTTGAAAGTTTTATTTGCTTCTTGTCTTTCAACAAGGTGTGTGAAAAGGTTGAACTTGATGGAAAACATATCTTTTTTTTTACTTGTTTAATTATCTAATGGCAGCCCTGCAGACACATCATAAGAAACTGCCTAAATAGAGCTATCCAGAAATAAGGGATGACCAAAGAGAGGAGGATACTGATGTAATGTGGGAGCTACAATGTTACTATGGTTATTTCTGGAGAGAAATCGTCAGGATAAAGCAATGCACTACTTGTACTAATAGCCTTATGACTTAAAAAAAAAAAAAAGTTTAAAAAGATAACTTAAAAATATGCAGTATTCCCAGACTCAAAACATATATTAGACTCTATTTAGCAGGCTTTCTACAATAGTTTTTGTAGATGTGTGAAATATTTTTATTAAGTAAAATTTAGAAAGGTGTTTTTATTTTTGTTTTATAATTTTTTATAGTAAATTAAAAGATCAAAAAAATGGCATCTAAAGAAAGTCCCTCTCATCCCCCCAAAAATAATGATGTCCGTGGGTGCAATTAATGAGAGAGAAGAAAATTAAAGCTAAACACGTACACCACAGACATGTTTCCAGCAAGACCAACAATTTGCAAAAAGTCTGGTCTTGAAAGGATTAACCAGTTTTAAAGAGGGTGGGAATTTGAGAATAACCAGATATTGAGAGTAACCAGATATTGCTCTATTTGATCCCACAAGACAATAGTTATTTCTCAGTATCACATTATATTATTGTTTATTTACAAAATGCCAGCACTGTACACTGCTTGCCAGTAATTTATTTAGCTTCTCACGTGAGGTGTAAAGCTGATAGTGGAGAGTATAGTGGGGCATTTTCAGGGGAAGTAATGACAAGAGACTGATACATGTCAAATGTTTGGCCTCCATTTGCACTATGACTGGATTCTTTTTTTTTTTTTTTCATTTTATATATGTTTCTGTGTCAATGTTCTCAACTGCAAGGGTCAAGGACTATTGAGATCTCTGAGTAAAACATGTAGGAAAAGTTTGTTTTGGCTGGATTTAACCCCAATCTCTATAAATTGCCAGCCAGACCCAAAGATTATAGCTAGCCTCCCAGCGCTTCCATTAATTTAAACTGACAGTAGAGACCTGATATCTAGCATTATAAGTGAATAATGAAGAGTATTATAATAAGGTCACACTGAATTTCCATCTGGGTGCTTTAAAAATGTAAAGCATTGAAGGAGCTGGATTATCATCATCCGTTATGCTGCTTTTAGAGGACTTTGAAAGTCATCATGACAGCGGTGTTATTAATAGCTTTACATTAGATTAGATTAGAGACCCCTCTATACTGCTCCCTGGACATAGAGATACTATGTAAATAAGATCCTCGTTAAATCATTACTAGCATCAAACCAGATCCAATTACACCAAAAAACAGTATCCGAGCTGGTTACTTATATCATTATGGGAGGTGTTGGCTGTAGTGATAGGGGTAAATAAAATCCATATATAGAAATCTTATATCTAATATATATATATAAGAGTTTTAATAAGAAAAGCTTTGAAGTATCTTAAATAGAAAGTGAATTGACAAATAAATTGCAAAAAGCAGGCAAATCTAGCTAATTTATAAGGACAGACAAGGTGGAGAATGTTTCCAGTTCAGCTATTATTGCCTGATTTCTGCAGCTCACTGGTCTATTCACGAGCATTTGGGGTTGGAGGTCAAGGTTAGCGCTAACCTTGACCTCCAACCTCGTACAGATTCGACCACAACTCTGATGACTCATCTCGACCTTCAACCTCGTACAGACTCGACCACGCCTCTGATGCCTCATCTCAACCTCGGACATATTTGACCATGCCTCTGATGCCTCATCTCAACCTCGGACATATTTGACCATGTCTCTGATGCCTCATCTCAACCTCCAACCTCGGACATATTTGACCATACCTCTGATGCCTAATCTCAACCTCAGACATATTTGACCATGTCTCTGATGCCTCATCTCAACCTCCAACCTCGGACATATTTGATCATGTCTCTGATGCCTCATCTCGACCTCCAAACTTGGACAGACTCAACCACGCCTCTGATGCCTCATCTCAACCTCGGACAGACTCGACCACATCTCTGATGCCTCACCTCTACCTCGGACAGATTCAACCACGCCTTTGACAACTCATCTCGATCTCCAACTTTAGACAGATTCTACCACACCTCTGATGCCTCATCCTGACCTCCAAGCTCGGACAGATTCTACCACGCCTCTGATGCCTCATCTGAACCTCGGACAGACCTGACCATGCCTCTGATGCCTCATCTCAACCTCACAAAATGCTTTTCGCTAACCATTTGCAAAGAACGAGGTGAGGTGAAACCTGTAGAGATGAATAAGAGAGAGATGAATTACATACAAGTTTTGGTGAAAGTTAAACCAGGCTTATTTTTGTACCATTTTTCAATTTTGGGGAAAATAGCTACCATGAAACTATATCAGGTGGGGCCACAATTTACTATTCTTGCCTCGAGGGCAGAAAAAACTAGTTATGGATCCCATACCTCAGCCTATTCCAGCTTGCTTTCTATAAATGGTGCAATGCTTACTGAGCCTGCCCTACATACAGCTTACATTACACAGAGAAAGACCCTGGGACAGTACTTTTGAAAGCAGCACTTAGGAGATTATGGAACACAATGTGAGAAGAGAGCGATAAATAGATCAGGGGAGCAGACAATGCATTGTATAGATACAGAACACAATCAACTATTCTGAAAGAGACCCAAAGCGTCTCAGGTGCAGCAGTAAATTTGTGCATGCCTATCCTCCACAGATTTACTCTGCACTTAACATCTTATTTATTGTAGTTATCGAATGCTTGGAAACGGTATTCATTTCTTTTCCCTCATTTTATTCCCACTGAATAATGGCTTCCCATTATCGATATTACACATTCGCGTACATTGCACAGTACAGAGAAACCTCTACAGGAACAGGTGTTTTTTTCTTTGCAGAAATTGGGTCAGTGCTTTTTTCAATCTAAAAAGAGTTAAGACTGCTTAGTTGGCAAAAGACACCAGTCAGAACAGGAAGGCAGACCCATCACTAAGTGCTTTCTTATGTGGGACTGCATCCTGGCCTGATTTGTGATAGTCAGCAATAAATTATCAACCACTTCAGAGAAGGCAGACATTATTCAACAGATCAGGGAGGTTTTCTCAAGTGAGAATGGAGCAAAAATGGCAGTGCAGGGGGCTTCTGGTGTTAAAAACCGAGGTAGAAACAACATTTACTGTGATCTGTTTAGGAAAATGGTGTGATGTTCTATGGAGCTTCACACACCCTGCACCTGACACTGGGTCCCTGTACACACACTCTGCCCTGGACACTGGGTCCCTGTACACACACTCTGCCCTGGACACTGGATCCCTGTACACACCCTCTGCCCCGGACACTGGGTCCCTGTACACACACTCTGCCCTGGACACTGGATCCATGTACACACACCATGCACCTGACACTGGATCTCTGTACACACACTCTGCCCTGGACACTGGGTCCCTGTACACACACTCTGCCCTGGACACTGGATCCCTGTACACACCCTCTGCCCCGGACACTGGGTCCCTGTACACACACTCTGCCCCGGACACTGGGTCCCTGTACACACACTCTGCCCTGGACACTGGGTCCCTGTACACACACTCTGCCCTGGACACTGGGTCCCTGTACACACACTCTGCCCCGGACACTGGATCCCTGTACACACACTCTGCCCCGGACACTGGGTCCCTGTACACACACTCTGCCCCGGACACTGGATCCCTGTACACACACTCTGCCCTGGACACTGGATCCCTGTACACACACTCTGCCCTGGACACTGGATCCCTGTACACACACTCTGCCCTGGACACTGGATCCCTGTACACACACTCTGCCCTGGTCACTGGGTCCCTGTACACACACTTTGCCCTGGACACTGGATCCCTGTACACACACCCTGCCCCAGACACTGGATCCCTGTACACACACCCTGCCCCGGACACTGGATGCCTGTACACACACCCTGCCCCAGACACTGGATCCCTGTACACACACCCTGCCCTGGACACTGGGTCCCTGTACACACACTCTGCCCCAGACACTGGGTCCCTGTACACACACCCTGCCCTGGACACTGGATCCCTGTACACACACTCTGCCCCGGACACTGGGTCCCTGTACACACACTCTGCCCTGGACACTGGATCCCTGTACACACACTCTGCCCCGGACACTGGGTCCCTGTACACACACTCTGCCCCGGACACTGGATCCCTGTACACACACCCTGCCCCGGACACTGGATCCCTGTACACACACCCTGGCCCGGACACTGGGTCCCTGTACACACACACAAACTGCCCTGGACACGGAAAACGGGTTTCCATTTGTTTTCCTCCTGAAGAAGCTCCAAAGATTCCGGTGAAACGCGTTGAGGTATAGGCAGATCCCGCCTCTGAACACTATATCTGTACACCATCCCTTCGATGCAATTGCACCTTTTCTACCCGATTCCAACAATGTCTGTGAGTTTTACCTCGTAACAGGGGCCAGTATCTTCGTGTACATCTGGTCCTGCACATGTTCTTGTGTTGTTTTTATTGCAGATATCCGATTAAACATTTGAAAGAATACCTACTTTTCATCTGATACGATTTCTACTCACGTATGTTTGAGAGTGCAATTACCACTAGTCACTCTATTTTTGCACATGTTTAAAGCAATATTGCACTATTATTTGTGTTTTTAATTTAAGGTAACCACTACTATTGCGCCACTCTGTGTTCGTTCTGTATATTGTTTTAAGGCCTAATCCTCCCCCAGCTCTGGTATTTTGTAAAATTACCAATTTGATTCTACTCGGTTTATAATGAAATATAGTATTTTTGGGAGCATATTCATCATAATCGAGTTAATTTTGCCTAACCAAGAGATTTCAAGATCACACCAATTTTCATTGTCTTCTCTAAATTTTGGCCACATTTTTCTCAAGTTGCAATCACGCATCCTTGATAGATTCTTACATAAGTTTATGCCTAGATATGAAATATAACAATCTCTCCAATCAAAATTACATTTATTTTTCAGAGTATCTAATCCAAGTCTTGGGACGAAAAAAGAAAGAGCTTGTGATTTGGTAGTGTTTAATTTGTAAAGGGAGATATTCTGAATTCTTCTAGGATAGACATTCACGATGGAAGTGAGGACAATGGGTTTTTCAATGAAAGCATAATGTCATCCACAAATAGGCCAATTGTATGTTTTTTATCTCCCACCACAATGCTTTCAATCTCCGCACATTGTCTAACGCACATGCTTGTTTTAATGTAAAGTTGGTAGACATTGAATAAAAAATTCCCGTTCATTTTCTGCTAACACACGTTTCATTTTTGACGGGGGCAGTTTAATCTAGGACAATGTATAGATACTATTTCAGCATTTTGTTTTCTCTACATACACAGTAGTAATGTTTGGATGAACTTTTAATGTATTGAGGGGAATAGATTGAGAGGAAGCTCAGATTAGGATATAACCAAAATCCCTGTAAAAGGACCCATAGCACTGGGATGTCCGTAAAGCATGTGTTTGTTCTCTGATGCTCTTTCTATACGTATTCGCAAAGTGTTATGTGTGTCTGTAACACATCACAGGACATTACATTAAGTGGGCTTGGCAGATTGCACAGACTGTCTTTCCTATCCGATATCCTCCTTTATTTCTGAATTGTGTCAGACATTGTGTAGAGATGGGATAATACAGGTCCAGTGCTCTGTAAAGTACAGTCAAGTAGTCCATTACAGTGTCAGCAGTGCTCGTCTATCTATATATATATATATAATATCCAGTGCAAACACCTTGTAATGGAGCCAGTTATATTAATTATAGCTCATGTTTTATTCAGCTATATGAAGATACACACTGCATAAATATTTTACTTTATGACAATACAACGTGTGTCTGGTAACATGTAATTTGTAATATTATTTCTCACATTTCATTTATTCACTTCCTATGCTGATTTAACATGATATGTTATGAAGACAATTATTTGTTTCATCTAAAAAAAAAATCTATCATTTTTTTTCTTCAATTTTCAAGTATATAAATAGACAAGAATAAAGACAAGTAAAAACAAGTATTAAACCAAGGATAACACAATATCACAAATCACCAAAAACAACCCCCCCCCCCCCCCCCCACCTCCTCTGCCTCTTGTCTTGCCTCTAAACAGCCTATAGATAGTTATGATGACTCTGTCTCTTAATTCTCAATATCACGTCCTTCTATTACCGTATCAATCTATAACAGGATCTGTAACAAGATCCCATCCCTCTCCATTCCATGCCACCACATTGGTAAATTAGATCTTCTAGATCTCAAAGTTTATTTACGCTAATAACCCATTGCCCCCAAGAGGGTCTAACTCTCTGTGTCTACTTGCTGGTGACTGTTTATTGGCCACATTAATCCACCTAATTACGAGAGTGTTTGAAAGTTAATATACAACATTTCCAATTCAGTTGTCATTACGATATCAGGATTAATAATTATCTTAATAATGCTCTATATTCCCATCCTAAAGGGGGGAATCATATTGTATTCCAGGAGATATGCAATATCTCTCCCACTCCAATTCCACATCTCCTACATTACTTATTGTCTGACAGAATCTATACTCGGCACCATCTTGGGAGCAATTTATAAAGTAATTCCTGTTGTTTAAAAATCAATTGAAAGCATCCAGAGTCCAGAGTTTAAAGGACAACTGTAGCAAAAATGGAGTTCTGTTTAATTAAAGGATGGCATCAAGTGTAGGCATTATATATAGGAATGCTTCAATGAAGGAATACAAATAAAGCACATTATTGAGCCATCTTTACCCCCTATAGCTCCACCAGGAGGCAGACATTTTGTTTAGAATCTTAGGTCAGATCTTTGTTCATCTGAACCAAGGTGAGTGAAGAACTGACCCAAGATTCTAAACAACATGTCTGCCCCCTGAGAGAGCTGTATGGAGTAAAGATTCTAACCAACATGTCTGCCCCCTGAGAGAACGATATGGAGTAAAGATTCTAACCAACATGTCTGCCCCCTGAGAGAATGATATGGAGTAAAGAAGACTCAATAAGGAACTTTATTTGTATGATTTCATTAAAGACTTTCTTTATAAATCATTTACACTTGATACAATTCTTCAATTAAACATAAGTCAGTGTTTTGCAACAGTTGTCCTTTCAGTTCAGCTCCCATAATCTACAAAAGCCAGGGAGTTCTGGACCCTCTACAACAGTGAGTATCATATGTATATTTTGGGGAAAAGATTATTCACAATTTCTCTTTGTGGACAGAGTTTTTCAAAAATTGTATAGCTTAAAGGAACTGTCTGGTGCCCAAAATGTGTCTTCCAAATATTAATGCATATTAATGTGCTTTTGCATTGCTTAAAATATGAAATACTTACAGCACAAGGAAATTGTGAAATTACAGCAGTTTTCAAGAAACAAGGACTGCCCACACTAGATGAGTAAAAGTCATTTCCTTTTTTTTTGCTGCAGGAACCAATGAATGGAATATCCTGTCTCTCTAGTGATGTTATCAGACAATGTGTTGCACTGTTAAGAGATCCTTCTGTGTACAAGAGCAAGGTCACTCATGGACCACTCAATAGACTCAATTTGAGGAGGACAGAAAGTGACTATATGAAACAAAACTTTATATGCTCAGTGTCTATATAATCAGTGCTGCGGCACCTGCAGTAGCCATGCAGAGTAATCACTGGGGGAGGGCTTGAGTTAAATATTAAACATGTGATTTATACAGAATGCCTGCATCACATCACACAGGAATAAAAGCCTGCGCACTATACAAGCAGTAACCTTTATCTTGCACCAAAATGAGTTTGGGGACCAGACTGTCCCTTTAAAGAAGTTTCCATCTTAGTATCCGCAAATTGACAGAGGCCAAATTGTAAGTAGAAAAACATTCCTCTGTTATCATCCAACTCTAATCTAAAAAGAGCCTCCCCAATTTGTTGGGGGGTGCAAGATGTTACCATTGCAGGAGATAATGCAATATATGGACTTTTTAGGCTGGAGATAGAGTTAAGCGAACCCGAACCGCACTGTTCGGGTTCATACTGAACATTACGGCTTTTGGACCCCAGACCCGAACACGGACATTCCACTGTATGTTCATGTTGGAGTTCGGGGTTCGGCGATTACATTGTATGTAATGCTATTGGCTTTCTATAAACTGAAATAGAGTCCCCATTCATAAGAATTTCTTATGAATGGGGACTCTATATCGGTTTATAGAAAGCCAATAGCATTACATGTATTCCATAAACCGAAAGTCTATAAACCAAATGTCTTTCAGTTTATAGAATAGCAATGGCATTACATGTATTACATCTGAGAGTCAAATAGAACCGTCAAATACTGTGCTTACAGCACGCTTTGAAAAATTCTAATAGTTTTCGTTGGTAAATAGTACATTTGCGGCTTGCGGTGCACTTCATATCTGAGAGTCAAATAGAACCGTCAAACACTGTGCTTACAGCGCACTTTGAAAAATTCTAATAGTTTTGGGTGGTAAATAGTACATTTGCGTCTTGCGGTGCACTACATATCTGAGAGTCAAATAGAACCGTCAAATACTGTGCTTACAGCGCACTTTGAAAAATTCTGGCTACCTCCTCCTCCTCCTCCAGCGCCGCTTCCACCTACACCGCCATGGTCACCGCCTCCTCAACCTATGGGTCACTTAGTATAAACTGAAAGAGAATACCCTGCACTCCAACCCTCTCTCAAATGGATAATTCTGTTGATCCTCCTGGCAGCCATGCTTTAGATTTAGATTTATGTTCTTCCAAAGCTAAAATCAAAGATTCCATCTAGTGCTATTTTATGGCTCAGCTGTATTTGTAATTTGTATGTATTTTATGTATTTTATGTTATTTGAAGTTATTTCCCTATCCATATTTGTTTGCAGGGCACTTGTCCTACTCTTACACACATTTTAATTCCTTTTGCAGCCCTCTAGCCCTTTCCGTGACTTTTTTAGAGGCATTTTAGTGCCCAAAAGTTCAGGTCCCCATTGACTTCAATGGGGTTCGGGTTCGGGGTCAAGTTCGAGCCCTAATCCGGACTTTTTCCCTAAATTCGTCCGAACCCGAACATCCAGGTGTCCGCTCAACTCTAGCTGGAGAGTTACCACACAAAAAGATTTGAGGACCTCAGTCCTTTAAGGAAAGATTAAACAAAACATAGTACCAATGGGGCAGAGAGGGAGATGGGTACAGGGGTTCAGGGAGAGCAAGTCATACATACATGTAGTCTACTCAATAAACCAAGAACTGTGCTGATTGCTATAATCAGGCATTACTAGCTGAACTGGAAAATTCTCTTACCCACAAATTACTCCAAACTGGCTATTAACAGCTGTCAGTCTACCATAATGTACTGCTAGGGAATAGACCCCAATAATGACATAATAATCAGCACATACACACTTGTGGAAAAAGGATAATAATTATAATCTATCATTATAGGAGTTTACCAGACCCTCTCTGGTTAGGTGAGGTGCAGTGGGGGGGCTGGATCCAAAGTGCCACAAAACTTGGGATTCTTTCCAATATTTAAAGGTTTTTACCGGTTGTAATGTGTCTTATACAGAGGTAAGAACTGTCTGTATGTCCAGCGAGTGAGAATCTACTCTCTGTCACGTAATGAGAGGTAAAGGATTGACAACTTCATTTGGAAAGTGGCTTAGCAGAAAAGAATGATTGATCTTCCAATAATGGTCACTGTCTGGTAACATCCAATGACTAATCAAACAGAGGGATTATGACAAATATCATCAACATGGAAAAATAATACGGATTATAACTGCAAACGCTGAGAATGTTCTGCGTCACAAAGGTCGTTCTACCAAGTAGATGTCTGTTCAATACTCCTCACCCTGAGCTATGCTGATAATAAATCAATGTATCTTTATCTGATCAATACACTATGTGAAGAAATATAGCGGCTGTACCCTGTGTATTCGACTGACTAAAAATACACAAACATTTCACTGAGCAGGCCTAAGGATATTACGGCAACAAAAATGAAAGACCAGCACTCGGTTGTAATTTTCTCAAGCCTTGAGAAAGATCTGCAAGGATTGAAACGTCGCCTATGTGTGATTAAAAATTCATCACTTTACAACCGAGTGCTGGTCTTTCATTTTTGTTGCTATTTGAAGATTTGGGAGACATCTTAAAGTCCGTGCACCGGGACTTTATATCTTGTGCGGATCTGGGACTATTTTCTATAAGGATATTACGGGTCATGTACTAAACCAGGAAAATAATAGGTAATAAAAGATAATATTTGCAATTTACAAATACTTGTAACATTTTGTATTTTTTCCTTTTGGCTCATCTTCCATTTATTTATATATATAATAATATAATATATATATGTTTGATCACATGCAAAAGATTTGTGCAAATATTTTGTGAAAAATAATTCTTATTCCGTGTGTGAAAATGAACCCAGCTTGTAGCGAGTTCTAATAAACACAGAAAAAATATTTGTAAACAGGCCTGGTTTTGTCCATAATTTTTTACTATATGAGTGTTATATGTTTGGTACATAGCAAAAAGATCAGAGAGCAAATATCGTCTTGCAAATAAAATACATTAGTGTGTTTGTTTTTTAAATGATGTTAGCACTGCTGGGGGTGAATGTGGGAGCTGGATATCCAGACCAAGGATTCTCATCAATGTATCCAGAAGTGTAATGTCATTAGGCTGAATAGGGCTTTGTTTAATTAGGTTTTGCTCCAGTTCTGGATGTGATCTGATTAGAGGTTACATATGGAAAGTGTTTTCCAGGATTAGGGTAACTGTAAGTTACTGCTGTCATTTCATGTTGTCTAGTAATCCTACACTCTACAAATAATGACATTGCACCCACTCTGGTCAGTTCTCGGCTTTAATTGCCCAGCATTTCCAGCAATTTCAATATTGTGCACAGTGTGTGTGTTTCTATACAGGGCTGTTTGAAGTACAGCAATATATATATATATACAGGGCTGTGTGAAGTACAGCAATATATATACAGGGCTGTGTGAAGTACAGCAATATATATATATATATATATATATATATATATATATATATATATATATATATATATATATATATATACAGGGCTGTGTGAAGTACAGCAATATATATATATATATATATATATATATATATATATATATATATATATATATATATATATATGGCTGTGTGAAGTACAGCAATATATATATATATATATATATATATACAGGGCTGTGTGAAGTACAGCAATATATATATATATATATATATATATATATATATATACAGGGCTGTGTGAAGTACAGCAATATATATATATATATATATATATACAGGGCTGTGTGAAGTACAGCAATATATATATATACAGGGCTGTGTGAAGTACAGCAATATATATATATATATATATATATATAGGGCTGTGTGAAGTACAGCAATATATATATATACAGGTCTGTGTGAAGTACAGCAATATATATATATATATACAGGGCTGTGTGAAGTACAGCAATATATATATATATACAGGGCTGTGTGAAGTACAGCAATATATATATATATATATATATATATATATAGGGCTGTGTGAAGTACAGCAATATATATATATATACAGGTCTGTGTGAAGTACAGCAATATATATATATACAGGGCTGTGTGAAGTACAGCAATATATATATATACAGGGCTGTGTGAAGTACAGCAATATATATCTATACAGGGCTGTGTGAAGTACAGCAATATATATATATATATACAGGGCTGTGTGAAGTACAGCAATATATATATATATATATATATACAGAGCAATGATTCTAAACAACATGTCCGCCCCCTGATAGAGCTATACAGAGCAAAGATTCTAAACAACATGTCCACACCCATGATAGCACTATACAGAGCAAAGATTCTAAACAACATGTCCGCCCCCTGATAGAGCTATACAGAGCAAAGATTCTAAACAACATGTCCGCCCCCTGATAGATCTATACAGAGCAAAGATTCTAAACAACATGTCCATCCCCTGATAGAGCTATACAGAGCAAAGATTCTAAACAACATGTCCGCCCCTGATAGAGCTATATAGAGCAAAGATTCTAAACAACATGTCTGCCCCTGATAGAGCTATACAGAGCAAAGATTCTAAACAACATGTCTGCCCCCTGATAGAGCTATACAGAGCAAAGATTCTAAACAACATGTCAGCCCCCTGATAGAGCTGTATCGCGCAATGTTTCCTCAATAGGGTAGATTATTTACATTATTCCATTAAAGATTTCTATTAAAAAAATGACTACACTTATTGCAATTTTAAATTAAGTATCACTTCATTTTTTCTGACAGTTGTTTAATTTTCCACAAATCTTCCACAAAAGTTGCTTACCACATATAAATGATATTGTACAAGCACATCTATCTGTATTTGTCTTACAGCACTTGGATATAAAATATTCTTTAATAGAGTACTGGTGCTCTGTGTGTGTGTGTGTGTGGGGGGGGGGGGTCCTTGTTTTGTCTTGTGGTCTGTGTGTGTGTGGGGGGGGGTCCTTGTTTTGTCTAGTGGTCTGTGTGTGTGTGTGGGGGGGGGGGCCTTGTTTTGTGTTGTGGTCTGTGTGTGTGTGTGGGTCCTTGTTTTGTGTTGTGGTCTGTGCGTGTGTGGGGGGGGGTCCTTGTTTTGTCTTGTGGTCTGTGTGTGTGTGGGGGGGTCCTTGTTTTGTGTTGTGGTCTGTGTGTGTGGGGGGGGGGTTGTTTTGTGTTGTGGTCTGTGTGTGTGTGTGGGGGGGGGGGGGTCCTTTTTTTGCCTGGTTGCCACCAATAATGTGGGAACAAAGATTATATGGTGCATGTACCCTTGTGGGGTTGGGGGCCATGTGCACCCTGAAAACCGTGCCACTGCTCAGGGAGGGGGGAGGTAATTTCCATGTTGTCCCCCAATCTGCCACTGCCTGCCTCCTGATAAACCAATACACAGCAAAGGGGGCTCACCTGTATTATACCGCCACAACCTATTGTTTCAATTTAGTGAAATGTCACCTTGACTTTAATTTGTAAAATGAGACAGAAGTAATTAAAGCATTAAATTCTCCCGTATTTTAGCTTCAACGGAAGCAATATAATATTTAAAGAGAGAAGGTATGCCAGTCCATGTGCCCCCGAGATGGCGGCACCTATTCCTTGCACGGAATGATGGGACTGTGGCTTCAGGGGAACATTGTCTGATACCATTTGAGAAGCCTTGTAAATTATTAAGCAGAAGACAAGCAAAGAAAACATAAACCGCGCCAGCCAAACCACTGAGCCAAATCCCAACTAGAATCAATATGTTAACTGAAGTCACCAACTTATATTTTTTTAATGGTTCTGTGGAGTTCATTTGTGTAAAGGGTCCAGCAAGGCAACGTGGGAGCAGGTTGTTGACCATTTGCATATGATCCTGCAAGATAAGATGCTCCGGCTGTCTTACATGGCTTCCATTACCTTCCTGACAGGTGCTTATCAAGTCTACAGAGCTTTCCCGAGCTCTCAGACGCAGGCAGGCCCGCTATCAGGAAACAAACCCGTCGTTTGGCCTTAGACCCAGTACAAATTGAGGGCAGAAGGCTCCTTGTGACAGACTACTCTGATTTCACACGGTCACAAGAAGGACTGTTATCAGCAAACCATATTGTGTCAACTGAGTCTATCTAGAGTGCAAGATCCCCATGTCAAAAACAGTTATACCAGAGGAGCAGGAGCAGCTCAGTTAAACCCATTTAATAAAACGTAATATAAATGATGGTAGATAAAACCCGTCAAATAGCAGGACTTTATCTTTGATAATATATAAAGGAAATATACAAAAGACACACAAATACATTAATATATTGTGCTCTGGATCTCATTAAATAAATAAAATATGTCTTTAGTATTTGACATGAATAAATAAAATACCCATCACCCATTCCACTCAGATACCTGGGGACATAGTCTGCATCTCCATCATTTTAGTAAGATGATCTTTTATATTCAGGTTTGTAAATGAAATGGCTGGAGCTGCAGCACATGTGTACTGCGTCCATTCCATGTACTCCAAAGAGATTTAGAGAATAAAAAAACATGTCTGGTAATTTCATCCATATTTATTGCACACAGATCAGTGTGTGATCTCTTTCCACGTTACCAGTGCTCATACTCAACATGTTGACTGCCAACCACTCAATGACGATCTCGTCTTTCCAGTCTATGGAGGGAATTGGTGTATAACATGTTCCACGTCTGATTTCACTCGATAACACTTACATTTCCCCACAAATTCAACTCACTGCTTCATGAAAACCCTCATCATGTTTTGTAATTGTAGAACATTTCTCCCAATTCAATATGAGATTCTTTGATCATAATGATTATACATTTCTATCAGCAGACACGACCGTTACGGATAAGTGTTTTAAAGGTTTAGGTTCCAAGTTGATGTTAATTTAGGCACAATGTGAACAAAGAATTAGAAATCTCTTTAATTCATAATCAAAGTGCCTTTCGGACAAGCATGGGGAAACCAAGCACATTACCCAACGCAGTTATTCCTGCAAATATCATCAATTATTTAAAGTGAAGCTGAATTTCTTTTACATGGGGAGATTGCCTTTCCCATTACAAGAGTCATTATATTAACATAAATGTCAAATTCTTCAAATAAGTGATATTTAAGGTTTCCTGCATTAAAGAAAAATGACATTCTTCTAATAACGAAAGGTTACTTTGCCAGAGACCAGGCACTGTGTGTTGTTGGTTTTTAATGCTTAAAAGTTCAATTCATTGTCAGTTACAAACGGAAGTCTGAGCAACAGATAGGCGGTCTCTCAGCTGGTATTTTACCAGCAGGCTGGTAAAAGGATTGGGCTTGTGAAGGGAATAGCTAGAGTTGGTATGTTACCAGTAGAAATGGGGCTTGGTTCTAATATATTTTTGGAAGGAAAGGTGGTAACCAACCAGGAATAATATACCAGGAATGATCTACCAGGAATGACCTACCAGGAATGACCTACCAGGAATGATCTACCAGGAATAATCTACCAGGAATAATCTACCAGGAATGATCTACCAGGAATAATCTACCAGGAATGATGTACCAGGAATGATCTACCAGGAATGATCTACCAGGAATGGCCTACCAGGAATGGCCTACAAGGATGGATATACCAGGATATACCATATTCATTAAAGCACTTTAATTATTTACCGACTACGAAGATTGGAGTGCACATCTTTTCTCCATTTGCCAGTTTTTCCGAATGCCCAGAGAGGGGCACTACAGGAGTCTCATTCTTTATTTTATTTTTTCTGCCCCACATATAGTCTGACAGCAATGAAAAAACTAAATATACAATACGACCCTAAGGGGGGGGGATCAGGATTTTACATAAGAAATGTGTTTCTGCTGTAATGTTATTGTTATTTTTATCGGTTTCCTCTCTTACCTGGCTTATACACAGTTTAATTTTATAAATTATTTATGAAGTTGTTCGGAAGAGAAAGATGCTAAACAAATAGAAGGAAACCTTCAAACTGCTGAGCTCAACAGAAACCGGAGAATATCATCTCTGGAAAGATTTCCAAAGCTACATTATAAAACATTATTCATCAGCCTAAAGACTGCTTCTTCCAGATTGAGAAGCTCTAGTGTTTATCTAATCAGCCTGCGCCGCCTGTCCTGCAGCACCGCTATTTTTAGTGGTAGAGGAAGAGGCCTAAATTGCTTATTTTCTGTTTACTAGAGTAAATTTGTTTTGTTTCCATGGAAACTCCATCCAGTGCAGCCGCACCGAAGCATCTTCAATGCACAACAGATAAACGTAAATAGCTCTGTGTTACCGAAGGGGAGGACTGGTTGGTCTCGCTTCATTAGCGGGCACAGAACATTTGTAAATGTTTTATCTTGGTTTTTTTTTTAGAAAATGTATGTTTTATTGGAAAAAAAGGATGAATTCTTATTATTAGTCGATTGGCAAGTGTTATCCTTTCATTCTTTTATCACACATATTAAGCAGAACTTCATTAAAGAGATAGATATAGATAGGTAGATAGATAGGTAGGTAGGTAGGTAGATATAGGTAGGTAGGTAGTTAGATAGATAGATTTAGGTAGGTAGGTAGATATAGGTAGGTAGTTAGATAGATAGATTTAGGTAGGTAGGTAGATATAGGTAGGTAGGTAGATAGATAGATTTAGGTAGGTAGGTAGATATAGGTAGGTAGGTAGATAGATTTAGGTAGGTAGGTAGATATAGGTAGGTAGGTAGGTAGGTAGATAGATAGATTTAGGTAGATAGGTAGGTAGATATAGGTAGATAGATAGATAGATAGATAGATAGATAGATAGATTTAGGTAGGTAGGTAGATAGATAGATTTAGGTAGTTAGGTAGATATAGGTAGGTAGGTAGGTAGGTAGGTAGAAAGATAGATTTAGGTAGGTAGGTAGATAGATTTAGGTAGGTAGGTAGGTAGATAGATAGATTTAGGTAGGTAAGTAGATATAGGTAGGTAGGTAGATAGATAGATTTAGGTAGGTAGGTAGATATAGGTAGGTAGGTAGATAGATAGATTTAGGTAGGTAGGTAGATATAGGTAGGTAGGTAGATATAGGTAGGTAGGTAGATAGATAGATTTAGGTAGGTAGGTAGATATAGGTAGGTAGGTAGGTAGATAGATAGATAGATAGATAGATAGATAGATAGATAGATAGATAGATAGATAGATAGATAGATAGATTTAGGTAGGTAGGTAGATAGATAGATTTAGGTAGGTAGGTAGATATAGGTAGGTAGGTAGGTAGGTAGAAAGATAGATGTAGGTAGGTAGGTAGATAGATAGATTTAGGTAGGTAGGTAGATATAGGTAGGTAGGTAGATAGATAGATTTAGGTAGGTAGGTAGATATAGCTAGGCAGGTAAGTATATAGATATATAGATTTATGTAGGTAGGTAGATATAGGTAGATAGATAGATAGATAGATAGATAGATAGATAGATAGATAGGGATATAGATAGAGATAGGGAGATATATAGGTAGGTAGATAGGTAGGTAGGAAGATAGATATAGATAGGTAGGTAGGCAGATATAGATAGGTAGGTAGGTAGATATAGGTAGGTAGATGTAGGTAGGTAGGTAGGTAGATGTAGGTAGGTAGGTAGATAGATATAGATAGGTAGGTAGGTAGATAGGTAGGTAGGTAGTTAGATATAGATAGGTAGGTAGGTAGGTAGGTAGATATAGATAGTTAGGTAGTTAGATAAAGATAGGTAGGTAGATATAGATAGGTAGGTAGATAGATAGATAGATAGATAGATAGATAGATAGATAGATAGAGATAGGTAGGTAGATAGGTAGGTAGGTAGATAGATATAGGTAGGTAGGTAGATATAGGTAGGTAGATATAGGTAGGTAGGTAGATAGATAGGTAGGTAAGTAGTTAGATATAGATAGGTAGGTAGGTAGGTAGATATAGATAGGTAGGTAGGTAGATATAGGTAGGTAGGTAGATTGATATAGATAGGTAATAGGTAGGTAGATAGATAGATAGATAGATAGATAGATAGATCGATATAAATGGTTCCCCAGGACCAGCAGACTGCCCAAGTGACCCTGTAAATAAATTAAATAAAAATAATTTGCCTAACTACCCCCAGGCGACCACCCCCACCACCACCACCTGGGCAAGGTAATGGTTGGTCGGGTAGTAAGGACATTTATTTTTTTCGAATTAATTTTATTTAATTTTCTTGATATACGGGGGGCTGTTGTTGAAGTGAGATCCAATCAGAAGGTAGGAACATTAGGCAGGAACCCACAACGGTTTCACCATGATGAAAAGTGATATTATTTCTAAAGAGACCGTACAATATGTTTTATTCAATCTCCTTCAGTTTCAGGGATGGTGGAGAGGTTTGCATGTTTATTGTAGCGCATTTTCCCCTGTTTATTGTTCATACATCTTTTTGGAAATATAACCATGTACTGTGTTCTTTTCTTTCCAGGATCCACCTTCGTTTGCAGTACTCATGTTATTCCAGTCAAAAACCAGGAGGGAGTCGCCATGATGTTTATTATGAATTTCGAGTATGATGGCCCTGACTCTCCAGAGAAGCTAAGCCAAATCCTTCCTCTCAAGGCTGATAATCGTAAGTGTAAATCAAACCTCTTCAGTGATCCAGTGTCTTGCTGGTTTTACTTAGTTGGTAAATAAGTTGGCGGAAGGCTTGGTAACGTAACGAGTTTCTACATCTCGTTACACAAATAACCTAACGTTTACACTGGATTCTGAGTTGGCCAACAGTCCTGGACAATCACATTCCTCAATCTACAAGGTCATTGGCTATGCAACCCATCATTACATCATCTACCCCGACCTGATCCTCAATCAGACTTTGGTGGTCTCTCTTCTCCAGACCACACATTGGGCGCTCTGTTAATTCTGACACGGAGCGCAGAGCAGAAACTCTACCAAACCATGTGCGATGCAGGTTTTCCGACACTTATCAGGCATTTTTTTAGTGGCTGATTCTTTATCTATGGGCTGAAATTCAGGACTGGTGGTGGCGACGTGTCTGCTTTATACATATATGCACACGCCTATAGCTCCCGTATTTGTTTATGAATAAACCCCATCCAGCGATCATTATCTGCTTTAAATTTAGCCTCATTTTATTGATAACTAGTGTTGAGCGAACCCGAATCGCACTTTTCGAGTTCGTACCAAACATTAAGGTGTTCTGACCCGGACCCGAACACGGACATTTCACTGTATGTCCGTGTTGGAGTTCGGGGTTTGGCTATAAATTCGGTTTATAGACTTTCGTTTTATAGAATACATGTAATGCTATTGCTATTCTATAAAAAGAAAGTCTATAAACAGAATGTCTTTCGGTTTATAGACTTTCGGCTTATAGAATTCCATAAGCCAAAAGTCGGGTCCCCATTGACTTCAATGGGGTTCGGGGTCAAGTTCGACCCCAAACCCAGACTTTTTTCCGAAGTTCGGCCGAACCCGAACATCCAGGTGTCCGCTCCACACTATTGATAACATATTTAACCAGGAGGATTATATTGTAATTTCTCCAGATTTAGAAGATGTTCTTGTTTATTTTCCTTAGAGCTCCATATACACCTCAGCGTTAACTCTTTTCTCATACAGTATGGTCTGAGTTTAATATGGCTTAGAAACATAGAAACATAAAATGTGTCGGCAGATAAGAACCATTCGGTCCATCTAGTCTGCCCAATTTTTTTTGAGTACTTTTATTAGTCCCCTGTTCCCGGTCTTATAGCTAGGACAGCCTTGTGTCTATCCCACGCATGCTTAAAATCCTTGACTGTTCTGTCATTCTGTTTGATGTCATTCTGTTTGAGAATGATGTCATTGTGTTTGATGTCATTCTGTTTGAGAATGATGTCATTGTGTTTGAGAGTGATGTCATTGTGTTTGAGAGTGATGTCATTCTGTTTGAGAGTGATGTCATTCTGTTTGAGAATGATGTAATTGTGTTTGAGAGTGATGTTATTTTGTTTGAGAGTGATGTCATTCTGTTTGAGAGTGATGCCATGCGGTTTGAGAATGATGTCATTGTGTTTGAGAGTGATGTCATTGTGTTTGAGTGTGATGTCATTCTGTTTGAGAATGATGTCATTGTGTTTGAGAGTGATGACATTGTGTTTGAGAGTGATGTCATTCTGTTTGAGAATGGCGGTATAGTTTGTCACGCACATCCGTTTAATATGAAAAGCTGAAATAGTAGCAGGTTGTGGTTGTGGATACTGTGTATATGTAAATAATACAAATTGATGGGGTTATTAGAATTTAGTTAGTGTCTTTTACCCTATAAAAAATAATTGTCATTAAAGTACAATATTAGATTTGGAGTCTGCTGATAGTTTCTGTAAGTTACAATGCATGGCAGTGTGGGCCTCCTTCCTACCGTTGTACAAAGATAATGATATAACAGACTAATCTTTTCACCACTGTAAAGTGACACTGCTTAAATATTTATCGCGGAGAGCTGTGGCCGCTGCAAAACTTAATCCCACTACCAACTTTATTCCAAGAATACGCTGGATTTAAAAATAGCCAGAGCTGCCTTAAAGGGATACTTCCCCAGAGAGAGGCTGATTCCACAGATTAAGTGTATACGACGCCCCAGTTGCAGAATCTATACGCCCTTCTTAACCCAAAGATCTTTTTTCACATCTTTTTGTCTTCCCAGCTTCTTTCCTCTCCATTTTTGAAGTTACCTCCACTGATACCCGGGCTCTGAATTAAAGCAAAGTCTTTGGACCTTAAAGTGACTGTCTAGTGCCCAAAATTCATCTTCCAAATAAATGTCTTACATTTTTCATTGCTTAAAATATAAAATACTTACAGCTAGAAGAAACTGTGAAATTATAGCAGTTTGCAAGAAACAAGGACTGCCCACACGTAGGGTTGCCACCTGGCCAGTATGTTAAGTCTATGGAGGAAGTAGCAAGGCCGGTATTTTTTTGTAGAAAAGGTGGCAACCCTACCCACACTAGATGAGCAAAAGTCATTTCCTTTTTTTTTTTGCTGCAGGAACCAATGAGAATAATGCCATTCAAATGAATGGAATATCCTGTCTCTCTAGTGATGTCATCAGACAATGTGTTGTACTGTTAAGAGATCCTACTGTGTACAAGGTAACTCATAGGCCACTCAATAGACTCAATTTGAGGAGGACAGGAAGTGGCTATATGAAACAAAACGTTATATCCTCAGTGTCTATATAATCAGTGCTGCCGCACCTGCAGTAAACATGCAGAGTACTCAGACTGTCCCTTTAATATCTCAATATATACAATTTCCCAGGCTGATTCCATGGTCCCTGCAGTAGTTGTTGTTTTTGGGCGATGTAAATAATAAATTAGATAAGGTTAGAATAGGAACCAGAGAGTTATACCAGGGGCAGGGATACATATAGTAATCGGGGGGGGGGGGGGGGGGGACACACACACACATGTATCAAGGGATTCTATCAGATAAGCATTGGGAATTTAGACAATGATCTATACATTGTGATAGCAGAGTAGCATGTAAATATCTAAACTACGAGGACAATGTGTTTTCCATGTCTGTGGAGTCTCCTGATTATGACATCAGTGTTTGACTTTATATGCAAATTAGCTGGTGGGAAATGTGTTATTTACATATCAAGCCATGAGTAATGAGAAGTATGACTGGGTCACTGACAAGTATCGGGGGCCACGAGGGAGCGTCAGTCACGCCCATAAAGCAAAAAGAAAACACAGGAGACTCAGCACACCGTTTAAGGGAGTTTAATCCACCCAAAAATATTTTTTGGGTGGATTAAACTCCCTTAAACGGTGATGCTAAGCCACGAGTGATGTCATAAGCAGGAGACTAATCAGACTGACACACTGATTTCTCCTAATGAAGTCATTTACAGGCATTTTTGCCATCACAATGTATAGATCATTTCCAGTCATGTTTCATTTGCCATCACAATGTATAGATCATTCCCAGTCATGTTTCATTCTCTCGCTGTAGTAAGTAATACATTTTAATTTATATAGAGATGTTCAGCTGCCTTGTGAAAGTGGACATGAGTTTGCCCCCCCCCCCCCCCCCCCCCCCCCCATATCTTGTTTTTGGGAATAAACTGGTTCCCTTATAGATCTTGGGGATCTGTGTGAGCAATGGATCTATATGATGTGCAGTGAGCAAATGTTGAAGTAAAGGACAAATCAAGACATAAATCTAGTTTTACACCGCAGGCTACAATATAATAAAGGAACCCAGTCACACACCATGAAATGCCTGGATAAAGCATTAACGTTCAATCATTTAAGAGCAGTAGAGAGGCTGCTGGGAGCATCATTCTCCTGTGAACACATACAGCTGTTATCCCATATGACAAGCAGAATATTGATATTCCTAATGCTGTGATCAGATGTCTTCATGGTCTTATATTGGCCTCGAATGTTTTCTAGTAGCATCCAATGTTTGACATCCTTTATCCAAACAGAATGAGATCTAAATTAATCTAGTTTAATCATAAATCAGTAATGTGCAGTGTATCACAGCAATAAAACTCCCAGCAATGTGCAGCATGTGAGTATCACAGACTCCACAGCAATACAACTCACTATAAGGTGCAGCGTGTGAGTGTATCACACACTCCACAGCAATAAAACTCACTATAAGGTGCAGTGTGTGAGTGTATCACAGACTCCACAGCAATAAAACTCACTATAAGGTGCAGTGTGTGAGTGTATCACAGACCCCACAGCAATAAACCTCACAGTAATGTACAGTGTGTGAGTGTATTACAGACTCCACAGCAATAACCCTCACAGTAATGTGCTGTGTGTGAGTGTATCACAGACTCCACAGCAATAATCCTCACAGTAATGTGCAATGTGTGAGTGTATCACAGACTCCACAGCAATAACCCTCACAGTAATGTGCAGTGTGTGAGTGTATCACAGACTCCACAGCAATAATCCTCACAGTAATGTGCAGTGTGTAAGTGTCTCACAGACTCCACAGCAATAAAACTCACAGTAATGTGCAGTATGTGAGTGTATCACAGACTCCACAGCAATAAACCTCACAGTAATGTGCAGTGTGTAAGTGTCTCACAGACTCCACAGCAATAAAACTCACAGTAATGTGCAGTATGTGAGTGTATCACAGACTCCACAGCAATAAACCTCACAGTAATGTGCAGTGTGTAAGTGTCTCACAGACTGCACAGCAATAAAACTCACAATAATGTGCAGTGTGTGAGTGTATCACAGACTCCACAGCAATTAACCTCACAGTAATGTGCAGGGTGTGAGTGTATCACAGACTCCACAGCAATCAAACTCACAGTAATGTGCAGTGTGTGAGTGTATCACAGACTCCACATCAATAAAACTCACAGTAATGTGTGGTGTGTGAGTGTATCACAGACTCCACAGTAATAACCCTCACAGTAATGTGCAGTGTGTATCACAGACTCCACGACAATACAACTCACAGTAATGTGCAGTGCATGAGTGTATAACAGACTCCACAGCAATAAAACTCACAGTTATGTGCAGTGTGTGCTTGTATCACAGACTCCCCAGCAATAAAACTCACAGTAATGTGCAGTGTGTGAGTATCACAGACTCCACAGCAATAAAACTCACAGTAATGTGCAGTGTGTGAGTGTATCACAGACTCCACAGCAATAAAACTCCCAGTAATGTGCAGTGTGTGAGTGTATCACAGACTCCACAGCAATAAAACTCACAGTAATGTGCAGTGTGTGAGTGTATCACAGACTCCACAGCAATAAAAGTCACAGTAATGTGCAGTGTGTGAGTGTATCACAGACTCCACAGCAATAAAAGTCACAGTAATGTGCAGTGTGTGAGTGTATCACAGACTCCACAGCAATAAAACTCACAGTAATGTGTGGTGTGTGAGTGTATCCCAGTAATGTGCAGTGTGTGAGTGTATCACAGACTCCACAGCAATAAAACTCACAGTAATGTGTGGTGTGTGAGTGTATCACAGACTCCACAGCAATAAAACTCACAGTAATGTGTGGTGTGTGAGTGTATCACAGACTCCACAGCAATAAAACTCACAGTAAGGTGCAGTGTGTGAGTGTATCACAGACTCCACAGCAATAAAACTCACAGTAATGTGCAGTGTGTGAGTGTATCACAGACTCCACAGTAATAAAACTCACAGTAATGTGTGGTGTGTGAGTGTATCACAGACTCCACAGCAATAAAACTCACAGTAATGTGCAGTGTGTAAGTGTCTCACAGACTTCACAGCAATAAAACTCCCAGTAATGTGCAGTGTGTGAGTGTATCACAGACCCCACAGCAATAAAACTCCCAGTATTGTGCAGTGTGTGAGTGTATCACAGACTCCACAGCAATAAAACTCACAGTAATGTGCAGTGTGTGAGCGTATCACAGACTCCACAGCAATAAAACTCACAGTAATGTGCAGTGTGTAAGTGTCTCACAGACTCCACAGCAATAAAACTCACAGTAAGGTGCAGTGTGTGAGTGTATCACAGACCCCACAGCAATAAAACTCACAGTAATGTGCAGTGTGTAAGTGTCTCACAGACTCCACAGCAATAAAACTCACAGTAAGGTGCAGTGTGTGAGTGTATCACTGACTCCACAGCAATAAAACTCACAGTAATGTGCAGTGTGTAAGTGTCTCACAGACTCCACAGCAATAAAACTCACAGTAAGGTGCAGTGTGTGAGTGTATCACTGACTCCACAGCAATAAAACTCACAGTAATGTGCGGTGTGTGAGTGTATCACAGACTCGACAGCAATAAAACTCACAGTAAGGTGCAGTGTGTGAGTGTATCACAGACTCCACAGCAATAAAACTCACAGTAATGTGCAGCATGTGAGTGTATCACAGACTCCACAGCAATAAAACTCACAGTAAGGTGCAGTGTGTGAGTGTATCACTGACTCCACAGCAATAAAACTCACAGTAATGTGCAGTGTGTGAGTGTATCACAGACTCCACAGCAATAATCCTCACAGTAATGCGGTGTGTGAGTGTATCACAGACTCCACAGCAATTAAACTCACAGTAATGTGCAGTGTGTGAGTGTATCACAGACTCCACATTAATAAAACTCCCAGTAATGTGCAGCGTGTGAGTGTATCACAGACTCCACAGTAATAAAACTCCCAGTAATGTGCAGTGTGTGAGTGTATCACAGACTCCACAGCAATAAAACTCACAGTAATGTGCGGTGTGTGAGTGTATCACAGACTCCACAGCAATAAAACTCACAGTAATGTGCAGTGTGTGAGTGTATCACAGACTCCACAGCAATAAAACTCACAGTAATGTGCGGTGTGTGAGTGTATCACAGACTCCACAGCAATAATACTCACAGTAATGTGCGGTGTGTGAGTGTATCACAGACTCCACATCAATAAAACTCACAGTAATGTGTGGTGTGTGAGTGTATCACAGACTCCACAGCAATAAAACTCACAGTAATGTGCGGTGTGTGAGTGTATCACAGACTCCACAGCAATAAAACTCACAGTAATGTGTGGTGTGTGAGTGTATCACAGACTCCACAGCAATAAAACTCACAGTAATGTGCGGTGTGTGAGTGTATCACAGACTCCACAGCAATAAAACTCACAGTAATGTGTGGTGTGTGAGTGTATCACAGACTCCACAGCAATAAAACTCACAGTAATGTGCGGTGTGTGAGTGTATCACAGTGCCCCACAGCAATAAAACTCCCAGTAATGTGCAGTGTGTTATTGTATCACAGACTCGACAGCAATAAAACTCACTATAAGGTGCAGTGTATGAGTGTATCACAGACCCCACAGCAATAAAACTCACAGTAATGTGTGGTGTGTGAGTGTATCACAGACTCCACAGCAATAAAACTCACAGTAATGTGCGGTGTGTGAGTGTATCACAGTGCCCCACAGCAATAAAAGTCACAGTAATGTGTGGTGTGTGAGTGTATCACAGGAGCTTTCAGCAGGATCCCCACTGTCAGGTGAGGCCACTTTGGGTGTAAATAATGGGTTAAATAATGTCTGAATAAATGGCTTTATATATCGCGTGTAGTTAAATAACTTGCTGTAAATGAAAATGTTTTGTAATATTTAAGTATAAAACTCTAAATGGTAGTTGTTCAATCACCATTTGAAGGAAGGACATTCAAGGTTTCACTTTCCATCTGTTGATTGGATCCCATTGACTGTCCACAGTATTATTTCTTGAATGGATTCAAGTGATCTCCATCTGGTCCCGCTAGCAGGCAGCACATAGGATCATTATGACAAGTGAAATCCCAGGCGTTATCCAAGGCCGCGGAGCGATCGCTGTATAGTCCATTTATTCAATATGTTTCCATTTCCTGCTGATATTAGTAAATCAGAGATTCACTGTCTTTATTCACAAGCCTGATACAAGTCTGTCAGATTTTACTGTTTGTCATATTATGTGTTTCATGTATTTTGATGTCAGTTAAACAAGACTAGTGAGGCGAAAAATAAACGTTGGTATTTAATTCTTTAATAGGGAGTCTCTACTGTGAGATTTAACTCTTTAATAGGGAGTCTCTACTGTGAGATTTAACTCTTTAATAGGGAGTCTCTACTGTGAGATTTAACTCTTTAATAGGGAGTCTCTACTGTGAGATTTAACTCTTTAATAGGGAGTCTCTACTGTGAGATTTAACTCTTTAATAGGGAGTCTCTACAGTGAGATTTAACTCTTTAATAGGGAGTCTCTACAGTGAGATTTAACTCTTTAATAGGGAGTCTCTACAGTGAGATTTAACTCTTTAATAGGGAGTCTCTACAGTGAGATTTAACTCTTTAATAGGGAGTCTCTACAGTGAGATTTAACTCTTTAATAGGGAGTCTCTACAGTGAGATTTAACTCTTTAATAGGGAGTCTCTACTGTGAGATTTAACTCTTTAATAGGGAGTCTCTACAGTGACATTTAACTCTTTAATAGGGAGTCTCTACTGTGAGATTTAACTCTTTAATAGGGAGTCTCTACTGTGAGATTTAACTCTTTAATAGGGAGTCTCTACTGTGAGATTTAACTCTTTAATAGGGAGTCTCTACAGTGAGATTTAACTCTTTAATAGGGAGTCTCTACAGTGAGATTTAACTCTTTAATAGGGAGTCTCTACAGTGAGATTTAACTCTTTAATAGGGAGTCTCTACAGTGAGATTTAACTCTTTAATAGGGAGTCTCTACAGTGAGATTTAACTCTTTAATAGGGAGTCTCTACAGTGACATTTAACTCTTTAATCGGCAGCCTTTAGAGTGGCATTTAACTCTTTATTATTCACCCTTTAGAGTGGCATTTAACTAACCCCCCGACTCTCTTCTTCTGAGTCACAGAATGGTAACCGGTACTGGGTCCGTTGATGGATTTACTGGTTAGCGTGCACGGCACACACTGGTTTCCACTCCAGTTTCCCTGCAATCATTAGTGGTGGACCGGGGTCTGAGTCTGGGAGTAAGAAACATATAATCTGATCCAAACTGAAAATATTACCACATCGACCTTGCTCAAGGACTGCTAAATCTGTCAGTTTTATAACACAGCATCACAATAAAATATTCATCAGAAAACTAATTACACCATTAGTAGTTAATCTCACCAGGATTAAACTGATGCTTTCACACTAAAAAAAACGACTTAGTGCCATACTGTATTTCACAATCATTTTCTTGCTTGTTCTCTTGGGACCTCTGAGATCCATCTCAGCCATACATCACTCATGTAATTAACATTTGTTATATTCAGATTGGTTTTGTCCTTCCTATATTTGACCAACGCATTTTTAAAATACATAACTCTGCCTTCTAACATATTCGCGTAGCAGTTGGAAATGCGTTGTAGGTACAACTTGGGCATGAAATAGTTATCATGGAACCCGGTATCAGTATATGATTTATGGCCAGTAATTTACCAATAACCTTACTTTTCACAAATATAATTTTATTGTATTTCAGATGAAAAGAACCATTCAAGTGGCAGTTCCTTAGGTAATCTATTGAAAAACTGTTCATTTTGCTTCAGTGTTTTGCAAATATCTTTTTTATTTATTTGTGCATTAATTCTACATTGGTGGCAATTCAATTCAAGCTCTGTATTAATATACTACATGGTATTGATAGAAGGAATGGTTAGCTTTTAGTAAGCCTAGAATGTGCTGTACATGAAGAATATTCAACAAATGTGTCTAAATCTTAATAAACAAATCACTTCTAATGCAATTTCCACGATTTGAATTGAAAAAAATGTCTCTATAAAGTAGCTAAACATGCTGACTTCCAACTAGAGCTGACACAATGTATGAAAATATTAATTATTAAAATGTATACAAAATCACTGGCTTCATTCTATTTGTAAATTTCAGCAGATATCTAGGATTTTTATTTTGTTTTTTTATTTTTGGGAGTTTTATTTTTCCTTTACAATACATTGTTTTTTTTTTACATTGCTTTTGATCCAAGGTTTATTGAATATGAGGCTAAATCCCTATTTAAATACAAATTTAAAATGAAATGCTCATGTTTTGAAATTCCCCTGTAGCTATGTGATGTTTCACACAGTATCATGCTAACATTCACCTATAGAACATATCTGTATAATGTCGGGTTCCCTACTAGCTGGCCAACAGGTTGAATTTCTCCGATCCAAAACTATGACGAGCGTCGCAGTTCCATGTATTGTGTGTAGGTTCCTAATCCTTTCTCTAATTCTATTCCTTTCTTTTTTCACATTCCTTGCTCTAATCTTATTTATTTCTCGGATCCTGTGCCTTTACTTATACAATCCCTTTCGCTAATCATAATATTTTCTTTAATCATATTCCTTTACAAATTATAATTCCTTTCTCTAATCTTATTAATTTCCCCATTTAAATTCCTTTCTCTAATCCTATTTCTGTCCCTATTCCAATTCCTTTCCCTAATCTTATTTATTCCCTAATCCTATTCCTTTCCCTACACCTATTACTTTGCCTATCCACTGTCTTTGTTACTCGATGTTTTAGAGAAAGTCAAGGTTTGTTATGAGATACAGGCTGTGTGATCTATCTCTCTAAACGTTTCCGTAGATACAGTGTGTTCAATATAACTACCGGTATGTTGTCTTATAACCTTAGCGTCAACTCTATCGGCAAACATCTTAATTCAAAGCTACAATCAATTTATTTGTACATTATCTCATATCTCATGTCACTTTGAGGGAAATCAGTTCATAGAGAGAAACTTGTTATAATATCTAGAAATCAGCATCATACTGAAGAATACAGTGTCTGATTCAGAATCCATGTCAGTACACTGCATGGACTAAGGATGTGTCCTCAAGTGACTATACCTAATTATACATTAATCTTAAACATGTAAGCAACAAAATACATGTGTAATAGACCGGCACACATACAGTGACAGACAGTGTGTGTGTATGAGTGAGACTGTGTGTGTGTAATACATACAGGGGATAAATTCTCTGAAACTGCTTACCTAACAATACAGGGGGAAACTTCTATAGAGCTAGCTGTATGCGTGGAATGAGAAGTAGGAGGAGTTAATGTCAGATCTATTCAGGTAGCTGATCATACAGCTGTATATGTGGAATGAGAAGTAGGAGGAGTTACAGTTGTATGCGTGGAATGAGATGTAGGAGGAGTTAATGTCAGATCTATTCAGGTAGCTGATCATACAGCTCTACATGTGGAATGAGAAGTAGGAGGAGTTAGTGTCAGATCTATTCAGGTAGCCGATCATACAGCTGTATGCGTGGAATGAGAAGTAGGAGGAGTTAATGTCAGATCTATTCAGGTAGCCGATCATACAGCTGTATGCGTGGAATGAGAAGTAGGAGGAGTTAATGTCAGGTCTATTCAGGTAGCTGATCATACAGCTGTATGCGTGGAATGAGAAGTAGGAGGAGTTAATGTCAGATCTATTCAGGTAGCCGATCATACAGCTGTATGCGTGGAATGAGAAGTAGGAGGAGTTAATGTCAGATCTATTCAGGTAGCTGATCATACAGCTGTATGCGTGGAATGAGAAGTAGGAGGAGTTAATGTCAGATCTATTCAGGTAGCCGATCATACAGCTGTATGCGTGGAATGAGAAGTAGGAGGAGTTACTGACAGATCTATTCAGGTAGCCGATCATACAGCTGTATGCGTGGAATGAGAAGTAGGAGGAGTTAATGTCAGATCTATTCAGGTAGCCGATCATACAGCTGTATGCGTGGAATGAGAAGTAGGAGGAGTTACTGACAGATCTATTCAGGTAGCCGATCATACAGCTGTATGCGTGGAATGAGAAGTAGGAGGAGTTAATGTCAGATCTATTCAGGTAGCCGATCATACAGCTGTATGCGTGGAATGAGAAGTAGGAGGAGTTACTGACAGATCTATTCAGGTAGCCGATCATACAGCTGTATGCGTGGAATGAGAAGTAGGAGGAGTTAATGTCAGATCTATTCAGGTAGCTGATCATACAGCTGTACGTGTGGAATGAGAAGTAGGAGGAGTTAATGTCAGATCTATTCAGGTAGCTGATCATACAGCTGTATGCGTGGAATGAGATGTAGGAGGAGTTAATGTCAGATCTATTCAGGTAGCTGATCATACAGCTGTATGCGTGGAATGAGAAGTAGGAGGAGTTAGTGTCAGATCTATTCAGGTAGCCGATCATACAGCTGTATGCGTGGAATGAGAAGTAGGAGGAGTTAATATCAGATCTATTCAGGTAGCCGATCATACAGCTGTAGGCGTGGAATGAGAAGTAGGAGGAGTTAATGTCAGATCTATTCAGGTAGCCGATCATACAGCTGTATGCGTGGAATGAGAAGTAGGAGGAGTTAATGTCAGATCTATTCAGGTAGCCGATCATACAGCTGTATGTGTGGAATAAGATGTAGGAGGAGTTAATGTCAGATCTATTCAGGTAGCTGATCATACAGCTGTATGCGTGGAATGAGAAGTAGGAGGAGTTAATGTCAGATCTATTCAGGTAGCCGATCATACAGCTGTATGCGTGGAATGAGAAGTAGGAGGAGTTAATATCAGATCTATTCAGGTAGCCGATCATACAGCTGTAGGCGTGGAATGAGAAGTAGGAGGAGTTAATGTCAGATCTATTCAGGTAGCCGATCATACAGCTGTATGCGTGGAATGAGAAGTAGGAGGAGTTAATGTCAGATCTATTCAGGTAGCTGATCATACAGCTGTATGCGTGGAATGAGAAGTAGGAGGAGTTAATGTCACATCTATTCAGGTAGCTGATCATACAGCTGTATGCGTGGAATGAGAAGTAGGAGGAGTTAATGTCAGATCTATTCAGGTAGCTGATCATACAGCTGTATGCGTGGAATGAGAAGTAGGAGGAGTTAGTGTCAGATCTATTCAGGTAGCCGATCATACAGCTGTATGCGTGGTATGAGAAGTAGGAGGAGTTAGTGTCAGATCTATGCAGGTAGCTGATCATACAGCTGTATGCCTGGAATGAGAAGTAGGAGGAGTTAATGTCAGATCTATTCAGGTAGCTGATCATACAGCTGTATGCGTGGAATGAGAAGTAGGAGGAGTTAATGTCAGATCTATTCAGGTAGCTGATCATACAGCTGTACGTGTGGAATGAGAAGTAGGAGGAGTTAATGTCAGATCTATTCAGGTAGCTGATCATACAGCTGTATGCGTGGAATGAGAAGTAGGAGGAGCTAATGTCAGATCTATTCAGGTAGCCGATCATACAGCTGTATGCGTGGAATGAGAAGTAGGAGGAGTTAATGTCAGATCTATTCAGGTAGCTGATCATACAGCTGTATGCGTGGAATGAGAAGTAGGAGGAGTTAATGTCAGATCTATTCAGGTAGCTGATCATACAGCTGTATGCGTGGAATGAGAAGTAGGAGGAGTTAATGTCAGATCTATTCAGGTAGCTGATCATACAGCTGTATGCGTGGAATGAGAAGTAGGAGGAGTTGTCAGATCTATTCAGGTAGCTGATCATACAGCTGTATGCATGGAATGAGAAGTAGGAGGAGTTAAGGTCAGATCTATTTATGTTATTAGCATGGAATTAGTGGTAACAATTCAGACAGCGTGACTGATAGGGGTGGCTGCTAAGGGGGCAAGAAATTAAACAGTGGTGAAATTCTCATTATTCCCGTTTATTTATGATATGGAGAGATGTATTGCTTCCATGAGGGTCTCTATGATATTGTTTTCTGCTAACATATTCTAAATAATTGCAGGATATGAATTAGAGATGTGCTTTATTATGACAGGTAAATCTATACTGAACAAGGGTATTTTCAGTTGTGTGTGTGACTATATATAGCAGGAGTGTGCTTCTCTTCTACAATCATCTCCATGTCTGCAATTTGGACAAAGCATAATGCTGTTCATTACAAGTGGAAGTGTGACATTTAATTGTGGATTATGGAGGGTCAGAGGTTGAACCTTCCGAGTGCCTGATTATAACAATGCTCTGCTCACCGTACTGATCCCTTGGAAAGCGTAATATTTATTATGCTAATTTGGAGAAAATGGAAATTAAAATTAATTTTCAAAATAAAATAAAAAAACAGACACAACAATGAGTTTTTTTTATAATTACTCCCTGTTTGACAAGAGATCTGACTAAAATGTATTTCTATTAGAAAAGTATGAAATATTAGCCTAAGGCTTGGTTAATATCAAGGTGGTAATGACACTTATAACCTATAAGCTACACAAAATAGACCATAATTAGAGGGGATCTGTAACCAGTGATAATGAATTCAATTCTATACAGTATTTTATTGGGAGTTTAGAATTTGTGGTTTGTATAAGTGAATCACAGACTCCACAGCAATAAAACTCACAATAAAGGACGTTTAAATTGCAGTAAATGTGTTTTTATATACATTTATGTAATTTAAAAGGGTGGAATGACAGAAGGCAAAAGACAGGTAAAAAGGCAATACAGGAGGTCAGGGCAGGCAGCAAAGAAGAAAAATGGATAAATACGCTGGGTTCAGGACAGGCGGAAAAAGAGCACTGTGAATAAACAGGCTGGGGTCAGGCCAGGCAGCAGAGGAGCATAAGTAATAAACAGGCCGGGGTCAGGCCAGGCAGCAGAGGAGCATAAGTAATAAACAGGCTGGGGTAAGGACAGGAAAAAATAGCGATATCAAAAAACCAGAGCCAAGGTCAGGAGCAGGGTAATCCAACACTGCTGTAAAGGGAATGATGGAGGGTACTGGAGACTAAGCAGAGGAATTAGCAACTTAATATTCAAGCACTGACTGAGGTGAGCGCTGGGGTTTAATCGGGTTGCAGGTCAAGACCCCTCCCACCATTAGTGAGAGACAGCGCCTCACACAGGCAGCCACACTTCTCACCAGGGAAGTACCAGCCTCTTTCCCGTTACATTTTATCCATAACGAACAATGTGCTCGGCTACGATGCAAACTGAATGCTGTGAACTAACTAACCGGGTATTTCAGTGTACTAGTCTTCTCTTGTCTTTATGTCTTCAGGCAAATTGTTTGGATTCCGGTTACCATCTCTGAGACTTCTGAACAATCGAAAGCAGTCGTTACCCCAGGAGGACCCCGACGCCGTGATCGTGGACTCGTCAAAGCACAGCGACGACTCTATGGCCATGAAGCACTTTAAATCGCCTACCAAGGAAAGCTGCAGCCCGTCCGAAGCCGACGATACGAAAGCGCTAATCGACTCTAATAAATGTTCACCGCTGGTCAATATAACTGGACCTCTTGATCATTCCTCACCCAAGCGACAATGGGACCAACTCTTTCCAGACATGTTGCACACAGGAACCCACCTGTCTCATGCGCAATCAAAAGAAAGTATTTGCAGCATGAGACGCGCCTCATCCGTCCACGACATTGAAGGATTTAGCATCCATCCCAAAAGCATCTTCAGAGACCGTCATGCGAGCGAAGGTGAGATCAGACCCGCATTGGGAGCACAGTATCCATGGCAAACTAGAGCAATGTTACTCAGCATTTCAGGTTTCTTATGTATCATTTATGGTGGATGTTAAGTTCCTGCAGAACATTTCAAAGTTTGATTTATTTTTTTATTATTTGATTATAGTAAATGTCAATTTCATATAATGTGTTTTATTACTAAATGAGCAGCGTTTTACGAATGGTTTAATGGTTAAATAGCTGCCCAAGTTACTTGCCCCCCGTACTCTCGATGGCAAATCTCTGCAACCCCCTCTAGCACTGTCTGAATCCGTTAGGTGAAGAGATGGAAGAAAAAAAGCAGTGAACATGAGGCAAATGAATCAAGCTGACTCTATTAATGCCAAGTTTCCCATCCATGATGTACTGCTCTGTCTTTTCACATCTTCATCAAATGCATGGAACTTGTTTACAAAGTTACAAAGCTCTCTATGTCCAGATTTTAGGCTCAATATATTTTAATTATGTCTTCTTTTTACCTGTACATGGCTGTGTTACTTACTTATTTTTGGCAGTACTATTGTATCCCCCTAATCTGTGTCCAGCGATGGCACTCCACTTGTGTCGCCCATTTTTAAAGACTGTTGGAGGATGATGGGATTTGTAGTTCTTTGGTAGCTGGGCGGCAGCCATTGGAAGCAGAGGGAATAGTGCATCATAGACTAGACCCCTTCACAGGTTAAAATTATAGTTTTCAGAATTTCATCACGTTCTTACTACATTTTTTTGTGTGCCCGAGTTGGCATCAGGGCCGGACTGGCCCACCGGGATACCGGGAAAAATCCCCCCAGCGGGCCGCCTGCCCCGGGGCAGCCTTTCCCAGTTAAAGTGACTCGGCAGCCACCGCCACTTTAAAAAATGTGGCTGCTGCAACAACTGAAAGAGATTTGGTTTATAGACTTTCGGTTTATAGAATGCATGTAATGCTATGGGCTTTCTATAAACCGAAAGTCTATAAACCAAATCTCTTTCGGTTTATAGACTTTCGTTTTATAGAATGCATGCAATGCTATGGGCTTTCTATAAACCGAAAGTCTATAAACCGAATCTCTTTCGGTTTATAGATTTTCGTTTTATAGAATGCATGTAATGCTATGGGCTTTCTATAAACCACAAGTCTATAAACCCAATCTCTTTCGGTTTATAGACTTTCGTTTTATAGAATGCATGTAATGCTATGGGCTTTCTATAAACCGAAAGTCTATAAACCGAATCACTTTCGGTTTACAGACTTTCGGATTATAGAAAGCCCATTGCATTACATGCATTATATAAAACAAAAGTCTATAAACCGAAAGAGAGTCGGTTTATAGACTTTCAGTTTATGGAATGTATAATGCTATTGGCTTTCTATAAACCGACTCTGTTTCGGTTTATAGAATGCCAATAGCACGAATGGACGAGTGGACAAATGATTTTCGTTTATTAACCATTCGTTCATTCAGCTTTCGTTAGTTTAGCATTTTCGTTATTCGTTTTTCAGACGAATGGACAAAAATGCTATTTTCGGACGAAAATGCATTTGTCCGAAAACGAATGCACATGTCTAATATGTATTATATTATGCTATAGGGCTGGTTTAAAAATGTTATGCTATGGGGCTGGTATACAAATTTTTTCCAGTGCTGGTTTTTGTTCCCAGTCCGGCCCTGGTTGGCATACATTGGCACGTGTGAACTTCCCCACAATAATATAACATGCACAAGGTAGCAGAACCTGGGGGACCATGCTCTTGTGTAAGCCATACAATATACCCCATTAGCCCCTGAAAACCCGCTGGGCAGTCCTATATTCTATAACAAGGAAAGGATACAAGATAAATGTCTTAATAATTGGAAAACAGATGCAAGAAAGCATTTTACTGTAAAAGCTGCAAAAAATGGTAAAAGATATGTTATTAAGATAGATCCCCCTTTAAAATTGCAAACTTAGGATTAGACCATTTCTAGAATGTTGTCACCACAATGTTGACCTATACGCACCCTACTAGGTATTTCAGTATCACAGATTTGGACAACCGTAGATGCCTACAATAGGTTTCCTGACTACAATAACCTCACAGCTATCTTTCCTCCAGCCCCCCATAAACACATATGTTATATTTGTCCCCCTTCCAATTACCTGCTTTCTTTCAAAAAAGGGGATCATGTTGCTCCTGTGCAATTTGTGGCCTCGATACAGACTTTCTCATTTGGCCCATGGGATCCTGGGGAAATAAATGAGTCAAACTGCTGTGATATTGTGACAAGGAGTAGGAGGTCTGTACTGAAGCTAAATACTCCGATTCTGCTCCCTCAGGACACTGATGTTCCTGTTTAGGAAAGATCTGCCCTATCAGCTTTATAAAAAAATAAAAATAGGGGTGAGATTTTCCAGAAAGGTTCATCCCTTCCCCCTTCCCCCTTGCGAAGCCCATGTAGGTCAATTCTCCTTTACCAGTGAAGCTATATTGAGCTGCTATATTGAAGGGCTACGAGCAGAGCAGGTTTCTGCTACTGACTGTCACCCTCAATGATATGATTCTGCTAAAATAATAATTGCACCCTCCTTCCCCCCCTCGAAAACCTGGCCACTGCCGTGAAATCAAGGCCCTCTGGCGACTGCAATGCAGAGCACTTGGTTGGGATTCATGTTTATTCTGTGGATCCAGCTCCGGGAAGATCGGACGGGTCATAATAAGATGTCATGGCTGATATCATGTGCATGACCTGCAGATAATAATAAACATGACAGCGCCTCACAACCGTCCGGCAGCTAGGCAAAGTCTTTACCGGTCCTCAGCTGGATGCTACATGTCGCCATCCACAGATATAGAGAATTGTGCTGCATTTCAGACAATAGTGGAAAATACAAGAGGAAAGCACACATCTCAGACCAGCAGAAGGTGCAAAACATCCCTAGTAGGGTTAGCACCCAGCCGGTGTTATATCAGCCGGTGTTATATCAGCCACTGTTATATCAGCCAGTGTTATATCAGCCGGTGTTATATCAGCCACTGTTATATCAGCCAGTGTTAACCCTACAGAGGCCATAGAACGGGCATTTCTTTAAAGCAATACCTGTTTATCATTTCTGGTTTGGTACAGGTTAAATTCGGCTAAGTGAACAGTTAATGTTCTGGGGAAATGAATCCAATAAGGGAAATGAGCTGTGCGCTTCGAGGGTCCAAGCGCAGCGGGAGAGGAGCGCGGTGTCTTTCATCATAACCTTGTCTTTTTTATTTATTTTTTAAATGAGAGACTGTGCTTTGTGGAACAGCTGTTTTATTGATCTTATCTTCAGATGGCTTCATGCTTGTTAGGGCACAGCTCCAAGGTATACGCTTCCAAAATGTGCTGCAAGATATGTTTTCACCGTCATAGGGGAAAACGCGTTGGGATTAATGATCAAGTGACCACATTAGGTGAAGAATCAGCTTACGCAAGGCTAAACCTGCTTGGGACGTTTTGGATGTGGAAAGGAACATTAATATAGGGTTTATTTAATGTATTGAGTGTGGCCAGTTGTATTCCAGTTTATATTGAATTTCGATAACATTGTAGTATTTAAACTGCGTTGGGCACTGGCAATGCTAATTAATGACTTCTGCTCCTGAGAAGTAGAAACTCATTAAACATCTTTGTGACAGAATTGGACCTTGCTGTGTCATGACTTGATATGCAAATTACCTATAGAAGCAATTCATTAGCATATAAATCACAGATGATGTCATAAACAGGCGACACCACAGACTCAATGAACACGTTTCCCTGTTAGTTTACAGTCCTGCCGTCTCACAGAGCTGTCGCTTCGTTGTCTGCTCAGTCACGTTTGACACGCTAGAAACATAGCAGCTGAGAGTACATATATATATATAACAATGAGAGTTTGTCAATACAGGACTGATCGACACAATATTTAGGGTTATTTTACTGGTGGAAGGGGTTTGCGTGGTTTACCCCCTTGTTGCTGCTGGTGGATGTGGCCTGTGGCCTCTCACGTGAGATTAGTGACATTGTCTGAGTGAAACGTGACAGACCATTTAAAATGAATTAATCCAAAATCTGCGACGTTATTAAGCGTGGGATATGATTGGTACGCATTGTTATTAAGCGTGGGATATGATTGGTACGCAGTGTTATTAAGTGTGGTATATGATTGGGACGCAGTGTTATTAAGTGTGGTATATGATTGGTACGCAGTGTTATTAAGTGTGAGGATATGATTGGTACGCAGTGTTATTAAGTGTGGGATATGATTGGTACGCAGTGTTATTAAGTGTGGGATATGATTGGTACGCAGTGTTATTAAGCGTGGGATATGATTGGTACGCAGTGTTATTAAGTGTGAGGATATGATTGGTACGCAGTGTTATTAAGTGTGGGATATGATTGGTACGCAGTGTTATTAAGTGTGGGATATGATTGGTACGCAGTGTTATTAAGTGTGGGAATATGATTGGTTCACAGTGTTATTAAGCTTGGGGATATGATTGGTACGCAGTGTTATTAAGTGTGGGATATGATTGGTACGCAGTGTTATTAAGTGTGGGAATATGATTGGTACGCAGTGTTATTAAGCTTGGGGATATGATTGGTACGCAGTGTTATTAAGCTTGGGGAAAATGATTGGTACGCAGTGTTATTAAGCGTGTGATATGATTGGTACGCAGTGTTATTAAGCGTGGGATATGATTGGTACATAGTGTTATTAAGCGTGTGATATGATTGGTACGCAGTGTTATTAAGTGTGGGATATGATTGGTACGCAGTGTTATTAAGTGTGGGAATATGATTGGTACGAAGTGTTATTAAGTGTGGGATATGATTGGTATATAGTGTTATTAAGCGGGAGGATATGATTGGTACGCAGTGTTATTAAGTGTGGGAATATGATTGGTACGCAGTGTTATTAAGTGTGGGATATGATTCGTACGCAGTGTTATTAAGTGTGGGATATGATTCGTACGCAGTGTTATTAAGCTTGGGGATATGATTGGTACGCAGTGTTATTAAGCGTGGGGATATGATTGGTACGCAGTGTTATTAAGCTTGGGGATATGATTGGTACGCAGTGTTATTAAGTGTGGGATATGATTGGTACGCAGTGTTATTAAGCGTGGGATATGATTGGTACGCAGTGTTATTAAGCGTGGAATATGATTGGTACGCAGTGTTATTAAGCGTGTGATATGATTGGTACGCAGTGTTATTAAGCGTGGGATATGATTGGTACGCAGTGTTATTAAGCATGGGGATATGATTGGTATGCAGTGTTATTAAGCGTGGGATATGATTGGTACGCAGTGTTATTAAGTGTGGGATATAATTGGTACGCAGTGTTATTAAGCGTGGAATATGATTGGTACGCAGTGTTATTAAGCGTGTGATATGATTGGTACGCAGTGTTATTAAGCGTGGGATATGATTGGTACGCAGTGTTATTAAGCATGGGGATATGATTGGTATGCAGTGTTATTAAGCGTGGGATATGATTGGTACGCAGTGTTATTAAGCGTGGGATATGATTGGTACGCAGTGTTATTAAGTGTGGGAATATGATTGGTACGCAGTGTTATTAAGCGTGGGGATATGATTGGTACGCAGTGTTATTAAGTGTGGGATATGATTCGTACGCAGTGTTATTAAGCTTGGGGATATGATTGGTACGCAGTGTTATTAAGCGTGGGGATATGATTGGTACGCAGTGTTATTAAGCTTGGGGATATGATTGGTACGCAGTGTTATTAAGTGTGGGGATATGATTGGTACGCAGTGTTATTAAGCGTGGGATATGATTGGTACGCAGTGTTATTAAGCGTGGAATATGATTGGTACGCAGTGTTATTAAGTGTGAGGATATGATTGGTACGCAGTGTTATTACGCGTGGGGATATGATTGGTACGCAGTGTTATTAAGCGTGGGGATATGATTGGTACGCAGTGTTATTAAGCTTGGGATATGATTGGTACGCAGTGTTATTAAGCGTGGGGATATGATTGGTACGCAGTGTTATTAAGCTTGGGATATGATTGGTACGCAGCGTTATTAAGCGTGAGGACATGATTGGTACAGAGTGTTATTAAGCGTGAGGACATGATTGGTACAGAGTGTTATTAAGCGTGAGGATATGATTGGTACGCAGTGTTATTAAGCGTGGGGATATGATTGGTACGCAGTGTTATTAAGCTTGGGATATGATTGGTACGCAGTGTTATTAAGCGTGAGGATATGATTGGTACGCAGTGTTATTAAGCGTGGGGATATGATTGGTACGCAGTGTTATTAAGCGTGAGGATATGATTGGTACGCAGTGTTATTAAGCGTGGGGATATGATTGGTACGCAGTGTTATTAAGCGTGGGATATGATTGGTACGCAGTGTTATTAAGTGTGAGGATATGATTGGTACGCAGTGTTATTACGCGTGGGGATATGATTGGTACGCAGTGTTATTAAGCGTGGGGATATGATTGGTACGCAGTGTTATTAAGCTTGGGATATGATTGGTACGCAGTGTTATTAAGCGTGGGGATATGATTGGTACGCAGTGTTATTAAGCTTGGGATATGATTGGTACGCAGTGTTATTAAGCGTGGGGATATGATTGGTACACAGTGTTATTAAGCTTGGGATATGATTGGTACGCAGCGTTATTAAGCGTGAGGACATGATTGGTACAGAGTGTTATTAAGCGTGGGGATATGATTGGTACAAAGTGTTATTAAGCGTGAGGACATGATTGGTACAGAGTGTTATTAAGCGTGGGGATATGATTGGTACGCAGTGTTATTAAGCGTGGGGATATGATTGGTACGCAGTGTTATTAAGCGTGAGGATATGATTGGTACGCAGTGTTATTAAGCGTGTGATATGATTGGTACATAGTGTTATTAAGCGTGGGATATGATTGGTACGCAGTGTTATTAAGCGTGGGGATATGATTGGTACGCAGTGTTATTAAGCGTGAGGATATGATTGGTACGCAGTGTTATTAAGCGTGTGATATGATTGGTACGCAGTGTTATTAAGCGTGGGGATATGATTGGTACGCAGTGTTATTAAGTGTGGGATATGATTGGTATGCAGTGTTATTAAGTGTGAGGATATGATTGGTACGCAGTGTTATTAAGCGTGAGGATATGATTGGTACGCAGTGTTATTAAGTGTGAGGATATGATTGGTACGCAGTGTTATTAAGCATTGGATATGATTGGTACGTAGTGTTATTAAGCGTGGGGATATGATTGGTACATAGTGTTATTAAGCTTGGGATATGATTGGTGCGCAGTGTTATTAAGCGTGGGGATATGATTGGTACGCAGTGTTATTAAGCAGGGGTATATGATTGGTACGCAGTGTTATTAAGCGTGGGGATATGATTGGTACATAGTGTTTTTAAGCTTGGGATATGAATGGTACGCAGTGTTATTAAGCAGGGGTATATGATTGGTACGCAGTGTTATTAAGCGTGGGGATATGATTGGTACATAGTGTTATTAAGCTTGGGATATGATTGGTACATAGTGTTATTAAGCTTGGGATATGATTGGTACGTAGTGTTATTAAGCGTGGGGATATGATTGGTACATAGTGTTATTAAGCTTGGGATATGATTGGTACATAGTGTTATTAAGCTTGGGATATGATTGGTACATAGTGTTATTAAGCTTGGGATATGATTGGTACGTAGTGTTATTAAGCGTGGGGATATGATTGGTACATAGTGTTATTAAGCTTGGGATATGAATGGTACGCAGTGTTATTAAGCAGGGGTATATGATTGGTACGCAGTGTTATTAAGCGTGGGGATATGATTGGTACATAGTGTTATTAAGCTTGGGATATGAATGGTACGCAGTGTTATTAAGCAGGGGTATATGATTGGTACGCAGTGTTATTAAGCGTGGGGATATGATTGGTACGCAGTGTTATTAAGCTTGGGATATGAATGGTACGCAGTGTTATTAAGCAGGGGTATAAGATTGGTACGCAGTGTTATTAAGCGCGGGGATATGATTGGTACATAGTGTTAAGCTTTGGAAATGATTGGTACTGCACACAGTGCTGAGCATACTGTACATAGACAGTATTAATTCTAGACAGACACAATGCTGTCTGCGCACAGTGCTGAGCATACTGTACATAGACAGTATTAATGCTGGGACAGACACAATGCTGCCTGCGCGCAGTGCTGAGCATACTGTACATAGACAGTATTAATACCAGGACAGACACAATGCTGCCTGCGCAGTGCGGAGCATACTGTACATAGACAGTATTAATGCTGGGACAGACACAAAGCTGCCTGTGCGCAGTGCTGAGCATACTGTACATAGACAGTATTAATGCTGGGACAGACACAATGCTGCCTGCGCACAGTGCTGAGCATACTGTACATAGACAGTATTAATGCCGGTACAGACACAATGCTGCCTGCGCGCAGTTCTGAGAATACTACACATAGACAGTATTAATGTCGGGACAGACACAAAGCTACCTGCGTGCATTGCTGAGCATACTGTACATAGACAGTATTAATGCCCGGACAGACACAATTCTGCCTGGATGCAGTGCTGAGCACACTGTACATAGACAGTATTAATGCTGGGACAGACACAATACTTCCTGTGTGCAGTGCTGAGCATACTACACATAGACAGTATTAATGCTGGGACAGACACAATGCTGCCTGCGCGCAGTGCTGAGCATACTGTACATAGACAGTATTAATACCAGGACAGACACAATGCTGCCTGCGCAGTGCGGAGCATACTGTACATAGACAGTATTAATGCTGGGACAGACACAAAGCTGCCTGTGCGCAGTGCTGAGCATACTGTACATAGACAGTATTAATGCTGGGACAGACACAATGCTGCCTGCGCACAGTGCTGAGCATACTGTACATAGACAGTATTAATGCCGGTACAGACACAATGCTGCCTGCGCGCAGTTCTGAGAATACTACACATAGACAGTATTAATGTCGGGACAGACACAAAGCTACCTGCGTGCATTGCTGAGCATACTGTACATAGACAGTATTAATGCCCGGACAGACACAATTCTGCCTGGATGCAGTGCTGAGCACACTGTACATAGACAGTATTAATGCTGGGACAGACACAATACTTCCTGTGTGCAGTGCTGAGCATACTACACATAGACAGTATTAATGCCGGGACAGACACAATGCTGCCTGCGCACAGTGCTGAGCATACTGTACATAGACAGTATTAATGCCAGGACAGACACAATGCTGCCTGCGCACAGTGCTGAGCATACTGTACATAGACAGTATTAATGCCGGGACAGACACAATGCTGCCTGCGCGCAGTGCTGAGCATACTGTACATAGACCGTATTAATGCTGGGACAGACACAATGATGCCTGCGCGCAGTGCTGAGCATACTGTACATAGACAGTATTAATGCCGGGACAGACACAATGCTGCCTGCGCACAGTGCTGAGCATACTGTACAAATACAGTATTAATGCCGGGACAGACACAATGCTGCCTGTGTGCAGTGCTGAGCATACTGTACATAGACAGTATTAATGCTGGGACAGACACAATACTGCCTGCGCACAGTGCTGAGCATACTACACATAGAAAGTATTAATGCCGGGACAGACACAATGCTGCCTGCGCGCAGTGCTGAGCATACTACACATAGAAAGTATTAATGCCGGGACAGACACAATGCTGCCTGTGCACAGTGCTGAGCATACTACACATAGAAAGTATTAATGCCGGGACAGACACAATGCTGCCTGTGTGCAGTGCTGAGCATACTACACATAGACAGTATTAATGCCGGGACAGACACAATGCTGCCTGCGCGCAGTTCTGAGAATACTACACATAGACAGTATTAATGCCCGGACAGACATAATTCTGCCTGGGTGCAGTGCTGAGCACACTGTACATAGACAGTATTAATGCTGGGACAGACACAATACTTCCTGTGTGCAGTGCTGAGCATACTACACATAGACAGTATTAATGCCGGGACAGACACAATGCTGCCTGCGCACAGTGCTGAGCACACTGTACATAGACAGTATTAATGCTGGGACAGACACAATACTTCCTGTGTGCAGTGCTGAGCATACTACACATAGACAGTATTAATGTCGGGACAGACACAATGCTGCCTGCGCACAGTGCTGAGCATACTGTACAAAGACAGTATTAATGCCGGGACAGACACAATGCTGCCTGTGTGCAGTGCTGAGCATACTGTACATAGACAGTATTAATGCTGGGACAGACACAATGCTGCCTGTGCCCAGTGCTGAGCATACTGTACAAAGACAGTATTAATGCCGGGACAGACACAATGCTGTCTGCACGCAGTGCTGAGCATACTACACATAAAAAGTATTAATGCCGGGACAGACACAATGCTGCCTGCGCGCAGTGCTGAGCATACTACACATAGAAAGTATTAATGCCGGGACAGACACAATGCTGCCTGCGCGCAGTGCTGAGCATACTGTACATAGACAGTATTAATGCTGGGACAGACACAATGCTGCCTGTGCACAGTGCTGAGCATACTGTACAAAGACAGTATTAATGCCGGGACAGACACAATGCTGCATGCGCGCAGTGCTGAGCATACTACACATAGAAAGTATTAATGCCGGGACAGACACAATGCTGCCTGCGCGCATTGCTGAGCATACTGTACATAGACTTTGTTCACTTTGTTTGGATTTATATTGCCCACATGTTCTGTGCTTTCACATGTGTGATATTGTCTCACTCAGGTATAACTGGAGCTGTACATCTCAGTAGTTTGCTCTGGTTCTGGGTTGATAATAAATCCTTTATAATAATGAAGTCTTTGGAAGCTGGGAGGACATGATGTATAAACTCTGCAGCACTCAAAGTGTTACGGTCCCATTTCCTTTTTGCATTTTTTTCATCTCACAGAATTTGCCGTTTAATGTGTTTTAGAATGTGCCTTGTTTGATTTGGTTTCTTCTCTTTTGTACTTGTTTTGTCTTTCTGTATATCAGACAATGGTCGTGATATTAAAGGTAAAGTATGACCATCCATGATGTTAGCGTGTCTCTCTGCCTGGCTTGTCAGATGCCTGCTGCATGATACATACACTGTACCGGCTTCAGTTCTGGTACCAGGTCTGGGTGTTTGCCTTGTGTGGAAGTATCAGTTTGCAAAAAAAACCTAAAATAGCAAGTGTCTGTTATCTGTGCCGGGGATCAATGCACAGAGAGGGATAAACATGCAATGAGTACCCGGCACTGCACTCTGAAACCCTGCCTGGTCTGTTTATCTTTGCAGGGTCACAGGTAGAGAGATAGAGATGTCTTATTTGCTGCCAGAGTCTCTATGTGCATTGTATTCCCACCTCTGGTAGCAAAGTACAATGAGAATGTGCTTCATTTATCCTCCTTTGTCTCCTTAATACTAGTCTCACATTCCTGGATGGCAGGGGGTAGGGTTTGTTTAAGTTTACTTTAGTTTCCTGACTTGCATGCTTGCTTCTCCGGACTATTCACTGATGGGATTACTTGCCATAGTCTTGTCTCATCCTGCGCAGTCTATACGGCCCTCCATATGTCACCGACAGGCACAATTCTCATGGTTCTTCCAGATATATTGAGGCCTTGTTTTGTTTCATGTGTATACTGGAAAATCTGTCTGCGCTGATCAGTAATCCTGAAAGTACTGCGCATGTTATCAAATCAGCCATGACGCCTCATGTTTTGGGGAATAAAAGTGATTATTGGTTTTATTGTTTAACATCCAAATAACACAAATATCAGTGTATTCTAACCCTGTCCACCCCTGTTAATTACACAATGTGGCAAATCTCTATGTGGAGTTTCCGTGTGAAATTGCTTGCATGCTGTGTATGATTATATTACTGTATATGTTGCATGCGTGCTAACCTCTGTGAGGATTTGTTTGTTACTAATCTTCCAGCTGAATGGTTTCTGGTATCAATCATTTACCTACACGACATCAAGAGTTGTTATTATCCGCTAAAAACATTTTAACTTGTAATTTCCCCCCATTTCTAATGTCTAACGTGTACTTAATGCATTTTCCATTTAAAGAAAATAAAACATGTTATTATTTCCCTGAGAAATCCCAGGTAACGGGTAGAAAGCATTGATTTGAGGCTTTCACAGCCCTACAGCTCTGTATACAGATTTCTACATCTATTAACTGGATAAGACCAATGTCTTTCTTTTTAATCAAAGTAAATTCTGTATATAGAACATTTCCAGAGATACCAGCCTTGTCTATTCATTTACATACAGGATTATAAAGATTGCAAACTCCCCTGTTATATATTGTCACCAATTATCCCTCTCTTACCCACCACTAGTACCCAGTCCGTGTTCGAGTGATCTGAACTTTTATATCACTTGTGCTTATAATTTATAATAAAGGGGATACAGTGGTGGGTACTTTTGATAGTACATCAGCCAGTATATCCTCTGAGCGGCAGGCGCCATGTTTCCCTGGGAAGCAGTCTGGTCGGTGACTGTCTCTCTAGTACCGACTATAACTAGGTCCTCACTGCTGATCCCCTTTTCTGTCTGTGAACTAGCAAACATAAAGACCCCAATCAGATGAGTAGGACGAGCCCCTGCTCTGATTCACTGGCTGTGCGAGCGCTGACAATGTCAACATGCGCCAGGCTCCTGGTTAGCTCTACCTCAACTCTGAGGCAGCACCTTTCCTTAAAAGGCCAATGAGGATTTAATATAGCCAGCTTCTATATAGAATAGCATCACATGAGAAGTTCAGACATATGTGAAGAAGTAAGAACCATGTCTGTTTCACTGCTCCAAAATACTGTCACAATATCAAGGGCTCGGCTCACTGAGATTCCCAAGAGAATGTCCACCATGATTAGGAAAAGGTGACCGATCCACCCAAAACCATTCTTCTGACCCAGTGAGAACACAGCTACAATCCCAACACCGCGGTCCACAAATTACACTGATTAGATGGACTAATAGCAGCCCTCACCTGCTGCAAATACTCAAACATTGTAACTTTTACATAAATATTGGAACTGCTCTAGATGTGCTGTTTTGTAGAAGCTAAATGTAAAGAGAAGCATTGCTGAAAAGCCCCGGTGTGGGGATTATACTCCCAATAAACACAAACAGATCCTGTGTTATCCAATACTAGATCCCCAAGGAAGAACTCGATAAATATCTGACCTAGAAACATGGGATTTTAGCACAATGTTCTCATTCTCATTTTGTCTCACTAAATCTTCTTTGGGGCAATGCCAGTTATGAAGTGACTCCCATCATACCCAGCACACCTTTCATACCCCTGGCATTCTAATTGCTGGGACTTCAACCCTATTACCACCCTATGTAGCTATAATAAAACTCCTCCTCTGTATCCACCAGTAGATGCACAGCTAGTGATGGGAGTTGCAGTACATAACAGCTGGCATGCTGCACACTTCCCAGGGATTCCGTTTGTATACGTCCTCTGTTTCTTGCATTCATCCCATTTTTCTTTTAACTCCTTTCAGGCCCTTTTAACCATATCAAATCCAGCCTGTTGGGATCCACGTCAGATTCAAACCTGAACAAATACAGCACAATCAACAAAATCCCTCAGCTCACGTTAAACTTCTCAGACATAAAAAACGACAAAAAGGCTTCGTCACCCCCTTCATCGGAGAAGACGATCATCGCTCCGAAGGTTAAAGAACGAACACACAATGTAACAGAGAAGGTCACACAGGTGAGAGAGCTTTCATGTCTGAGTGTAAGGAAACTGTCACTGATTCTGTGATAGCGCCCCCAACAGGATAATCCGGTACTGGAGCTGCATATAAGGCAGGGTTTATTCTTTGGCTTGGTTAATTGTCACACGTAGCATGTTTACATATTGGTTTTGAAAGGAAATTAATAAGAGAATGATTGCTGACATTTTATGATAATTATTTTTTCTCTAACTTGCAACTCATAACCACAGCTTAATAAAACTAAAAATTAGATCTTTTATAGCACTTACCAGAAGAGCTAAATGTCAGTCAGTTACCAGAGGAGCCCAGCAACATACATGTTTTTTAATAACATTTATACACAAATCTACACATAAAAGACGTTCCTGAAGAATTCCCAGTGCTACCACCGTTCCAATGGATTGTGGGAAGGCATATGCAAATAAGGTTAACAATTATCACCTTTTTCACTCTACATTATACATAAACACCTTGGAGCAAAATGCCAGCTGTACTAGACAGTCTTTATACATAGCCTGGGACAGAGGTGCAGAGTCAGATAACCTCTCATGCACAGCTGTACTAGACAGTCTATACACATAGCCCAGGACAGAGGTGCAGAGACAGATTACCTCTCATGCACAGCTGTGCTAGACAGTCTTTATACATAGCCCGGGACAGAGGTGCAGAGTCAGATAACCTCTCATACACAGCTGTACTAGACAGTCTATACACATAGCCCGGGACAGAGGTGCAGAGTCAGATAACCTCTCATGCACAGCTGTACTAGACAGTCTATACACATAGCCCAGGACAGAGGAGCAGAGTCAGATAACCTCTCATGCACAGCTATACTAGACAGTCTATACACATAGCATGGGACAGAGGTGCAGAGTCAGATAACCTCTCATGCACAGCTGTACTAGACAGTCTATACACATAGCCTGGGACAGAGGAGCAGAGTCAGATAACCTCTCATGCACAGCTATACTAGACAGTCTATACACATAGCATGGGACAGAGGTGCAGAGTCAGATAACCTCTCATGCACAGCTGTACTAGACAGTCTATACACATAGCCCAGGACAGAGGTGCAGAGTCAGATAACCTCTCATACACAGCTGTACTAGACAGTCTATACACATAGCATGGGACAGAGGTGCAGAGTCAGATAACCTCTCATGCACAGCTGTACTAGACAGTCTATACACATAGCCCGGGACAGAGGTGCAGAGTCAGATAACCTCTCATGCACGGCTGTACTAGACAGTCTGTACACATAGCCCGGGACAGAGGTGCAGAGTCAGATAACCTCTCATGCACAGCTGTACTATACAGTCTATACACATAGCCCGGGACAGAGGTGCAGAGTCAGATAACCTCTCATGCACAGCTATACTAGACAGTCTATACACATAGCCCAGGACAGAGGTGCAGAGTCAGATAACCTCTCATGCACAGCTGTACTAGACAGTCTATACACATAGCCCGGGACAGAGGTGCAGAGTCAGATAACCTCTCATGCACAGCTGTACTAGACAGTCTATACATATAGCCCGGGACAGAGGTGCAGAGTCAGATAACCTCTCATGCACAGCTGTACTAGACAGTCTATACACATAGCCCGGGACAGAGGTGCAGAGTCAGATAACCTCTCATGCACGGCTATACTAGACAGTCTGTACACATAGCCCAGGACAGAGGTGCAGAGTCAGATAACCTCTCATGCACAGCTGTACTAGACAGTCTATACACATAGCCCAGGACAGAGGTGCAGAGTCAGATAACCTCTCATACACAGCTGGACTAGACAGTCTATACACATAGCCCAGGACAGAGGTGCAGAGTCAGATAACCTCTCATGCACGGCTGTACTAGACAGTCTATACATATAGCCCAGGATAGAGGTGCAGAGTCAGATAACCTCTCATGCACGGCTGTACTAGACAGTCTATACACATAGCCCGGGACAGAGGTGCAGAGTCAGATAACCTCTCATGCACGGCTGTACTAGACAGTCTATACACATAGCCCAGGACAGAGGAGCAGAGTCAGATAACCTCTCATGCACAGCTGTACTAGACAGACAGTCTATACACATAGCCCAGGACAGAGGTGCAGAGTCAGATAACCTCTCATGCACAGCTATACTAGACAGTCTATACACATAGCCCGGGACAGAGGTGCAGAGTCAGATAACCTCTCATGCACGGCTGTACTAGACAGTCTATACACATAGCCCGGGACAGAGGGGCAGAGTCAGATAACCTCTCATGCACGGCTGTACTAGACAGTCTATACACATAGCCTGGGACAGAGGTGCAGAGTCAGATAACCTCTCATGCACAGCTGTACTAGACAGTCTATACACATAGCCCGGGACAGAGGTGCAGAGTCAGATAACCTCTCATGCACGGCTGTACTAGACAGTCTATACACATAGCCCGGGACAGAGGTGCAGAGTCAGATAACCTCTCATACACAGCTGGACTAGACAGTCCATACACATAGCCCAGGACAGAGGTGCAGAGTCAGATAACCTCTCATGCACGGCTGTACTAGACAGTCTATACATATAGCCCAGGATAGAGGTGCAGAGTCAGATAACCTCTCATGCACGGCTGTACTAGACAGTCTATACACATAGCCCGGGACAGAGGTGCAGAGTCAGATAACCTCTCATACACAGCTGTACTAGACAGTCTATACACATAGCCCGGGACAGAGGTGCAGAGTCAGATAACCTCTCATGCACGGCTGTACTAGACAGTCTATACACAGCCCGGGACAGAGGTGCAGAGTCAGATAACCTCTCATGCACGGCTGTACTAGACAGTCTATACACATAGCCCGGGACAGAGGGGCAGAGTCAGATAACCTCTCATGCACAGCTGTACTAGATAGTCTATACACATAGCCCAGGACAGAGGGGCAGAGTCAGATAACCTCTCATGCACAGCTGTACTAGACAGTCTATACACATAGCCCAGGACAGAGGTGCAGAGTCAGATAACCTCTCATGCACGGCTGTACTAGACAGTCTATACACATAGCCCGGGACAGAGGTGCAGAGTCAGATAACCTCTCATGCACAGCTGTACTAGACAGTCTGTACACATAGCCTGGGACAGAGGTGCAGAGTCAGATAACCTCTCATGCACGGCTGTACTAGACAGTCTGTACACATAGCCCAGGACAGAGGTGCAGAGTCAGATAACCTCTCATGCACGGCTGTACTAGACAGTCTGTACACATAGCCTGGGACAGAGGTGCAGAGTCAGATAACCTCTCATGCACGGCTGTACTAGACAGTCTATACACATAGCCCAGGACAGAGGTGCAGAGTCAGATAACCTCTCATGCACAGCTGTACTAGACAGTCTATACACATAGCCCGGGACAGAGGTGCAGAGTCAGATAACCTCTCATGCACAGCTGTACTAGACAGTCTATACACATAGCCCAGGACAGAGGTGCAGAGTCAGATAACCTCTCATGCACGGCTGTACTAGACAGTCTATACACATAGCCCGGGACAGAGGTGCAGAGTCAGATAACCTCTCATGCACGGCTGTACTAGACAGTCTATACACATAGCCGGGGACAGAGGTGCAGAGTCAGATAACCTCTCATGCACGGCTGTACTAGACAGTCTATACACATAGCCGGGGACAGAGGTGCAGAGTCAGATAACCTCTCATGCACGGCTGTACTAGACAGTCTATACACATAGCCCAGGACAGAGGTGCAGAGTCAGATAACCTCTCATGTACGGCTGTACTAGACAGTCTATACACATAGCCCAGGACAGAGGTGCAGAGTCAGATAACCTCTCATGCACAGCTGTAATAGACAGTCTATACACATAGCCCGGGGCAGAGGTGCAGAGTCAGATAACCTCTCATGCACGGCTGTACTAGACAGTCTGTACACATAGCCCAGGACAGAGGTGCAGAGTCAGATAACCTCTCATGCACAGCTGTACTAGACAGTCTATACACATAGCCCGGGACAGAGGTGCAGAGTCAGATAACCTCTCATGCACAGCTGTACTAGACAGTCTATACACATAGCCCAGGACAGAGGTGCAGAGTCAGATAACCTCTCATGCACGGCTGTACTAGACAGTCTATACACATAGCCCAGGACAGAGGTGCAGAGTCAGATAACCTCTCATGCACGGCTGTACTAGACAGTCTGTACACATAGCCCAGGACAGAGGTGCAGAGTCAGATAACCTCTCATGCACAGCTGTACTAGACAGTCTTTACACATAGCCCAGGACAGAGGTGCAGAGTCAGATAACCTCTCATGCACAGCTGTACTAGACAGTCTATACACATAGCCCAGGACAGAGGAGCAGAGTCAGATAACCTCTCATGCACGGCTGTACTAGACAGTCTATACACATAGCCCAGGACAGAGGTGCAGAGTCAGATAACCTCTCATGCACAGCTGTACTAGACAGTCTATACACATAGCCTGGGACAGAGGTGCAGAGTCAGATAACCTCTCATGCACGGCTGTACTAGACAGTCTATACACATAGCCCAGGACAGAGGTGCAGAGTCAGATAACCTCTCATGCACAGCTGTACTAGACAGTCTTTACACATAGCCCAGGACAGAGGTGCAGAGTCAGATAACCTCTCATGCACAGCTGTACTAGACAGTCTATACACATAGCCCGGGACAGAGGTGCAGAGTCAGATAACCTCTCATACACAGCTGTACTAGACAGTCTATACACATAGCATGGGACAGAGGTGCAGAGTCAGATAACCTCTCATGCACAGCTGTACTAGACAGTCTATACACATAGCCCAGGACAGAGGTGCAGAGTCAGATAACCTCTCATGCACGGCTGTACTAGACAGTCTATACACATAGCCCAGGACAGAGGTGCAGAGTCAGATAACCTCTCATGCACAGCTGTACTAGACAGTCTATACACATAGCCCAGGACAGAGGTGCAGAGTCAGATAACCTCTCATGCACGGCTGTACTAGACAGTCTTTACACATAGCCCGGGATAGAGGTGCAGAGTCAGATAACCTCTCATGCACAGCTGTACTAGACAGTCTATACACATAGCCCGGGACAGAGGAGCAGAGTCAGATAACCTCTCATGCACGGCTGTACTAGACAGTCTATACACATAGCCCGGGACAGAGGTGCAGAGTCAGATAACCTCTCATGCACGGCTGTACTAGACAGTCTATACACATAGCCCGGGACAGAGGTGCAGAGTCAGATAACCTCTCATGCACGGCTGTACTAGACAGTCTATACACATAGCCGGGGACAGAGGTGCAGAGTCAGATAACCTCTCATGCACGGCTGTACTAGACAGTCTATACACATAGCCGGGGACAGAGGTGCAGAGTCAGATAACCTCTCATGCACGGCTGTACTAGACAGTCTATACACATAGCCCAGGACAGAGGTGCAGAGTCAGATAACCTCTCATGTACGGCTGTACTAGACAGTCTATACACATAGCCCAGGACAGAGGTGCAGAGTCAGATAACCTCTCATGCACAGCTGTAATAGACAGTCTATACACATAGCCCGGGGCAGAGGTGCAGAGTCAGATAACCTCTCATGCACGGCTGTACTAGACAGTCTGTACACATAGCCCAGGACAGAGGTGCAGAGTCAGATAACCTCTCATGCACAGCTGTACTAGACAGTCTATACACATAGCCCGGGACAGAGGTGCAGAGTCAGATAACCTCTCATGCACAGCTGTACTAGACAGTCTATACACATAGCCCGGGACAGAGGTGCAGAGTCAGATAACCTCTCATGCACAGCTGTACTAGACAGTCTATACACATAGCCCGGGACAGAGGTGCAGAGTCAGATAACCTCTCATACACGGCTGTACTAGACAGTCTATACACATAGCCCAGGACAGAGGTGCAGAGTCAGATAACCTCTCATGCACGGCTGTACTAGACAGTCTGTACACATAGCCCAGGACAGAGGTGCAGAGTCAGATAACCTCTCATGCACAGCTGTACTAGACAGTCTTTACACATAGCCCAGGACAGAGGTGCAGAGTCAGATAACCTCTCATGCACAGCTGTACTAGACAGTCTATACACATAGCCCAGGACAGAGGAGCAGAGTCAGATAACCTCTCATGCACGGCTGTACTAGACAGTCTATACACATAGCCCAGGACAGAGGTGCAGAGTCAGATAACCTCTCATGCACAGCTGTACTAGACAGTCTATACACATAGCCTGGGACAGAGGTGCAGAGTCAGATAACCTCTCATGCACGGCTGTACTAGACAGTCTATACACATAGCCCAGGACAGAGGTGCAGAGTCAGATAACCTCTCATGCACAGCTGTACTAGACAGTCTTTACACATAGCCCAGGACAGAGGTGCAGAGTCAGATAACCTCTCATGCACAGCTGTACTAGACAGTCTATACACATAGCCCGGGACAGAGGAGCAGAGTCAGATAACCTCTCATGCACGGCTGTACTAGACAGTCTATACACATAGCCCGGGACAGAGGTGCAGAGTCAGATAACCTCTCATGCACAACTGTACAAGACAGTCTATACACATAGCCCGGGACAGAGGTGCAGAGTCAGATAACCTCTCATGCACGGCTGTACTAGACAGTCTATACACAGCCCGGGACAGAGGTGCAGAGTCAGATAACCTCTCATGCACGGCTGTACTAGACAGTCTATACACATAGCCCGGGACAGAGGTGCAGAGTCAGATAACCTCTCATGTACAGCTATACTAGACAGTCTATACACATAGCCCAGGACAGAGGAGCAGAGTCAGATAACCTCTCATACACGGCTGTACTAGACAGTCTATACACATAGCCCAGGACAGAGGTGCAGAGTCAGATAACCTCTCATGCACGGCTGTACTAGACAGTCTATACACATAGCCTGGGACAGAGGTGCAGAGTCAGATAACCTCTCATGCACAGCTGTACTAGTCAGTCTATACACATAGCCTAGGACAGAGGTGCAGAGTCAGATAACCTCTCATGCACAGCTGTACTAGACAGTCTATACACATAGCCCGGGACAGAGGTGCAGAGTCAGATAACCTCTCATGCACAGCTGTACTAGACAGTCTATACACATAGCCCAGGACAGAGGTGCAGAGTCAGATAACCTCTCATGCACAACTGTACAAGACAGTCTATACACATAGCCCGGGACAGAGGTGCAGAGTCAGATAACCTCTCATACACAGCTGTACTAGACAGTCTATACACATAGCCCGGGACAGAGGTGCAGAGTCAGATAACCTCTCATGCACAGCTGTACTAGACAGTCTATACACATAGCCCAGGACAGAGGTGCAGAGTCAGATAACCTCACATGCACAGCTGTACTAGACAGTCTATACACATAGCCCAGGACAGAGGAGCAGAGTCAGATAACCTCTCATGCACAGCTGTACTAGACAGTCTATACACATAGCCCAGGACAGAGGAGCAGAGTCAGATAACCTCTCATGCACGGCTGTACTAGACAGTCTATACACATAGCCCAGGACAGAGGTGCAGAGTCAGATAACCTCTCATGCACGGCTGTACTAGACAGTCTATACACATAGCCCGGGACAGAGGTGCAGAGTCAGATAACCTCTCATGCACAGCTGTACTAGACAGTCTATACACATAGCCCGGGACAGAGGTGCAGAGTCAGATAACCTCTCATGCACGGCTGTACTAGACAGTCTATACACATAGCCCAGGACAGAGGGGCAGAGTCAGATAACCTCTCATGCACGGCTGTACTAGACAGTCTATACACATACCCTGGGACAGAGGTGCAGAGTCAGATAACCTCTCATGCACAGCTGTACTAGACAGTCTGTACACATAGCCCGGGACAGAGGTGCAGAGTCAGATAACCTCTCATGCACAGCTGTACTAGACAGTCTATACACATAGCCCGGGACAGAGGTGCAGAGTCAGATAACCTCTCATGCACAGCTGTACTAGACAGTCTATACACATAGCCCGGGACAGAGGTGCAGAGTCAGATAACCTCTCATGTACAGCTATACTAGACAGTCTATACACATAGCCCAGGACAGAGGAGCAGAGTCAGATAACCTCTCATACACGGCTGTACTAGACAGTCTATACACATAGCCCAGGACAGAGGTGCAGAGTCAGATAACCTCTCATGCACGGCTGTACTAGACAGTCTATACACATAGCCTGGGACAGAGGTGCAGAGTCAGATAACCTCTCATGCACAGCTGTACTAGTCAGTCTATACACATAGCCTAGGACAGAGGTGCAGAGTCAGATAACCTCTCATGCACAGCTGTACTAGACAGTCTATACACATAGCCCGGGACAGAGGTGCAGAGTCAGATAACCTCTCATGCACAGCTGTACTAGACAGTCTATACACATAGCCCGGGACAGAGGTGCAGAGTCAGATAACCTCTCATGTACAGCTATACTAGACAGTCTATACACATAGCCCAGGACAGAGGAGCAGAGTCAGATAACCTCTCATACACGGCTGTACTAGACAGTCTATACACATAGCCCAGGACAGAGGTGCAGAGTCAGATAACCTCTCATGCACCGCTGTACTAGACAGTCTGTACACATAGCCCGGGACAGAGGAGCAGAGTCAGATAACCTCTCATGCACCGCTGTACTAGACAGTCTGTACACATAGCCCAGGACAGAGGTGCAGAGTCAGATAACCTCTCATGCACCGCTGTACTAGACAGTCTGTACACATAGCCCAGGACAGAGGTGCAGAGTCAGATAACCTCTCATGCACGGCTGTACTAGACAGTCTGTACACATAGCCCAGGACAGAGGGGCAGAGTCAGATAACCTCTCATGCACGGCTGTACTAGACAGTCTATACACATAGCCCAGGACAGAGGTGCAGAGTCAGATAACCTCTCATGCACGGCTGTACTAGACAGTCTATACACATAGCCCGGGACAGAGGTGCAGAGTCAGATAACCTCTCATGCACAGCTGTACTAGACAGTCTATACACATAGCCCAGGACAGAGGTGCAGAGTCAGATAACCTCTCATGCACGGCTGTACTAGACAGTCTATACACATAGCTCGGGACAGAGGTGCAGAGTCAGATAACCTCTCATGCACAGCTGTACTAGACAGTCTGTACACATAGCCCGGGACAGAGGTACAGAGTCAGATAACCTCTCATGCACAGCTGTACTAGACAGTCTATACACATAGCCCGGGACAGAGGTGCAGAGTCAGATAACCTCTCATGCACAGCTGTACTAGACAGTCTATACACATAGCATGGGACAGAGGTGCAGAGTCAGATAACCTCTCATGCACGGCTGTACTAGACAGTCTATACACATAGCCCAGGACAGAGGTACAGAGTCAGATAACCTCTCATGCACGGCTGTACTAGACAGTCTATACACATAGCCCGGGACAGAGGTGCAGAGCCAGATAACCTCTCATGCACGGCTGTACTAGACAGTCTATACACATAGCCCAGGACAGAGGTGCAGAGTCAGATAACCTCTCATGCACGGCTGTACTAGACAGTCTATACACATAGCCCGGGACAGAGGTGCAGAGTCAGATAACCTCTCATGCACAGCTGTACTAGACAGTCTGTACACATAGCCCAGGACAGAGGTGCAGAGTCAGATAACCTCTCATGCACAGCTGTACTAGACAGTCTGTACACATAGCCTGGGACAGAGGTGCAGAGTCAGATAACCTCTCATGCACGGCTGTACTAGACAGTCTGTACACATAGCCCAGGACAGAGGTGCAGAGTCAGATAACCTCTCATGCACAGCTGTACTAGACAGTCTGTACACATAGCCTGGGACAGAGGAGCAGAGTCAGATAACCTCTCATGCACAGCTGTACTAGACAGTCTATACACATAGCCCAGGACAGAGGTGCAGAGTCAGATAACCTCTCATGCACAGCTGTACTAGACAGTCTATACACATAGCCCGGGACAGAGGTGCAGAGTCAGATAACCTCTCATGCACGGCTGTACTAGACAGTCTATACACATAGCCTGGGACAGAGGTGCAGAGTCAGATAACCTCTCATGCACAGCTGTACTAGACAGTCTGTACACATAGCCCGGGACAGAGGTGCAGAGTCAGATAACCTCTCATGCACAGCTGTACTAGACAGTCTATACACATAGCCCAGGACAGAGGTGCAGAGTCAGATAACCTCTCATGCACAGCTGTACTAGACAGTCTATACACATAGCCCAGGACAGAGGAGCAGAGTCAGATAACCTCTCATGCACAGCTGTACTAGACAGTCTATACACATAGCCCAGGACAGAGGTGCAGAGTCAGATAACCTCTCATGCACAGCTGTACTAGACAGTCTATACACATAGCCCAGGACAGAGGTGCAAAGTCAGATAACCTCTCATGCACAGCTGTACTAGACAGTCTTTACACATAGCCTGGGACAGAGGGGAGGAGTCAGATAACCTCTCATGCACAGCTGTACTAGACAGTCTATACGCATAGCCCGGGACAGAGGAGCAGAGTCAGATAACCTCTCATGCACAGCTGTACTAGACAGTCTATACACATAGCCCAGGACAGAGGTGCAGAGTCAGATAACCTCTCATGCACAGCTGTACTAGACAGTCTGTACACATAGCCCAGGACAGAGGTGCAGAGTCAGATAACCTCTCATGCACGGCTGTACTAGACAGTCTATACACATAGCCCGGGACAGAGGAGCAGAGTCAGATAACCTCTCATGCACAGCTGTACTAGACAGTCTATACACATAGCCCAGGACAGAGGTGCAGAGTCAGATAACCTCTCATGCACAGCTGTACTAGACAGTCTGTACACATAGCCCAGGACAGAGGTGCAGAGTCAGATAACCTCTCATGCACAGCTGTACTAGACAGTCTATACACAGAGCCCAGGACAGAGGGGCAGAGTCAGATAACCTCTCATGCACGGCTGTACTAGACAGTCTGTACACATAGCCCAGGACAGAGGTGCAGAGTCAGATAACCTCTCATGCACGGCTGTACTAGACAGTCTATACACATAGCCCGGGACAGAGGAGCAGAGTCAGATAACCTCTCATGCACAGCTGTACTAGACAGTCTATACACAGAGCCCAGGACAGAGGGGCAGAGTCAGATAACCTCTCATGCACAGCTGTACTAGACAGTCTATACACATAGCCTGGGACAGAGGTGCAGAGTCAGATAACCTCTCATGCACGGCTGTACTAGACAGTCTATACACATAGCCCAGGACAGAGGTGCAGAGTCAGATAACCTCTCATGCACAACTGTACTAGACAGTCTATACACATAGCCCAGGACAGAGGTGCAGAGTCAGATAACCTCTCATGCACAGCTGTACTAGACAGTCTATACACATAGCCCAGGACAGAGGTGCAGAGTCAGATAACCTCTCATGCACAGCTGTACTAGACAGTCTATACACATAGCCCAGGACAGAGGTGCAGAGTCAGATAACCTCTCATGCACAGCTGTACTAGACAGTCTATACACATAGCCCGGGACAGAGGAGCAGAGTCCGATAACCTCTCATGCACGGCTGTACTAGACAGTCTATACACATAGCCCAGGACAGAGGTGCAGAGTCAGATAACCTCTCATGTACAGCTGTACTAGACAGTCTATACACATAGCCCAGGACAGAGGTGCAGAGTCAGATAACCTCTCATGCACAGCTGTACTAGACAGTCTATACACATAGCCCAGGACAGAGGTGCAGAGTCAGATAACCTCTCATGCACAGCTGTACTAGACAGTCTATACACATAGCCCAGGACAGAGGTGCAGAGTCAGATAACCTCTCATGCACAGCTGTACTAGACAGTCTATACACATAGCCCAGGACAGAGGAGCAGAGTCAGATAACCTCTCATGCACGGCTGTACTAGACAGTCTATACACATAGCCCGGGACAGAGGTGCAGAGTCAGATAACCTCTCATGCACAGCTGTACTAGACAGTCTATACACATAGCCTGGGACAGAGGTGCAGAGTCAGATAACCTCTCATGCACAGCTGTACTAGACAGTCTATACACATAGCCCAGGACAGAGGTGCAGAGTCAGATAACCTCTCATGCACGGCTGTACTAGACAGTCTGTACACATAGCCCAGGACAGAGGTGCAGAGTCAGATAACCTCTCATGCACAGCTGTACTAGACAGTCTGTACACATAGCCCGGGACAGAGGTGCAGAGTCAGATAACCTCTCATGCACAGCTGTACTAGACAGTCTATACACATAGCCTGGGACAGAGGTGCAGAGTCAGATAACCTCTCATGCACAGCTGTACTAGACAGTCTATACACATAGCCCAGGACAGAGGTGCAGAGTCAGATAACCTCTCATGCACAGCAGTACAGACAGTCTATACACATAGCCCAGGACAGAGGAGCAGAGTCAGATAACCTCTCATGCACAGCTGTACTAGACAGTCTATACACATAGCCTGGGACAGAGGTGCAGATTCAGATAACCTCTCATGCACGGCTGTACTAGACAGTCTATACACATAGCCCGGGACAGAGGTGCAGAGTCAGATAACCTCTCATGCACAGCTGTACTAGACAGTCTATACACATAGCCCAGGACAGAGGTGCAGAGTCAGATAACCTCTCATGTACAGCTGTACTAGACAGTCTATACACATAGCCCGGGACAGAGGTGCAAAGTCAGATAACCTCTCATGTACAGCTGTACTAGACAGTCTATACACATAGCCTGGGACAGAGGTGCAGAGTCAGATAACCTCTCATGCACAGCTGTACTAGACAGTCTATACACATAGCCCGGGACAGAGGTGCAGAGTCAGATAACCTCTCATGCACAGCTGTACTAGACAGTCTATACACATAGCCCAGGACAGAGGTGCAGAGTCAGATAACCTCTCATGTACAGCTGTACTAGACAGTCTATACACATAGCCCGGGACAGAGGTGCAAAGTCAGATAACCTCTCATGTACAGCTGTACTAGACAGTCTATACACATAGCCTGGGACAGAGGTGCAGAGTCAGATAACCTCTCATGCACAGCTGTACTAGACAGTCTATACACATAGCCCGGGACAGCTATTTTGACATTGAGTTTTTCAATGGCGTTGTCAATTTAACACAATTTACTCTTAATTTAATATACCATATATTATCCTGCGTGACATAGGGTGGTCCCGTTTTGTGCACTGTATTCCGCTGACTTTACCTCTGAATTTTTTTGGGCAAAGCTACAGCCCAGTGAGACTGGAAACCCACCTAATGTCTATGACTTCAAGGGTCTCACTTCCTTTTTCCCACAATGCCCTGCATGCCGGGGTTATTTCCATGCCACATTATGGTTTCCAAAATTGACCTGTCATAGGCTGTAAAAATACGGAATAAAAATACAGCGTAATGAATATGTTTGAGATTTCACAAAACCTGAGCAGATTCTTTAGCTTTTTTCCTCATATCAGTATCTTTTTTAATAAAGTATAATAATGAGGTCCTAATAGTCAGTGATTCTGTATTAACAGACGGTAACCCGTAGTAAGGCGTAGTTTGCGCTTCCTGTGCTGGCTCATTTTGGCCTTCCGCGTAGAGTCTCAGCTGGAGCTGCCATCGGCAATCTGTCCTGACCGCCAACTTATAATCTCAAGGACAAAGACAACGAATCTCCGCAGGAGGTAGAAGCGCCAGCTTGCTGAGTGTAGACTGAAGCCTTGCCCAAACCAGATGTAAAAGTGCAAAGCTTATATTCTCATCTGTGACGGACTTAACCTTTCAGGTGCCAGAGGGATGAGCAAGATGTGGCTCTGTAATGCAAGGTTCAGGGGATGGACCAAGCTAATATTCTGCTGGGATTTGATGCCTGTATTACATAGGACAGGGTTGTATATAATATTAATAATCCGTGGAATTTACTGAACCAATCATGAAGACTTTTACAGAACGCCTAATGCTTTTTATTTTTTGTATTTAATGTTATGTGTGTAACACTGTGTGATGTCTCATCTCATCTAATGTACAGTTATTTAGCTATGTATAAGTGTGAATGCATCTTTAATCCATGTAAATCGATTATAAATAAGAATTCCAAACCAGCTTACATCGCCCACCTTCTTCTGGCAGCATTTAACCCTTTTCAGGGTCTTTGTCTTGGTCCAAGGGTTTAAGGGCAGATTAAACACTCTAGAAATGTAGTGGTGCGAAGGATTGATTGATTTTTTGGATGAAAGATGGACAGAGCCTCGTATCAGGCACACATTGCAAGGTTTAATCTTGATATATTCCACTGCTCTAGATATGGTAACGGGTTTGGTAAATAGAGAGAAACAAAATAGGGCTACATACATGAAAGAAAGAATTGGCAAGAATTTCTAATTATTACCAAAGCAGCCAAGGTTGATTTTTAATGAGCTCAATAGCTTTTTTTTGTGAAGTTGAGTTATTAGGAGTTTTATGGCACTTGTGGTGAGGTTAGAATCAGTATTCTCTGATCAGGTTATCAGTATGTGCAAATTCAATTCATATTGGGCATATTTATGTTTTAAATGAATTGTTCAGTTGAAATCTCTTCTGTGAAGGCAGTGTAGACTGTACATTACTGTGAATATGCCTTTGTACTTAATTTAATGGCACATACATGATTAGACCCCATAGATCACAGTGAGATGAACCTATAGCTTGTGTGCACAGTGGGGGATATGTATAAACAGATAGCAGCTAATATTCATGTCCAACAATGTATAATGTGGACAAAAGTCTCAAAGGTCTATGGATAGAATGACACACTCTACAGAAGTATCATTAAACCTAATGTCAGGGTTTATTCCCTGTATAAGTTATAGTCTGGAACACTGCTCTCCAACAACCATTCACATGGAAGAAGCAAAGCCCCGTAGGATTTCTGGATTAAAAAATAGTTATAATAATTTAAGGAAACCGCTTATGATACAGGAATTTTAGGAGACTGTTTCTGAGACTTGCAGAGTTTTGCTGAATAACTATGGTTGATCCATTAAATATTCATTAAAGGATATATAATAACAATCTAAGACTCTGTCCAGCTGGGTACAATAAAAAAAATCAATTTTGTTAGTAACTGAACACTTTAATTGGCTTTCATTTTAAGATTTACATGTCGTAGGTTTAAAAATAATCTCTGTAAAATGATTATCTTAATGCGAGTTTGAAAGGAGAGTTGAACGTTCAGAATTCAGGGGTAGTATATGTATTTTGTTCCTGTCTGGGATTTATTATCTAATCATTGACTTGCAAAGTTGGAGTTCAGCCTTTTTTCAGTAAAATGAACAGTTTACCATATAACCTCAACAGTTTATCATATACAGACAGAATTTCGATTCCCAAGAAGAGTTAATGTAGAAAGAAATCTGTGTACAAAAGATCATTAGAAATAAATAGTTTCACTTAAAAAACATATGTATACAGAAATTAATATATATTAAATTGGCAAGAAACAAACCCATGCTCAAAGAGTGAGAGCCTAAGATCACAGTAATAAATAAACATTCTGATCGAGGCAGAAATCAGGCCATTTTGAAGTCAAGAGAAAAGTTTTGAAGCAAATTTGGGAACTGTTTTTTTTTTTTTTGAGTTAACAGGAGCAGCAGGGAGGAGTGTTAGGTTCGTCGTGTTACATTTAAGTCTTGTTTTTTATCTAAAAGTTACTGTATTATACAATCTCTAGTTGAAGTAATGACAATGCATTTTCCATTCACCAATCTGCCGTCCAAATGTAGATTGTCCCAATGTAAAGAGAATTCACTCTGATCTCTTAACCTTATGTTTAAGTCGAAGGCTTAGCAGCAGTAATTTAGGTAAATAAACATGGTGGACAAGGGTACATTTCTTAACCTATGTTTTATATTGAATATAGGATGTTGGTATTAAAAGCTGAAATCGATGTGTCGCTCATTTTGTATGTTTCACACCGTTTGCCAATTCACGGATGTTGGTAAATCTCTAAACCTTTGTTTGAGGTCAGTTTAGAATGTTTTTTTGTTTTGTTTTTCATCTTTAGTGGAAGAAAACATTTTGGATCACCAGTTCTGTAAATCTAATGTGTTCCTTGACAGAGACACGTGAGTGTACACTCAGCTCGACACATGCTGACGAGATAAGTCCTCACTCACCCAATCAGAGCGGGGCTTCCTGCTGGCATCCCTCGGTATTCGTCACTTGTCTCTCATTTCTGCACAGACAGATGTTTATCTCCACATCTGATAGATAGACCTGTGTTAATTCCATATAATTACGGGGTCTCTCATGGTACAAGCAGTAAGTTGGCTTTCAGCCTGTCACTGAAATATAGACTGTGAGTCTAATGATGTAAAAGTCATTATTCCCAATATTTCTGTGGATACCATGAATTATAAATGGGATTTCCTAAAATAGTGCGTGTATTTATTATAACTGTAACCAGCGTTCTTAATCACCCCCAATACGATCATTTAATACTCAGTGTATTGCTCTTTGATTGGAAATCCAGAAATGGGGAATGAAATCACTGCAGTAAGTTATTTTATTATTTATATAGTTTCCTTATTTTATATTTGTATGCAATTTAAATATATATATAATTCTGAAATCATTAACTCATTTACATCAAGACAGACTGCCCGATTTGATTACGGAGAGCTTTTTATTAGTTATCTAACTAATCGTATTGATTATTAAATTAAACCAGTAATGTACAACTTTCCAGCTTGTTTAACTCATTAGGGTCTAATCCCTAAAGTGTGAAGTTCGAGTTGAAAGCTACTCGAACTCCAAACTCGGATTGATTCATCTACCCCCACACAAAATGTTATTCACAAAGATGTGGTGAGGACGTGAGAGATGGCTGTCAGGTTTGGAGGTTGAGATGTACTTAGTCTTATAGTCTACGGGGATGAATTTTAATGAGTGATTTCTGAGACTCCTCTGCGTCGGACATCAGCATTCGAGTCTGGAGGTTGAGTTTGATTTAGTCTCCAAAATCACACCATTGAACCTCCCATTATAGAATATAGGGAACAAGGTCACATTCGACCTTCCAACCCGACCACCTTTCACCGAACTCGAATGTTAGTGAATAGACGACATTAGAATTGTAATGTGACCCCTGTAAAATGTCCGGTGTGCATTATGTCAGACTAAATACCCTTTGTTTGAAGCATAGTTGAATGGGAAAATGTTCTGCCTACTTTGGAAGGAAGATTGCAATTTCCTTCTGGATTCCCTGCAATCCCCTCATTCATGAATAAACGTCTTCTCAATTATAGACTCTCTCCACCAACGTGCGTCTAGAAAACTCCCCCAAAAGTGAACTGCCTGGAAGGGTCCCCCCAATAAAGCTTCTGAAAGACTGGGGGATACTTGCTCAATAGCAAATTCCCTGATCAATCCTTACTTCAGTGTGTAGCCCAGAGATTTAGCAAATGTACTAAATAGTGATGATGTAAATGTCCTTACCTGGCCTGGGTCACATACATCCAATGGATGCAATGTACCGAGCATAGTCTTACACATGCTTGATGGATAAACACCTTGGTTTGGGACATGAAGTAGCACAGCTCGGTTACTGCTAACATGAATTATTATACTGAGTCACTCATGCAAAGTCTGGCGATTGGGAAGAAGCCGCACAGAGCACAGTTTAAACCTTTCCTTCCATTCAAGGTAAATATGATTGATGTCTGGCTCGGATCCTCACGGTCGCCTGGCCTCTCATTCTCTTCCGATTGTTGAATCTGACAGTTCTTTAAACACCACAATTAATTCAACAAATGGAGAAAGTTCTCATTAAAGTTGTCATGTTAATTAATTAAATATAGAATCTAATTAGCGTATTGTCACTACGAGCTGACAGATTTCAGGATTTCTTTCTTTAATGCAAAATTTACTACAAGACAGTGATTTGCTGGGATAGAGTTTGTCTCTCGCAATGTTACTTAATCTCAGTATACTTCACTGGACGTATGCATCATCTGTTCAATCCTGGGGGTCACAGGTTCAATTCCTGGCAGGGTCTGCTCAGCCATTAAATAAAATGCATACTGTTAAATGGTTAATAGTAACATCCACTGGACATACATTAAAACCAGAGAATATCTGAACTCACCCTTCCTGGTTAAATACATTGTTATTATTAGTTTTAACTATTCTGTGTTTTTGCGTATCTTGTACAGATCTGCCTAATGGAGTGTAATACAGTGTTGCTATGACAACATAACCCTGCCCATCTCCCCAAGCCCCTCCTGTCTCTCCAAGCCCCTCCCATCTCTCTAAGCCCCTCCTGTCTCTCCAAGCCCCTCCCATCTCTCTAAGCCCCTCCTATCTCTTCAAGCCCCTCCCATCTATCCAAGCCCCTCCTATCTCTCTAAGCCCCTCCTATCTCCCCAAGCCCCTCCTTATTGGATGTCACTGAATTTAGAAGCCCCGGTGGGATTATGTCCAATGTTAAACTACAGAAGAAAAGTTCATTGTTTTAAAGTAAAATTGAGTGAATTTCACATGTATTAGAAATATGTAGAACACACAGGTAATAAGCTTTATCTTCACTTCTGACACATGTTAGCATGACTTGAAGCTGTTGTGTCTATTGATTACAGCGTTGGCTCATTTATACAATCAGCAGGGACGTATTGTACCACTTGTTTCTTGTTACCCAATATGGACAATTTTTGTCGGGAATTTCTGCTAATTTCAGGGTAATTTTGGTCCACATTTGATTTGGGGAACTCGACCTCTGGAACCGTTTGGACTCCCCTTTCTCTTAAAGTGCCAAATCGTGAAATTCCCCCAAATATGGCTCCACTAGCTGAATTTCAGGCATTCCAATTTGCAAGCTAATAGCTACAAATTGAATTTAAAAGTCAATGTTATATATTATAATATTATAAATATATAACAGTAATACTTATATTTCCTTTACTGTTTATTAACTTTATGTATTTTTATTTTTTATGTGTTAAGATTAAAGTTTGTCACATTTCACGGGGACTTTGGCTGTTGAGAGGCAGCATTTTCTCCTGGTATTTTACCCCTATGTTAGTGTCCAATTCACATGTATTGTTTGTTTGTTTCGCAGGTCCTTTCCTTGGGAGCTGACGTGTTACCAGAATATAAACTCCAGACCCCTCGAATCAATAAGTTTACCATATTGCACTATAGCCCCTTCAAAGCGGTATGGGACTGGTTAATTTTATTACTAGTGATTTATACTGCCATCTTTACACCGTACTCCGCTGCCTTTTTACTCAATGACCGGGAGGAGCAGAAGAGACGTGAATGTGGATATTCTTGCAACCCCCTGAATGTTGTTGACTTAATGGTGGACATTATGTTTATTATCGACATCCTCATCAACTTCCGCACGACTTACGTCAACCACAATGAAGAGGTCGTCAGCGACCCCGCCAAGATTGCGATTCATTACTTTAAAGGCTGGTTCCTAATCGATATGGTGGCCGCTATACCCTTCGATCTTCTCATATTTGGATCTGGTTCGGACGAGGTGGGTACTGAAAATCAGAATGTTTCAGGTAGTACTTGTCATCTTTTACTATCCCTTTAAACACCAACTGTCGGCAAAAATGAATTTATGTTTGATTGAAAGATTTCCTCAAGTGTGGGTTTTTTAAATAGAAATGCATTTGAAATTATATAAATAAAGCACCTTATTGAGCTCTGTATAGCTCTATCTGGAGAAGGACATGATGTTTAGAATCTGTGCTCTATATAGCTCTATCAGGGGGAGGACATGTTGTTTAGAATCTTTGCCCTGTATAGCTCTATCAGGGGGTGGACATGTTGTTTAGAATCTTTGCTCTGTATAGCTCTATCAGGGAGTGGACATGTTGTTTAGAATTTTTGCTCTGTATAGCTCTATCAGGGGGAGTGCATGTTGTTTAGAATCTTTGCCCTGTATAGCTCTATCAGGGGGTGGACATGTTGTTTAGAATCTTTGCTCTGTATAGCTTTATCAGGGGGTGGACATGTTGTTTAGAATCTTTCCTCTGTATAGTTCTATCAGTGGGCGGACATGTTGTTTAGAATCTTTGCCCTGTATAGCTCTATCAGGGGATGGACATGATGTTTAGAATCTTTGCCCTGTATAGCTCTATCAGGTGGTGGACATGTTGTTTAGAATGTTTGCTCTGTATAGCTCTATCAGGTGGTGGACATGTTGTTTAGAATGTTTGCTCTGTATAGCGCTATCAGGGGCAGCCATATTATTTAGAATCTTTGCTCTGTATAGCGCTAGTTAGATCGATATACATACATACATACATACATACATACATACATACAAATAGACATACATACAAAATTGTGTATGTGGATATATATATATATATATATATATATATATATATATATATATATATATATCACAGTACTGCACAGTGTGTGATTGTGTCACAGATTCCCCAGCAATAAAAAAAACTCATACTCAAATTAAATGCACACACATTGACACATGCATACATAGGCACACATACAACAAAATAGTCATTCTTACACACAAACTTACACTTATATACACACACTCAAATACACATAGTCACATTTACACACACACACACACACACACTGAGTCACACTTACACAAACACACACTGAGTCACACTTACACAAACACACACACACACACACGCACTGAGTCACACTTACACACATACACTGAGTCACACTTACACACATACACTGAGTCACACTTACACACACACACACACACACACTGAGTCTCTCTGGCCCTCAGGCAGCACTTCTCTGGCCCTCAGGCAGCACCTCTCTGGCTGCCAGGCCGCACCTCTCTGGCCCCCAGGGAGCACCTCTCTGGCCCTCAGACTGCACCTCTCTGGCCCTCAGACCGCACCTCTCTGGCCCTCAGACTGCACCTCTCTGGCCCTCAGACCGCACCTCTCTGGCCCTCAGGCAGCACCTCTCTGGCCCTCAGACCGCACCTCTCTGGCCGGCGGGCCGCACCTCTCTGACCCTCACACCGCACCTCTCTGGCCCTCAGACCGCACCTCTCTGGCCCTCAGACTGCACCTCTCTGGCCCCCAGGCCGCACCTCTCTGGCCCCCAGGCCGCACCTCTCTGGCCCCCAGGCCGCACCTCTCTGGCCCTCAGGCAGCACCTCTCTGGCCCTCAGGCAGCACCTCTCTGGCCCTCAGACCGCACCTCTCTGGCCCTCAGGCAGCACCTCTCTGGCCTTCAGGCAGCACCTCTCTGGCCCCCAGGCCGCACCTCTCTGGCCCCCAGGGAGCACCTCTCTGGCCCTCAGGCAGCACCTCTCTGGCCCTCAGGCAGCACCTCTCTGGCCCTCAGACCGCACCTCTCTGGCCCTCAGGCAGCACCTCTCTGGCCCTCACACCGCACCTCTCTGGCCCTCAGGCAGCACCTCTCTGGCCTTCAGGCAGCACCTCTCTGGCCCCCAGGCCGCACCTCTCTGGCCCCCAGGCAGCACCTCTCTGGCCCTCAGGCAGCACCTCTCTGGCCCTCAGGCAGCACCTCTCTGGCCCCCAGGCCGCACCTCTCTGGCCCTCAGGCAGCACCTCTCTGGCCCTCAGACCGCACCTCTCTGGCCCTCAGGCAGCACCTCTCTGGCCCTCAGGCAGCAACTCTCTGGCCCCCAGGCCGCACCTCTCTGGCCCCCAGGCAGCACCTCTCTGCCCCGATTCTCATGTCCTATAGGCTTCATATCCAGGTTTGTGTTCTGATATCAGTCGATCTCTAGAAAGTTCATTATTTTCCTGGGAATACATTTGTTTTCCCGATTCTTCTCTTTATTCTGCACTTTGCAGAGACTCTGGCTGGATGAGAATCAGCAGGAATAGTACAGAGTCAGCTAAATATGCAAACGGATGCATTCAGCCCATCATTAACAAGTAACACAAATACAAAGGCTTTTTTAATGCCAGGGAAAGGTTAAGAACAGGGAAGATTGTTTTATGAATAGATACAGGGGAAATATTATCCTGCAACAAATATATTGTGCAACATCTACTGTATAACAAATTAACAAGAGAAAACGTAATAAGTTATAAGAGCAGGTTTGTACGAGTGGGTATATTAGTGGGGGCTAGAAGCATTATTATTAATATTATTATTATTATTATTATTATTATTAAACATTAATCTACACTCATCAGAAATCCTAATCTCACTGTGCTACTACTGCAAGGGATTCTGGCTAGATGAATATAAATAAGGTTAACAGTGATCAAGTTTTTGCCACTCTAATCACTTACACTATACATAGATTCCTTGGAGCAAAAGCACTGTGTGCATCCTGCATCCCTCTTACTGTGTGCATACCCTGCATCCCTCTTACTGTGTGCATACCCTGCATCCCTCTTACTGTGTGCATACCCTGCATCCCTCTTACTGTGTGCATACCCTGCATACCTCTCACTGTGTGCATACCCTGCATCCCTCTTACTGTGTGCATACCCTGCATCCCTCTTACTGTGTGCATACCATGCATCCCTCTCACTGTGTGCATACCCTGCATCCCTCTCACAGTGTGCATACCCTGCATCCCTCTCACTGTGTGCATACCCTGCATCCCTCTTACTGTGTGCATACCCTGCATCCCTCTTACTGTGTGCATACCATGCATCCCTCTCACTGTGTGCATACCCTGCATCCCTCTCACAGTGTGCATACCCTGCATCCCTCTCACTGTGTGCATACCCTGCATCCCTCTCACTGTGTGCATACCCTGCATCCCTCTCACTGTGTGCATACCCTGCATCCCTCTCACTGTGTGCATACCCTGCATCCTTCTCACTGTGTGCATACCCTGCATCCCTCTCACTGTGTGCATACCCTGCATCCCTCTCACTGTGTGCATACCCTGCATTCCTCTCACTGTGTGCATACCCTGCATCCTTCTCAGACCCTGCATCCCTATCACTGTGTGCGTACCCTGCATCCCTCTCACTGTGTGCATCCTGCTTCCCTCTCACTGTGTGCATACCCTGCATCCCTCTCACTGTGTTCATACCCTGCATCCCTATCACTGTGTGCATACTGCATCCCTGTCACTGTGTGCATACCCTGCATCCCTCTCACTGTGTGCATACCCTGCATCCCTCTCACTGGGTGCATACCCTGCATCCCTCTCACTGGGTGCATACCCTGCATTCTTTTTACTGTGTGGACACAATAACTTTGGATAATTGTGTGCAAGTACGGACGTGCTCTGTTTCATTACTTTTTGCTGGTTAATACCAAGTGTAGCTACAGAAAATATGTAATTACCTGCATTTATTATTTTACAGACCACCACCCTGATTGGTCTTCTGAAGACGGCTCGGTTATTGCGGCTGGTCAGGGTGGCCAGAAAGCTGGACCGATATTCGGAATACGGGGCTGCTGTCCTCATGCTGCTGATGTGCATCTTTGCATTGATCGCTCACTGGCTGGCATGTATCTGGTACGCCATCGGAAACGTAGAAAGACCCTACTTAATCCATAAAATTAGCTGGTTGGACCAACTGGGAGACCAGATCAAGAAACCTTATAATTACAGTGACGCCAGCTCTGGTCCTTCCATAAAGGACAAGTACGTCACGGCCCTTTATTTCACCTTTAGCAGCCTCACAAGCGTGGGGTTTGGAAACGTGTCTCCCAACACCAACTCGGAAAAAATCTTCTCCATCTGCGTCATGCTTATTGGCTGTAAGTAGACATCCATCATCTTATTACTGTGTTATATTCCCTGATCATGGCATGCGTAATGAGAGGCTGCAAAATGCGTTGGGCTAGTATTACATTCCACCATGTTTGCAACCAAATCCCATGCAAGTGTTTGGAACAAGACTCTAATCTATAGAGGTGATGGCGGCTTTGTGATCAGGAAGCTTTTGTTTTACCCTTTTGACACTAATAAGTCATGATCCTTGAGTAATATGGAAAGAAGGCGTGTGTGCCATTGTAAACACATTATATATAAAGACACATATATCAAACCTGGAAAATAAACTGTAACAATAATAATCAGAAGCAGGACGTCATTCTTTAATGCTAGTTTTCTAAAGGGTGAAAACCTTGTTTCTCAACCCCCTTTGTAACTCTTAAAGGTTCTGTCAACCTAAATATTGCTTTAACCGTGAATGAGAAAAAGAAATGATGGAAAATGATTTATACAATAAGAAAAACATATGTAGAATGTGTCTGTCTCCAGCTTATGACATCACCTTGTGGCCTGACATGCAAATTACACATCTCCCATTGAAAAGGAGTTCATTTGCATATATGGGTGTCCAGAGGATTTTTTCCAGATTTCTGTCTAGTGTGAGCTGAATAAAGAACTGCTTTGCGTGACCACTATCATGTAGTGCTCGCTCCATGTAATCAAGATGTTCACAGCACACTGTACTCAGCCCTGGCCATGGAAAGGACAATGAAAGCAGTGCTGGTTCAGGGAGCACTGTATCCAAAGAAACATGCTGTATTTGAGTAACACCAACTCTGGGCACATCTGGATCTATTGATAGATATAGGGCAGGACTAGGAGTGAAACCAAGAGACTGTGACTTGGACTATAGCTGATCACATGGCAGGAGACTCAGAGACTGTGACTTGGACTATACCTGATCACATGGCAGGAGACTGAGAGACTGTGACTTGGACTATACCTGATCACATGGCAGGAGACTCAGATACTGTGACTTGGACTATACCTGATCACATGGCAGGAGACTCAGAGACTGTGACTTGGACTATACCTGATCACATGGCAGGAGACTCAGAGACTGTGACTTGGACTATACCTGATCACATGGCAGGAGACTCAGAGACTGTGACTTGGACTATACCTGATCACATGGCAGGAAACTCAGAGACTGTGACTTGGACTATACCTGATCACATGGCAGGAGACTGAGAGACTGTGACTTGGACTATACCTGATCACATGGCAGGAAACTCAGAGACTGTGACTTGGACTATAGCTGATCACATGGCACGAGACTCAGAGACTGTGACTTGGACTATAGCTGATCACATGGCAGGAGACTCAGAGACTGTGACTTGGACTATACCTGATCACATGGCAGGAAACTCAGAGACTGTGACTTGGACTATAGCTGATCACATGGCAGGAGACTCAGAGACTGTGACTTGGACTATACCTGATCACATGGCAGGAGACTCAGAGACTGTGACTTGGACTATACCTGATCACATGGCGGGAGACTCAGAGACTGTGACTTGGACTATACCTGATCACATGGCAGGAGACTCAGAGACTGTGACTTGGACTATACCTGATCACATGGCGGGAGACTCAGAGACTGTGACTTGGACTATACCTGATCACATGGCAGGAGACTGAGAGACTGTGACTTTGGGACTATACCTGATCACATGGCAGGAGACTCAGAGACTGTGACTTGGACTATACCTGATCACATGGCAGGAGACTCAGAGACTGTGATTTGGACTATACCTGATCACATGGCAGGAGACTCAGTGACTGTGACTTGGACTATACCTGATCACATGGCAGGAGACTCAGAGACTGTGACTTGGACTATAGCTGATCACAGGGCAGGAGACTCAGAGACTGTGACTTGGACTATACCTGATCACATGGCAGGAGACTCAGAGACTGTGACTTGGACTATACCTGATCACATGGCAGGAGACTCAGAGACTGTGACTTGGACTATACCTGATCACATGGCAGGAGACTCAGAGACTGTGACTTGGACTATACCTGATCACATGGCAGGAGACTCAGAGACTGTGACTTGGACTATACCTGATCACATGGCGGGAGACTCAGAGACTGTGACTTGGACTATACCTGATCACATGGCAGGAGACTCAGAGACTGTGACTTGGACTATAGCTGATCACATGGCAGGAGACTCAGAGACTGTGACTTGGACTATACCTGATCACATGGCAGGAGACTCAGAGACTGTGACTTGGACTATAGCTGATCACATGGCAGAAGACTCAGAGACTGTGAATTGGACTATACCTGATCACATGGCAGGAGACTCAGTGACTGTGACTTGGACTATACCTGATCACATGGCGGGAGACTCAGAGACTGTGACTTGGACTATACCTGATCACATGGCGGGAGACTCAGAGACTGTGACTTGGACTATACCTGATCACATGGCAGGAGACTCAGTGACTGTGACTTGGACTATACCTGATCACATGGCGGGAGACTCAGAGACTGTGACTTGGACTATACCTGATCACATGGCAGGAGACTCAGATACTGTGACTTGGACTATACCTGATCACATGGCAGGAGACTGAGAGACTGTGACTTGGACTATACCTGATCACATGGCAGGAGACTCAGAGACTGTGACTTGGACTATACCTGATCACATGGCAGGAGACTCAGAGACTGTGACTTGGACTATACCTGATCACATGGCAGGAGACTCAGAGACTGTGACTTGGACTATACCTGATCACATGGCAGGAGACTCAGAGACTGTGACTTTGGGACTATACCTGATCACATGGCAGGAGACTCAGATACTGTGACTTGGACTATACCTGATCACATGGCGGGAGACTCAGAGACTGTGACTTGGACTATACCTGATCACATGGCAGGAGACTCAGAGACTGTGACTTGGACTATACCTGATCACATGGCAGGAGACTCAGAGACTGTGACTTGGACTATACCTGATCACATGGCAGGAGACTCAGAGACTGTGACTTTGGGACTATACCTGATCACATGGCAGGAGACTCAGATACTGTGACTTGGACTATACCTGATCACATGGCGGGAGACTCAGAGACTGTGACTTGGACTATACCTGATCACATGGCAGGAGACTCAGAGACTGTGACTTGGACCATACCTGATCACATGGCAGGAGACTCAGAGACTGTGACTTGGACTATACCTGATCACATGGCAGGAGACTGAGAGACTGTGACTTGGACTATACCTGATCACATGGCAGGAGACTCAGATACTGTGACTTTGGGACTATACCTGATCACATGGCGGGAGACTCAGAGACTGTGACTTGGACTATACCTGATCACATGGCGGGAGACTCAGAGACTGTGACTTGGACTATACCTGATCACATGGCGGGAGACTCAGAGACTGTGACTTGGACTATACCTGATCACATGGCAGGAGACTCAGAGACTGTGACTTGGACTATACCTGATCACATGGCAGGAGACTCAGAGACTGTGACTTGGACTATACCTGATCACATGGCAGGAGACTCAGATACTGTGACTTGGACTATACCTGATCACATGGCGGGAGACTCAGAGACTGTGACTTGGACTATACCTGATCACATGGCGGGAGACTCAGAGACTGCGACTTGGACTATACCTGATCACATGGCAGGAGACTCAGATACTGTGACTTTGGGACTATACCTGATCACATGGCAGGAGACTCAGAGACTGTGACTTGGACTATACCTGATCACATGGCAGGAGACTCAGAGACTGTGACTTGGACTATACCTGATCACATGGCGGGAGACTCAGAGACTGTGACTTGGACTATACCTGATCACATGGCGGGAGACTCAGAGACTGTGATTTGGACTATACCTGATCACATGGCAGGAGACTCAGAGACTGTGACTTTGGGACTATACCTGATCACATGGCAGGAGACTCAGAGACTGTGACTTGGACTATACCTGATCACATGGCGGGAGACTCAGAGACTGTGACTTGGACTATACCTGATCACATGGCGGGAGACTCAGTGACTGTGACTTGGACTATACCTGATCACATGGCAGGAGACTCAGTGACTGTGACTTGGACTATATCTGATCACATGGCGGGAGACTCAGAGACTGTGACTTGGACTATACCTGATCACATGGCAGGAGACTCAGTGACTGTGACTTGGACTATACCTGATCACATGGCAGGAGACTCAGTGACTGTGACTTGGACTATACCTGATCACATGGCGGGAGACTCAGAGACTGTGACTTGGACTATACCTGATCACATGGCAGGAGACTCAGTGACTGTGACTTGGACTATACCTGATCACATGGCAGGAGACTCAGAGACTGTGACTTGGACTATACCTGATCACATGGCAGGAGACTCAGAGACTGTGACTTGGACTATACCTGATCACATGGCAGGAGACTCAGAGACTGTGACTTGGACTATACCTGATCACATGGCAGGAGACTCAGTGACTGTGACTTGGACTATACCTGATCACATGGCAGGAGACTCAGAGACTGTGACTTGGACTATACCTGATCACATGGCAGGAGACTCAGAGACTGTGACTTTGGGACTATACCTGATCACATGGCAGGAGACTCAGTGACTGTGACTTGGACTATACCTGATCACATGGCAGGAGACTCAGAGACTGTGACTTTGGGACTATACCTGATCACATGGCAGGAGACTCAGATACTGTGACTTTGGGACTATACCTGATCACATGGCGGGAGACTCAGAGACTGTGACTTTGGGACTATACCTGATCACATGGCAGGAGACTCAGATACTGTGACTTGGACTATACCTGATCACATGGCAGGAGACTCAGTGACTGTGACTTGGACTATACCTGATCACATGGCAGGAGACTCAGAGACTGTGACTTGGACTATACCTGATCACATGGCAGGAGACTCAGTGACTGTGACTTGGACTATACCTGATCACATGGCAAGAGACTCAGAGACTGTGACTTGGACTATACCTGATCACATGGCAAGAGACTCAGAGACTGTGACTTGGACTATACCTGATCACATGGCGGGAGACTCAGAGACTGTGACTTGGACTATACCTGATCACATGGCAGGAGACTCAGAGACTGTGACTTGGACTATACCTGATCACATGGCAGGAGACTCAGAGACTGTGACTTGGACTATACCTGATCACATGGCAGGAGACTCAGAGACTGTGACTTGGACTATACCTGATCACATGGCAGGAGACTCACAGACTGTGACTTGGACTATACCTGATCACATGGCAGGAGACTCAGAGACTGTGACTTGGACTATACCTGATCACATGGCAGGAGACTCAGAGACTGTGACTTGGACTATACCTGATCACATGGCAGGAGACTCAGAGACTGTGACTTGGACTATACCTGATCACATGGCAGGAGACTCAGATACTGTGACTTGGACTATACCTGATCACATGGCGGGAGACTCAGAGACTGTGACTTGGACTATACCTGATCACATGGCAGGAGACTCAGATACTGTGACTTGGACTATACCTGATCACATGGCAGGAGACTCAGAGACTGTGACTTGGACTATACCTGATCACATGGCGGGAGACTCAGAGACTGTGACTTGGACTATACCTGATCACATGGCGGGAGACTCAGAGACTGTGACTTGGACTATACCTGATCACATGGCGGGAGACTCAGAGACTGTGACTTGGACTATACCTGATCACATGGCAGGAGACTCAGTGACTGTGACTTGGACTATACCTGATCACATGGCGGGAGACTCAGAGACTGTGACTTGGACTATACCTGATCACATGGCAGGAGACTCAGAGACTGTGACTTGGACTATACCTGATCACATGGCGGGAGACTCAGAGACTGTGACTTGGACTATACCTGATCACATGGCAGGAGACTCAGATACTGTGACTTGGACCAAACCTGATCACATGGCGGGAGACTCAGAGACTGTGACTTGGACTATACCTGATCACATGGCAGGAGACTCAGAGACTGTGACTTGGACTATACCTGATCACATGGCGGGAGACTCAGAGACTGTGACTTGGACTATACCTGATCACATGGCAGGAGACTCAGATACTGTGACTTGGACCAAACCTGATCACATGGCAGGAGACTCAGAGACTGTGACTTTGGGACTATACCTGATCACATGGCAGGAGACTCAGAGACTGTGACTTGGACTATACCTGATCACATGGCAGGAGACTCAGATACTGTGACTTTGGGACTATACCTGATCACATGGCAGGAGACTCAGAGACTGTGACTTGGACTATACCTGATCACATGGCAGGAGACTCAGAGACTGTGACTTGGACTATACCTGATCACATGGCGGGAGACTCAGAGACTGTGACTTGGACTATACCTGATCACATGGCAGGAGACTCAGAGACTGTGACTTGGACTATACCTGATCACATGGCAGGAGACTCAGACACTGTGACTTGGACTATACCTGATCACATGGCAGGAAACTCAGAGACTGTGACTTGGACTATAGCTGATCACATGGCAGGAGACTCAGAGACTGTGACTTGGACTATACCTGATCACATGGCAGGAGACTGAGAGACTGTGACTTTGGGACTATACCTGATCACATGGCAGGAGACTCAGAGACTGTGACTTGGACTATACCTGATCACATGGCAGGAGACTCAGAGACTGTGATTTGGACTATACCTGATCACATGGCAGGAGACTCAGTGACTGTGACTTGGACTATACCTGATCACATGGCAGGAGACTCAGAGACTGTGACTTGGACTATAGCTGATCACAGGGCAGGAGACTCAGAGACTGTGACTTGGACTATACCTGATCACATGGCAGGAGACTCAGAGACTGTGACTTGGACTATACCTGATCACATGGCAGGAGACTCAGAGACTGTGACTTGGACTATACCTGATCACATGGCAGGAGACTCAGAGACTGTGACTTGGACTATACCTGATCACATGGCAGGAGACTCAGAGACTGTGACTTGGACTATACCTGATCACATGGCGGGAGACTCAGAGACTGTGACTTGGACTATACCTGATCACATGGCAGGAGACTCAGAGACTGTGACTTGGACTATAGCTGATCACATGGCAGGAGACTCAGAGACTGTGACTTGGACTATACCTGATCACATGGCAGGAGACTCAGAGACTGTGACTTGGACTATAGCTGATCACATGGCAGAAGACTCAGAGACTGTGAATTGGACTATACCTGATCACATGGCAGGAGACTCAGTGACTGTGACTTGGACTATACCTGATCACATGGCGGGAGACTCAGAGACTGTGACTTGGACTATACCTGATCACATGGCGGGAGACTCAGAGACTGTGACTTGGACTATACCTGATCACATGGCAGGAGACTCAGTGACTGTGACTTGGACTATACCTGATCACATGGCGGGAGACTCAGAGACTGTGACTTGGACTATACCTGATCACATGGCAGGAGACTCAGATACTGTGACTTGGACTATACCTGATCACATGGCAGGAGACTGAGAGACTGTGACTTGGACTATACCTGATCACATGGCAGGAGACTCAGAGACTGTGACTTGGACTATACCTGATCACATGGCAGGAGACTCAGAGACTGTGACTTGGACTATACCTGATCACATGGCAGGAGACTCAGAGACTGTGACTTGGACTATACCTGATCACATGGCAGGAGACTCAGAGACTGTGACTTTGGGACTATACCTGATCACATGGCAGGAGACTCAGATACTGTGACTTGGACTATACCTGATCACATGGCGGGAGACTCAGAGACTGTGACTTGGACTATACCTGATCACATGGCAGGAGACTCAGAGACTGTGACTTGGACTATACCTGATCACATGGCAGGAGACTCAGAGACTGTGACTTGGACTATACCTGATCACATGGCAGGAGACTCAGAGACTGTGACTTTGGGACTATACCTGATCACATGGCAGGAGACTCAGATACTGTGACTTGGACTATACCTGATCACATGGCGGGAGACTCAGAGACTGTGACTTGGACTATACCTGATCACATGGCAGGAGACTCAGAGACTGTGACTTGGACCATACCTGATCACATGGCAGGAGACTCAGAGACTGTGACTTGGACTATACCTGATCACATGGCAGGAGACTGAGAGACTGTGACTTGGACTATACCTGATCACATGGCAGGAGACTCAGATACTGTGACTTTGGGACTATACCTGATCACATGGCGGGAGACTCAGAGACTGTGACTTGGACTATACCTGATCACATGGCGGGAGACTCAGAGACTGTGACTTGGACTATACCTGATCACATGGCGGGAGACTCAGAGACTGTGACTTGGACTATACCTGATCACATGGCAGGAGACTCAGAGACTGTGACTTGGACTATACCTGATCACATGGCAGGAGACTCAGAGACTGTGACTTGGACTATACCTGATCACATGGCAGGAGACTCAGATACTGTGACTTGGACTATACCTGATCACATGGCGGGAGACTCAGAGACTGTGACTTGGACTATACCTGATCACATGGCGGGAGACTCAGAGACTGCGACTTGGACTATACCTGATCACATGGCAGGAGACTCAGATACTGTGACTTTGGGACTATACCTGATCACATGGCAGGAGACTCAGAGACTGTGACTTGGACTATACCTGATCACATGGCAGGAGACTCAGAGACTGTGACTTGGACTATACCTGATCACATGGCGGGAGACTCAGAGACTGTGACTTGGACTATACCTGATCACATGGCGGGAGACTCAGAGACTGTGATTTGGACTATACCTGATCACATGGCAGGAGACTCAGAGACTGTGACTTTGGGACTATACCTGATCACATGGCAGGAGACTCAGAGACTGTGACTTGGACTATACCTGATCACATGGCGGGAGACTCAGAGACTGTGACTTGGACTATACCTGATCACATGGCGGGAGACTCAGTGACTGTGACTTGGACTATACCTGATCACATGGCAGGAGACTCAGTGACTGTGACTTGGACTATATCTGATCACATGGCGGGAGACTCAGAGACTGTGACTTGGACTATACCTGATCACATGGCAGGAGACTCAGTGACTGTGACTTGGACTATACCTGATCACATGGCAGGAGACTCAGTGACTGTGACTTGGACTATACCTGATCACATGGCGGGAGACTCAGAGACTGTGACTTGGACTATACCTGATCACATGGCAGGAGACTCAGTGACTGTGACTTGGACTATACCTGATCACATGGCAGGAGACTCAGAGACTGTGACTTGGACTATACCTGATCACATGGCAGGAGACTCAGAGACTGTGACTTGGACTATACCTGATCACATGGCAGGAGACTCAGAGACTGTGACTTGGACTATACCTGATCACATGGCAGGAGACTCAGTGACTGTGACTTGGACTATACCTGATCACATGGCAGGAGACTCAGAGACTGTGACTTGGACTATACCTGATCACATGGCAGGAGACTCAGAGACTGTGACTTTGGGACTATACCTGATCACATGGCAGGAGACTCAGTGACTGTGACTTGGACTATACCTGATCACATGGCAGGAGACTCAGAGACTGTGACTTTGGGACTATACCTGATCACATGGCAGGAGACTCAGATACTGTGACTTTGGGACTATACCTGATCACATGGCGGGAGACTCAGAGACTGTGACTTTGGGACTATACCTGATCACATGGCAGGAGACTCAGATACTGTGACTTGGACTATACCTGATCACATGGCAGGAGACTCAGTGACTGTGACTTGGACTATACCTGATCACATGGCAGGAGACTCAGAGACTGTGACTTGGACTATACCTGATCACATGGCAGGAGACTCAGAGACTGTGACTTGGACTATACCTGATCACATGGCAGGAGACTCAGAGACTGTGACTTGGACTATACCTGATCACATGGCAGGAGACTCACAGACTGTGACTTGGACTATACCTGATCACATGGCAGGAGACTCAGAGACTGTGACTTGGACTATACCTGATCACATGGCAGGAGACTCAGAGACTGTGACTTGGACTATACCTGATCACATGGCAGGAGACTCAGAGACTGTGACTTGGACTATACCTGATCACATGGCAGGAGACTCAGATACTGTGACTTGGACTATACCTGATCACATGGCGGGAGACTCAGAGACTGTGACTTGGACTATACCTGATCACATGGCAGGAGACTCAGATACTGTGACTTGGACTATACCTGATCACATGGCAGGAGACTCAGAGACTGTGACTTGGACTATACCTGATCACATGGCGGGAGACTCAGAGACTGTGACTTGGACTATACCTGATCACATGGCGGGAGACTCAGAGACTGTGACTTGGACTATACCTGATCACATGGCGGGAGACTCAGAGACTGTGACTTGGACTATACCTGATCACATGGCGGGAGACTCAGAGACTGTGACTTTGGGACTATACCTGATCACATGGCAGGAGACTCAGAGACTGTGACTTGGACTATAGCTGATCACATGGCAGGAGACTCAGTGACTGTGACTTGGACTATACCTGATCACATGGCGGGAGACTCAGAGACTGTGACTTGGACTATACCTGATCACATGGCAGGAGACTCAGATACTGTGACTTTGGGACTATACCTGATCACATGGCAGGAGACTCAGAGACTGTGACTTGGACTATACCTGATCACATGGCAGGAGACTCAGAGACTGTGACTTGGACTATACCTGATCACATGGCGGGAGACTCAGAGACTGTGACTTGGACTATACCTGATCACATGGCAGGAGACTCAGAGACTGTGACTTGGACTATACCTGATCACATGGCAGGAGACTCAGAGACTGTGACTTGGACTATACCTGATCACATGGCGGGAGACTCAGAGACTGTGACTTGGACTATACCTGATCACATGGCCGGATAACCTGGCTTTGTGAGGGAAGACGTCATATGTTACTTCCCTTATTGAAAAGATGAAGAATACTACATTATATTAGACTGTTTTGTTTTCTCTCCTTTTATATGTATTACACATTACCCTGGAACCTGAATTCACGAAAATACTTCTGTTACATCCGGTCCTCTTTTTGTCTTTTGCCTTTTAAAGTATTGTGATTGGGGTTTGGTCACCAGATAAGCTGCCACTGTGTTTTCTTTCCACAATAGTGTGCAACCCTTCTGCTTGCTTTCAATATAAATGTTTGTCCATGTTTTGTGTAGGGTACAGGTTTGTCATGATGTCCAGGTTTGATATAACAAGTTCTAGTAGGTGATCAATAAATCCCTGCTGTTAGAACTGGGAATTAGCTGTTGATTAGGTTTGTCAGGTTTATTAAGTATTTGATGCCAGTCCTGGTTAATGATTGTCTAGATATCTAGGGAATATCTTATGTCACAGAGCTGGGAATGAACCTTGATTAGGAAAACATGCATTAAAGATTAAATCTTCCCATGACTGACCCTTCTAATGTGATCTTTATCTCTTTTAAATCCAGCATTAATGTATGCAAGTATATTTGGAAATGTGTCTGCAATAATCCAAAGATTATATTCAGGAACAGCAAGATATCACATGCAAATGCTTCGAGTGAAGGAATTCATAAGATTTCATCAGATTCCAAACCCTTTACGTCAGAGGCTTGAAGAATATTTCCAACATGCTTGGACCTATACCAATGGGATTGACATGAATATGGTACGACCCTGTGTTTTATTATGCATAGTATCTTCACTTCTAAATTGGCCAATGTCATGTGAGATGTATGTGTGGTGCACATATCAGCTTAGAAGAAACACCAGTTGTTAAATTGGATTAGAAATCACAAGAAAGGCATTAATGTATAGTGTGATGTTTCAGGATTAGAGAAATGCAAAGTCAGATATTAGAAATACAATACTTGGAATGTCAGCTATTAGATGTACAATACGTGCAATGTCTGATATTAGATAAACAATACTTACAATGTCTGATATTAGATATACAATATTTGCAAGGTCTGATATTAGATATATAATACTTTCAATGTCTGATATTAGATATACAATACTTTCACTGTCTGATATTAGATATACAATACTTGTAATGTCTGATATTATATATACAATATTTACAAGGTCTGATATTAGATATATAATACTTGCAACGTCAGATATTAGATATACCATACTTGCAATGTCTGATATTAGATATACAATACATGCAACATCTGATATTAGATATAGCATACTTGCAATGTCTGATATTAGATATACAATACTTGTAATGTCTGATATTATATATACAATACTTGCAATGTCAAATATTAGATATACAATACTTGCAACATGTGATATTAGATATACAATACTTGGAATGTCAGATATTAGTTATACAATACTTGCAACGTCTGATATAAGATATACAATACTTGCAGTGTCTGATATTAGATATACAATACTTGCAACGTCTGATATTAGATATACAACACTTTCACTGTCTGATATTAGATAAACAATACTTGCAATGTCTGATATTAGATATACAATACATGCAGTGTCTGATATTAGATATACAATACTTGCAACGTCTAATATTAGATATACAATACATACAGTGTCTGATATTAGATATACAATACTTGCACCATCTGATATTAGATATACAACACTTTCACTGTCTGATATTAGATATACAATACTTGCAACGTCAGCTATTGGATATACAATACTTGTAATGTCTGATATTAGATATACTATACTTGCAACGTCTGATATTAGATAAACAATACTTGCAATGTCAGATATTAGATATACAATACTTACAATGTCTGATATTAGATATACAATACTTGCAATGTCTGATATTGGATATACAATACTTGCAACGTCTGATATTAGATATACAATATACAATACTTACAACAACTGATATTATATATACAATACTTGCAATGTCTGGTATTAGATATACAATGCATATAAGGTCTGATATTAGATATACAATACTTGCAACGCCAGATATTACATATACAATACTTGTAACGTCTGATATTAGATATACAGTACATTCAACGTCTGATAATAGATATACAATACTTGTAATGCCAGATATTAGATCTACAATACTGGTTACGTCTGATATTAGATATACTATACTCACAATGTCAGATATTAGATATAGAGTACTTGCAATGTCTTAAATTAGATATACAATATTTATAATGTCTGATATTAGATATACAAAACTTGCAACGTCTGATATTAGAATACTTGCAACATAAGATATTAGATATACAATACTTGCTAAGGTATCACTTGTAAAGTGTGTGTCTAACTTGTGTTGTTTTGTGATCTGTGATTTTGTGTATTGGAGACTTGTTTTTTCTTGTACAGTGTTAATGTTGTGTACTTCTTTCTGTATGACTTTCACATTCATTTAACCTTGAAGTGCCATTGACAAGGAGTTAAGAACCAATGCATGTGTCTGGACAAACCATACATCAAGCTCCAGCCCAGAAAAAAAAACCTTAACAATAATATAATCATCAGAAACAGGTCATCATCCATTCTCGCTGCTCTATCAGGGGGCAGCAACCTTGTTTCTGAACCACCTTTGGGAGTCTTAAATATCAAGGAGCAGAAGCAGCGGCACCAAGAGCTCTATAAACTGCCCTCCGCGGTGCTGCGGAAATGCTTGGAAAATCACAGTGCATGTTATTATATCACACAGAATGTTTAATAAGCATGAAGAGTAAACCCATCCGTGTGTAACAAATTATGTCATAACTGGATAAAGACAGAGCCAAACACATAGCTGCTTGAATTCAATATACAATCTGCTGTGCCAAGCAAGATACAATGTATATATTATGATATCATATATATAATATGAGTATATATATATATATATATATATATATATATATATAATATGTGTATATATATGCACATGCATGTGTACGTACGGTGTATATAATTGTATATGTTTGTATAGCAGTATATCTACATATATATATATATAATTATATATAGAGTTGCATTTCTAACCATTTGCACTGGTAGATTTTAGATCTTCCTGAATTCTAGTGTATTATTGATGCTGCTGTTTTATAATCTGTACTTATGTTAAATTTATCTTTTTTGTGCCTGCTTCAAAAATTAATTCATGGAATGCCACCACACACGGGTAAGAACAGGAGGTATTTTAAATGAATTATTCCCCTTGACTATATATTGTAAATATATATATATATATATATCTATTTTAGGAATCCGTTTCACGCATTTCATTTCACTGCATGAGTTTAAAAAAAAATACAAATGACAGGTATTTTGAGGTTGAATGTAAACCAGGCGGCAAATGGGGAAAGAATCTGAGACATCAGGGGGTTATGTATGAAATCCAATAGTGCAATCACCATAGTAATCAATGGAATGTTCCACAGTCACCATGGAAGCGGATGGAATGTTCCACAGTCACCATGGTAATCAATGGAATGTTCCACAGTCACCATGGAAGCGGATGGAATGTTCCACAGTCACCATGGTAATCAATGGAATGTTCCACAGTCACCATGGAAGCGGATGGAATGTTCCACAGTCACCATGAAAGCTGATGGAATGTTCCACAGTCACCATGGAAACCAATGGAATGTTCCACAGTCACCATGGAAATCAATGGAATGTTCCACAGTCACCATGGAAACCAATGGAATGTTCCACAGTCACCATGGAAACAGATGGAATGTCCCTGCTTATTACATTACTTTTAGAACTTTACCCCAGAAATGACCGTAATACAGAATCACCATTATGAATAGGCTTAGCACCTTTTCTACCAAAAAATACCAGCCATGCTACTGCCTCCATAGACTTTACATTGTCCTTAAGACAGTTTGTACCGGCCTGCCAGTAAAATACCGGCTATGTGGCGAGCCTAATTATGAACTGTGCACCAAACAATGAATTGTGCTAAACTGACAAGGGAAATGTTAAAACCAGGCAGTAGTAGCCGAGCTGGAGAGATAGGCAAGTTGGAGAATTTTTCCAGCTCAGCTATTTACATCTAATTTTGACAGTTCACTTGTCAGTTGACTACTAAGTGAATATACTCCAGTGTGTATCTATTTATACTGTTATTTATTTAGTTGAACTATGGGTGGCAGTTTAACCATTAATCAATCCTGTCTCGTTAAGACTGGCGCATCCATCTTGTGTAAACGAAACATTACATCTGACACAAGGGTCACAAGATATAATGACCTGAATTAATACATTTACACCCCAAATATTCAACATTCAACATCAAAAATCGTTTTTTGTTTTCAGTTTTGTGCACACTTTGTGTCCTACTGACAGTAATTCCAGTTGGTTTTATTAGAGAGGATTGGAATATTCCTTTTTGCCGTGTGCATGTTACACATTCCAGCTCTCATACATTGATTTGCATGTGTCTATATATATTGCATGAAGAAACAGACAATTTAATGATCAAGTCAGTGATTCAACACGTTAGAACTACCGTGGTCTTTTTTAAACTAGCTTTAATGGAGAAATAGTGATAGTAATTTCTTATCAAGGATAATGTAACAATATTGTTTTCCTAGAGGAAAAAGTAAAACAGAATAATATTCCTAAAAATAATATCAGGGGGAAAATGATATATATATATATTGAGCAGCTACCAAAAAACACCTGTGTGATTCCTACATCTAAAAGAATAATAACCAGCTAATTGGTCCAGAGCAACTTCCAAAGTGTGTTACTCTTAATGTATGTTGTTTTTTCATTGATTGTTCCATCTTTTATGACCCTGTACATTATTGTTTTGCATGAATTTCATTTGATTAATGTGTACACTAGTTTTTATGATAATATTCCTGCCATGTCAAACGTTGTGATGTCATTCGATAAATAATGTCGTTTTTAGAGGCCAAAGGTTCCTATGATCTCAGCCTTTTATGTTGCAATATGGGTTTTATTTTCACAAATATTAATTTTAATTAAACCCAAAGAAGCACAGATATTGTACCTGTAAAGTGTTTCTAAGTAATGATTATTACAGACATGTGATATGGTTTAATTCTCACACGTGGGGGGTTCTTATAGGAGGAAGTGTCGTAATAATAGATATAAATAACATACATTTTACTAATTTCCTATAGATTACTTTTAAGTAGATTTTTTTAATGAGCCACAGCTGTTTTAAATTATTTTTCTGTTTGGTTATATCTGAGAAACATGACCCTCTTTTAGCTCCTTGTTATTTTAAACTAATCTGCATAAAGGCTGAGCTAATCTGCATAAAGGAGTTAGCTAATCTGCATAAAGGCTGAGCTAATCTGCATAAAGGGTGAGCTAGTCTGCATAAAGGCTGAGATAATCTGCATAAAGGGTGAGCTAGTCTGCATAAAGGAGTTAGCTAATCTGCATAAAGGAGTTAGCTAATCTGCATAAAGGCTGAGCTAATCTGCATAAAGGGTGAGCTAGTCTGCATAAAGCAGGGGTCCTCAAACTTTTTAAACAGGGGGCCAGTTCACTGTCCCTCAGACCGTTGGAGGGCCGGACTATAGTAAAAACAAAAACTATGAACAAATTCCTATGCACACTGCATACATCTTATTTTGAAACAAATCGGGAACTAATACAATATTTAAAATGAAGTAAAGTTAAATCAACAAACTTACTTATTTCAATGGGAATAGTGTGCCAGTCAGATGCCCAGGAATATTATGCCAGTCAGAGCCCAGTAATATTGTACCAGTCAGATGCCCAGTAATATTATGCCAGTCAGATGCCCAGTAATATTATGCCAGTCAGATGCCCAGGAATATTGTGCCAGTCAGAGCCCAGGAATAGTGTGCCAGTCAGATGCCCAGGAATATTATGCCAGTCAGAGCCCAGTAATATTGTACCAGTCAGATGCCCAGTAATATTATGCCAGTCAGATGCCCAGTAATATTATGCCAGTCAGATGCCCAGGAATATTGTGCCAGTCAGAGCCCAGGAATAGTGTGCCATTCAGATGCCCAGTAATATTATGCCAGTCAGAGCCCAGGAATATTATGCCAGTCAGATGCCCAGTAATATTATGCCAGTCAGATGCCCAGTAATATTATGCCAGTCAGTGCCCAGTAATATTATACCAGTCAGATGCCCAGTAATATTTTGCCAGTCAGTGCCCAGTAATATTTTGCCATTCAGATGCCCAGTAATATTTTGCCATTCAGATGCCCAGTAATATTATGCCAGTCAGTGCCCAGTAATATTATACCAGTCAGTGCCCAGTAATATTTTGCCATTCAGATGCCCAGTAATATTATGCCAGTCAGTGCCCAGTAATATTATGCCAGTCAGTGCCCAGTAATATTATGCCAGTCAGATGCCCAGTAATATTTTTCCATTCAGATGCCCAGTAATATTATGCCAGTCAGTGCCCAGTAATATTATGCCAGTCAGAGCCCAGTAATATTGTGCCAGTCAGATGCCCAGTAATATTTTGCCATTCAGATGCCCAGTAATATTATGCCAGTCAGTGCCCAGTAATATTATGCCAGTCAGATGTCCAGTAATATTATGCCAGTCAGTGCCCAGTAATATTATGCCAGTCAGATGTCCAGTAATATTATGCCAGTCAGATGTCCAGTAATATTATGCCAGTCAGTGCGCAGTAATATTATGCCAGTCAGATGTCCAGTAATATTATGCCAGTCAGATGTCCAGTAATATTATGCCAGTCAGTGCCCAGTAATATTATGCCAGTCAGATGTCCAGTAATATTATGCCAGTCAGTGCCCAGTAATATTATGCCAGTCAGATGTCCAGTAATATTATGCCAGTCAGATGTCCAGTAATATTATGCCAGTCAGTGCGCAGTAATATTATGCCAGTCAGATGTCCAGTAATATTATGCTATTCAGATGCCCAGTAATATTTTGCCATTCAGATGCCCAGTTATATTATGCCAGTCAGATGTCCAGTAATATTATGCCTCTCAGATGCCCAGTAATATTATGCCAGTCAGATGCCCAGTAATATTATGCCAGTCAGATGTCCAGTAATATTATGCCAGTCAGTGCGCAGTAATATTATGCCAGTCAGATGTCCAGTAATATTATGCCAGTCAGATGTCCAGTAATATTATGCCAGTCAGTGCCCAGTAATATTATGCCAGTCAGATGTCCAGTAATATTATGCCAGTCAGTGCCCAGTAATATTATGCCAGTCAGATGTCCAGTAATATTATGCCAGTCAGATGTCCAGTAATATTATGCTATTCAGATGCCTGTAATATTATGCCAGTCAGATGCCCAGTAATATTATGCCAGTCAGATGTCCAGTAATATTATGCCAGTCAGATGTCCAGTAATATTATGCCAGTCAGTGCGCAGTAATATTATGCCAGTCAGATGTCCAGTAATATTATGCTATTCAGATGCCCAGTAATATTATGCTATTCAGATGCCCAGTAATATTTTGCCATTCAGATGCCCAGTTATATTATGCCAGTCAGATGTCCAGTAATATTATGCCTCTCAGATGCCCAGTAATATTATGCCAGTCAGATGCCCAGTAATATTATACCAGTCAGATGCCCAGTAATATTTTGCCAGTCAGATGCCCAGTAATATTTTGCCTCTCAGATGCCCAGTAATATTTTGCCAGTTAGATGCCCAGTAATATTATGCCAGTCAGATGCCCAGTAATATTATGCCTCTCAGATGCCCAGTAATATTTTGCCTCTCAGATGTCCAGTAATATTATGCCAGTCAGATGCCCAGTAATATTTTGCCAGTCAGATGTCCAGTAATATTATGCCAGTCAGATGCCCAGGAATAAAGTGCCAGCCAGATGCTCGTTATACCTCCCTCCTCCCTCCTCCCGCGCATCCCCATCACTTACCTCCAGCTGCTGTGTCCCCGGCCGGACGCCTTTCGCAGAGTTTCCCTCTCCCTTTCTGCAGCCGAATCCCCTGCGGCTGCCCCAAAAAAAAAGAAGAAAAAAAAGGTAAACAGTGGGGAGCGGGGGGTGCCGGCACCCCCCGCGGGCCGTATTAATGTCGGCGGCGGGCCGCATGTGGCCCGCGGGCCGTACTTTGAGGACCCCTGGCATAAAGGGTGAGCTAATCTGCATAAAGGGTGAGCTAATCTGCATAAAGGGCTGTACTAATCTGCATAAAGGGTTGTACTAATCTGCATAAAGGGTGAGCTAATCTGCATAAAGGGATGTACTAATCTGCATAAAGGGGTGTACTAATCTGCTTAAAGGGGTGTACTAATCTGCATAAAGGGGTGTACTAATCTGCATAAATTGGTGCATAGGCAACTAAAGTGTCATTGATGTGGGACTGACCCCAGGCCCACTGATCTTTGTTTAAATGCTGTGGATCATGAATAAATATTACTATTATGTATTGTAGCTGCCAGGAAGGTAATGATCCCCTCTGTCTGCATATAACACCCTGCTATGTATAATTATCATGTAGTCAGATTTTGAAAAGCCTGCTCTCTATCTGGTAACATGATGCAAACTGGTCCATATACCTATGGTATCGCCTATGGGCAATGTTTGCTTTTCATACCCAGTGACACAAAAGCAGTTACCCCCAGATTACTTTACTGGTATGAACGTATCCTTCCTGAGTGTGATCCTGAGTGTTCTACCTGAGTGTGATCCTGAGTGTGATCCTGAGTGTGATCCTATGTGTTCTACCAGAGTGTGATCCTGAGTGTGATCCTGAGAGTTCTACAGGAGTGTGATCCTGAGAGTTCTACCTGAGTGTGATCCTGAGAGTTCTACCTGAGTGTGATCCTGAGTGTGATCCTGATAGTTCTACCTGAGTGTGATCCTGAGTGTGATCCTGAGAGTTCTACCTGAGTGTGATCCTAAGTGTTCTACCAGAGTTTGATCCTGAGTGTGATCCTGAGAGTTCTACCTGAGTGTGATCCTGAGTGTTCTACCTGAGTGTGATCCTGAGTGTTCTACCTGAGTGTGATCCTAAGTGTTCTACCAGAGTGTGATCCCGAGTGTGATCCTGAGAGTTCTACCAGAGTGTGATCCTGAGAGTTCTACAGGAGTGTGATCCTGAGAGTTCTACCTGAGTGTGATCCTGAGAGTTCTACCTGAGTGTGATCCTGAGTGTGATCCTGATAGTTCTACCTGAGTGTGATCCTGAGTGTGATCCTGAGAGTTCTACCTGAGTGTGATCCTGAGTATGATCCTGAGTGTGATCCTGAGAGTTCTACCTGAGTGTGATCCTGAGTGTGATCCTGAGTGTGGCCCTGAGTGTGACCCTGAGTGTGATCCTGAGTGTGATCCTGAGTGTGATCCTGAGAGTTCTACCTGAGTGTGATCCTAAGTGTTCTACCAGAGTGTGATCCTGAGTGTTCTACCTGAGTGTGATCCTAAGTGTTCTACCAGAGTGTGATCCTGAGTGTGATCCTGAGAGTTCTACCAGAGTGTGATCCTGAGTGTGATCCTGAGAGTTCTACAGGAGTGTGATCCTGAGAGTTCTACCTGAGTGTGATCCTGAGAGTTCTACCTGAGTATGATCCTGAGTGTGATCCTGAGAGTTCTACCTGAGTGTGATCCTGAGAGTTCTACCTGAGTGTGATCCTGAGTGTGATCCTGAGTGTGATCATGAGTGTGATACTGAGAGTTCTACCTGAGTGTGATCCTGAGTGTGATCCTGAGAGTTCTACCTGAGTGTGATCCTGAGTGTTCTACCAGAGTGTGATCCTGAGTGTGATCCTGAGAGTTCTACATGAGTGTGATCCTGAGTGTGATCCCATTGATGTGGGACTGACCCCAGGCCCACTGATCTTTGTTTAAATGCTGTGGATCATGAATAAATATTACTATTATGTATTGTAGCTGCCAGGAAGGTAATGATCCCCTCTGTCTGCATATAACACCCTGCTATGTATAATTATCATGTAGTCAGATTTTGAAAAGCCTGCTCTCTATCTGGTAACATGATGCAAACTGGTCCATATACCTATGGTATCGCCTATGGGCAATGTTTGCTTTTCATACCCAGTGACACAAAAGCAGTTACCCCCAGATTACTTTACTGGTATGAACGTATCCTTCCTGAGTGTGATCCTGAGTGTTCTACCTGAGTGTGATCCTGAGTGTGATCCTGAGTGTGATCCTGAGTGTGATCCTATGTGTTCTACCAGAGTGTGATCCTGAGTGTGATCCTGAGAGTTCTACAGGAGTGTGATCCTGAGAGTTCTACCTGAGTGTGATCCTGAGAGTTCTACCTGAGTGTGATCCTGAGTGTGATCCTGATAGTTCTACCTGAGTGTGATCCTGAGTGTGATCCTGAGAGTTCTACCTGAGTGTGATCCTAAGTGTTCTACCAGAGTTTGATCCTGAGTGTGATCCTGAGAGTTCTACCTGAGTGTGATCCTGAGTGTTCTACCTGAGTGTGATCCTAGGTGTTCTACCTGAGTGTGATCCTAAGTGTTCTACCAGAGTGTGATCCTGAGTGTGATCCTGAGAGTTCTACCAGAGTGTGATCCTGAGAGTTCTACAGGAGTGTGATCCTGAGAGTTCTACCTGAGTGTGATCCTGAGAGTTCTACCTGAGTGTGATCCTGAGTGTGATCCTGATAGTTCTACCTGAGTGTGATCCTGAGTGTGATCCTGAGAGTTCTACCTGAGTGTGATCCTGAGTATGATCCTGAGTGTGATCCTGAGAGTTCTACCTGAGTGTGATCCTGAGTGTGATCCTGAGTGTGGCCCTGAGTGTGACCCTGAGTGTGATCCTGAGTGTGATCCTGAGTGTGATCCTGAGAGTTCTACCTGAGTGTGATCCTAAGTGTTCTACCAGAGTGTGATCCTGAGTGTTCTACCTGAGTGTGATCCTAAGTGTTCTACCAGAGTGTGATCCTGAGTGTGATCCTGAGAGTTCTACCAGAGTGTGATCCTGAGTGTGATCCTGAGAGTTCTACAGGAGTGTGATCCTGAGAGTTCTACCTGAGTGTGATCCTGAGAGTTCTACCTGAGTATGATCCTGAGTGTGATCCTGAGAGTTCTACCTGAGTGTGATCCTGAGAGTTCTACCTGAGTGTGATCCTGAGTGTGATCCTGAGTGTGATCCTGAGTGTGATACTGAGAGTTCTACCTGAGTGTGATCCTGAGTGTGATCCTGAGAGTTCTACATGAGTGTGATCCTGAGTGTGATCCTGAGTGTGATCCTGACTGTTCTACCCAAGTGTGATCCTGAGTGTTCTAGCTGAGTGTGATCCTGAGTGTTCTACCCGAGTGTGATCCTGAGTGTTCTACCCGAGTGTGATCCTGAGTGTTCTACCTGAGTGTGATCCTGAGTGTTCTACCCGAGTGTGATCCTGAGTGTTCTTCCTGAGTGTGATCCTGAGTGTTCTTCCTGAGTGTGATCCTGATTGTGATCCTGAGAGTTCTACCTGAGTGTGATCCTGAGAGTTCTACCTGTTGACTGTGCGCAGTGCTGAGCATACTGTACATAGACAGTATTAATGCCGGGACAGACACAATGCTGCCTGCGCACAGTGCTGAGCATACTGTATGTAGACAGTATTAATGCTGGGACAGACACAATGATGCTGCCTGTGTGCAGTGCTGAGCATACTGTACATAGACAGTATTAATGTTGGGACAGACACAATGCTGCCTGTGCGCAGTGCTGAGCATACTGTACATAGTATTAATACCGGGACAGACACAATGCTGCCTGCGCGCAGTGCTGAGCATACTGCGCACAGACAGTATTAATTCCCAGGACAGGCACAATGCTGCCTGCGTGCAGTGCTGAGCATGCAGCACACAGACAGTATTAATGCCGGGACAGACACAATGCTTCCTGCAAGCAGTGCTAAGCATACTGCACACAGACAGTATTAATGCCAGGACAGTCACAATGCTGCCTGCGCGCAGTGCTGAGCATGCAGCACACAGACAGTATTAATGCCGGGACAGTCAGAATGCTGCCAGCACACAGTGCTGAGCATACTGTACATAGACAGCATTAATGCCGGGACAGACACAATGCTGCCTGCGTGCAGTGCTAAGCATACTGTACATAGACAGCATTAATGTTGCGACAGACACGATGCTGCCTGCGTGCAGTGCTGAGCATACTCTACATGGACGGTATTAATGCCGGGACAGACACAATGCTGCCTGCGCACAGTGATGAGCATACTGTACATAGACAGTATTAATGCCGGGACAGACACAATGCTGCCTGCGTGCAGTGCTGAGCATACTGTACATAGACAGTATTAATGCTAGGACAGACACAATGCTGCCTGCGCACAGTGCTGAGCATACTGTGCATAGACAGTATTAATGCCGGGACAGACACAATGCTGCCTGTGCACAGTGCTGAGCATACTGTACATAGACAGTATTAATGCTGGGACAGACACAATGCTGCCTGCGTGCAGTGCTAAGCATACTGTTCATAGACAGTATTAATACCGGGACAGACACAATGCTGCCTGCGCACAGTGCTGAGCATACTGTGCATAGACAGTATTAATACCGGGACAGACACAATGCTTCCTGCGCACAGTGCTGAGCATACTGTGCATAGACAGTATTAATGCCGGGACAGACACAATGCTGCCTGTGCACAGTGCTGAGCATACTGTACATAGACAGTATTAATGCCGGGACAGACACAATGCTGCCTGTGCGCAGTGCTGAGCATACTGTACATAGATAGTATTAATGTCGGGACAGACACAATGCTGCCTGCGCACAGTGCTGAGCATACTGTACAAAGACAGTATTAATGCTGGGACAGACACAATGCTGCCTGCGCGCAGTGCTGAGCATACTGTACATAGACAGTATTAATGCCAGGACAGACACAATGCTGCCTGCGCAGTGCTGAGCATACTGTACATAGACGGTATTAATGCCGGGACAGACACAATGCTGCCTGCGTGCAGTGCTGAGCATACTGTACATAGACAGTATTAATGCTAGGACAGACACAATGCTGCCTGCACGCAGTGCTGAGCATACTGTACATAGACAGTATTAATACTGGGACAGACACAATGCTGCCTGCGCAGTGCTGAGCATACTGTACATAGACAGTATTAATGCCGGTACAGACACAATGCTGCCTGCGCGCAGTGCTGATCATACTGTACATAGACAGTATTAATGCTGGTACAGACACAATGCTGCCTGCGCGCAGTGATGATCATACTGTACATAGACAGTATTAATGCCGGGACAGACACAATGCTGCCTGCGCACAGTGCTGAGCATACTGTACAAAGACAGTATTAATGCCGGGACAGACACAATGCTGCCTGCGCACAGTGATGAGCATACTGTACATAGACAGTATTAATGCCGGGACAGACACAGTGCTGCCTGCGCGCAGTGCTGAGCATACTGTACATAGACAGTATTAATGCCGGTACAGACACAATGCTGCCTGCGCGCAGTGCTGATCATACTGTACATAGACAGTATTAATGCCGGTACAGACACAATGCTGCCTGCGCGCAGTGCTGATCATACTGTACATAGACAGTATTAATGCCGGTACAGACACAATGCTGCCTGCGCGCAGTGCTGATCATACTGTACATAGACAGTATTAATGCCGGGACAGACACAATGCTGCCTGCGCGCAGTGCTGAGCATACTGTACATAGACAGTATTAATGCCGGTACAGACACAATGCTGCCTGCGCGCAGTGCTGATCATACTGTACATAGACAGTATTAATGCCGGTACAGACACAATGCTGCCTGCGCACAGTGCTGAGCATACTGTACAAAGACAGTATTAATGCCGGGACAGACACAATGCTGCCTGCGCGCAGTGCTGATCATACTGTACATAGACAGTATTAATGCCGGGACAGACACAATGCTGCCTGCGCACAGTGCTGAGCATACTGTACAAAGACAGTATTAATGCCGGGACAGACACAATGCTGCCTGCGCACAGTGATGAGCATACTGTACATAGACAGTATTAATGCTGGGACAGACACAATGCTGCCTGCGCACAGTGCTGAGCATACTGTACATAGACAGTATTAATGCCGGGACAGACACAATGCTGCCTGCGCACAGTGCTGAGCATACTGTACATAGACAGTATTAATGCTGGGACAGACACAATGCTGCCTGCGCACAGTGCTGAGCATACTGTACATAGACAGTATTAATGCCGGGACAGACACAATGCTGCCTGCGCACAGTGCTGAGCATACTGTACATAGATAAAATAAAATGGGTCTATCCCGGAAATATTGGGACTTTTGAAAACTATTAAAGTTTTGGGGGCTTGACCTTCTCAGAAATGTGATAATTTGGGATAAGATATAGGTCAGTGCTGGTTAACGTCTCCCAACACACGGATGATTCACTTTCCAGCTGAACTGTTATTAGTATAAATAATATAAATAAATTCTGTTCCATTCCTTGTATTGTAACATTTCCATTCACTTAATGAGTAATAATGAGCAGCCTGGGAAGTAAAACATTTTCTAATATACTCGTATTATTTCATGAAGTCGCTTCCTTGTCTCTGTAATTGATCCTTTATCCAGCGGCAGCGATATGAATTCATCCTTCATTTGTTACTGAACCTTTCAGTTTGTGTACTTTCTTTTATATATTCTTATTTATTCCCTTGGGGCTGTTTGTGCTGAGAGGTTTATATTGTTAGCTTTATTGTGTTTTATTTATTCAGGGTAATTTCTTACAGGTCTAAAACATTCATTGTGTCATATTATTTGTTTATAATTTTATACATATCAGATGTGGTTGGAAGTCACTGTTATTTTAGTTTTTATTGTTTTTAGAAGTCAGAAGATTTACATTTCTTTTATATACAATATATTTTAGCAGAAAATTAAAAAGTCCCATAAATAATATATAATGGAGGAAGTGAACGAAAGATCAGACACAGGAAGAAAGTACGGATTCTAAACAGAATATGGAATAGATCGGACACAGGAAGAAAGTACGGATTCTAGACAGAATATGAAATAGATCAGACACAGGAAGAAAGTACGGATTCTAGACAGAATATGGAATAGATCGGACACAGGAAGAAAGTACGGATTCTATACAGAATATGGAATAGATCGGACACAGGAAGAAAGTACGGATTCTATACAGAATATGGAATAGATCGGACACAGGAAGAAAGTACGGATTCTATACAGAATATGGAATAGATCGGACACAGGAAGAAAGTACGGATTCTATACAGAATATGGAATAGATCGGACACAGGAAGAAAGTAGGGATTCTATACAGAATATGGAATAGATCGGACACAGGAAGAAAGTACGGATTCTAGACAGAATATGGAATAGATCGGACACAGGAAGAAAGTACGGATTCTATACAGAATATGGAATAGATCGGACACAGGAAGAAAGTACGGATTCTAGACAGAATATGGAATAGATCGGACACAGGAAGAAAGTACGGATTCTAGACAGAATATGGAATAGATCGGACACAGGAAGAAAGTACGGATTCTAGACAGAATATAGATCAGACCCTACAGATTGGTTTGCCACCTTTTCATCCCGAAAAATACCGGCCTGCTACTGTCTCAATAGACTTAACATTGGCCTGATGCCGGAAACCCAACCTACAGACCCAATAAAGCTCCTAATTTAACCTGTGCAGCTTTCTAATAATATCAGAAATGCATGTCTGTTTGCAGGCTATTTCCAATGTATAGTTTGCCTCTAATAGCTAAATTTTATATAAGAGAAATGTTATATATCCAGATATTATAATATAATCTGCCAGGAATGGCACAGCAGGTGCTGGAGACTACATGTCCCATGATGCTCAGCCAGACATTGGCTGCAGTGCCAGAGGTTAGCAATCTGTTTGTGAGATGTCCTCTGTGGCAGCTTCTGCTTTATTAAATAACAGAACAGCCTGAAGCTCATCAAATCCAGAGAATGGGGAGGGTTATCACATACAGCTGGGCAGAGAGCTAGTGGTCAGTCTGAAGCTGAGCAGGGGGGATATGTCCTGCCGTTACATCATCTGCAGACTGCTGTGTTGTTTGATATCTTAGAGGAGATATAGTGAGCCTTTCATTACAGAGCTAAAATGTATACTTCCAGGGACAGGTTTGCATGTTTATTATTATTATTATTCTGCAATATGTTTTACTGATTCCAGAAAATGAGTCTAATTGGGATCTGTTTCCTGGAGATTGAGATTGCCAATTAGAATCAAGTCTAGCCCTGGTCAGTGAGCATAAGATCCACATATACACTATTGGCTGCGCCCCAGAGCATTCCCATGTGTATACTTGGGGTATATTGATCTAACAGTGAGCTGGTGAGTCAGGGCAAAGTAGCAGACTGAGAAACACATTGTCATGAAAGCCTGATGTCTCAGCTTGATTGTCTGTTTAGTTAGTAATCCCATTGTATTTAAGGATCTGCTCAGTAACGAGAGAACTGCAGGGAACAGAGTCGGGAATTTAAAAGTTGGAAAAATTCTCCCATTCAGCAGCTACTTTGGCCTTAACTTTCAGATTCCAAATCAATTCCCTGCAATTCTCTCTGTATTGAGCAGACCCTTTAATCTCCTCTAAGTAGATTGGGGGCTCATGGGGTCTGCATGGATCAGCTCCTTCTGTTGATCTTCTTTTCAAAGAGCGTATCTCTGAAGTTTAAGATGAAGTGATATTGTAGTGACTTTATTTTACTTTGGAAACTCACCCCAAAGGCAGACTGAGGATGCTGGGAGTTGGAGGAGACCCCTATCAGGCTGTCGTTGTTTGAATCCAGGCCCATCACCAGGGGATAGAGAATCCGGTGTCAATGTACAGACACAGCAGCAGAGTTTGTGAATAAAGTGCATTATCTCTAATGTATCTACGTGTCACTCTGCGCTGATAAAACAGACAGTGAGATTCGTTTCCATATATTAATCCCAATACTACAACTATCGGGAGTTTGATGCATCAGGCGATGTTCACATTGACATGGTGCGGAGAGATTTCATTGGGAAATGGGATATTATGTCTGAAGGCCTCGTAATAATGTGCTACACAAAGAGCTGACACGACAGGATTTGGCCTCTGCAGAGGTTTGTGCAGAATACAGATAAAATCACAAGGCAGATTTACAAGAGCAACAGACCATTAATCTGATGGATGCATGTCACACCCAGGCACTCCGCTTCAAGACGGAGTCGAGTTTGAGGTGGTCTGTGTCAGGGATGGAAGCACAGACCATGCTGGGTAGCAAGAACACTTCTTGCAAAAAGGGCACAATAAATCTGCAGCTAGAAAAAAAATAAGGTACACCGGCCAAACTAAATGCAAACAGCCTTTTCTACAAACTATAAATTGCTTTACAACAAAACATACACAACTCATTAGTCAAGAACTAGATCTCCTATTCTCCAACTCCTACCACTCACAGTCAACTTGAGCAAGAGCTAAAAGGGGCTAACCATGGGTTGTTATTAATACACTTAAAGATGAGGTTACTAAACCGGGGCAGCAAAAAAAATATTAGGAAATTTACAATAAAGTTTTAGAAGAATATAAAATGGCCAGTATCAGAATGATTTCTACAAATATATTTCTCAGCTAACCTCTCTACTAACTCCCAGTAAATCTCTACCTAGAAGTAAAAAGATCATACAGATCTGGGGACAGAAAGGCAGGGGTAAAGGGATATTGAGAATAAGTGATGTCTGTGTGAGGCTGTAGGTATAGGTAAGGAGGCAGGAGGTGACAGTCTATAGGTAAGGTGACAGAATATAGGTAAGGTGACAGTCTATAAGGTAAGGTGGCAGGAGGTGACAGTCTATAGGTAAGATGACAGTCTATAGGTAAGGTGGCAGGAGGTGACAGTCTATAGGTAAGATGACAGTCTATAGGTAAGGTGGCAGGAGGTGACAGTCTATAGGTAGGGAGGCAGGAGGTGACAGAGTATAGGTAGGGAGGCAGGAGGTGAAAGTCTATAGGTAAGGTGGCAGGAGGTGACAGTCTATAAGGTAAGGTGGCAGGAGGTGACAGTCTATAGGTAAGGTGGCAGGGAGAGACAGTATGTAATTGAGTGTAAATGTGTCTTATCTAACTGCTCCTCTGTTTTAAAACACTGAACTAGAGATAAATTCATCATGTAATCCATTAAATAAAAGCACCAGTATATATTGCTGTACATTTCACAGACCTATAAGAGACAAGGGATGGTGTGTATATAAAGGAGGCTGGGAATCATTATTATATGTTATGTTATAGGGCTTATATTACAACTATAATGAGCCAAACCTAATTTTAGAGAAAAATCTCATGTTGCAGAAATAGATGGAAGATGACTATGATAAACGGACTGTTTCATCCACAGTTTTAAAAAAATGTTATTTTTCATAACAAAAACTGCATGATATACCAGAAAGAAATGGATACAGACCAGTATTAGAGTACAGCTGGATTCAATGTAGAGAGGCTTATTCCACAGTAATGGTAGCATTTACTTACAGGGTAGTATGGAAACTCTTGTGTTCCCCCTCTCACCAATGTCACTAAATTTAGATTATTTTCATTTTAAAACTACAGATAAATTAGTTTTAGAGTAATACTAAATCTATTTCACAAACATTTCCAAGTGCAGAGAATAAGCTATGCTTAATACAGTTCTGCTGTTTATCATTGTCCAGTATAATCTATATGGTCTCCAGTGTTTGTGTATTGTGCTCTCTCCATCCCACTCAATCCCTGTGGAATTCACACCTATATTTAAGTTATTTTCTTTGAATATTTCTGGCATGTTCATTTTTGCTGGTGATTCTCTGTTATATAGCAGAACAGATGAATGGTATCGGTAGACTTGCATTGAATGGGAGGGTAATGTAACTATTACATCACAAGGGGGCAGAGTAATGATCCTGTTTGATCAGGTCAATCTCCTCTCTCTGTGCTGGACACAGCCACCTAGTCCTGCCCACTATGATACACAGGAGCCAGTAAGAGAGCAGGGGTGTATCTTATGACATCATCATGCATAGAGTTGAGCGGACACCTGGATGTTCGGGTTCGAGAGGTTTGGCCGAACTTCGAAAAAAAGTCCGGGTTCGGGTTCAAACTTGACCCCGAACCCCATTGAAGTCAATGGGGACACGGACTTTTGGCCACTAAAATGCCTCTAAAAAAGTCATGGAAAGGGCTAGAGGGCTGCAAAAGGAATTAAAATGTGGGTAAGAGTAGGACAAGTGCCCTGCAAACAAATATGGATAGGGAAATAACTTCAAATAACATAAAATACATACAAATTAAAAATACTGTACTATTTAGCACCCCAAACTATTCAAATTTTTCAAAGTGCGCTGTAAGCACAGTATTGGACTGTTCTATTTGACTCTCAGATATGAAGTGCACCGCAAGACGCAAATGTACTATTTACCACCCAAAACAATTAGAATTTTTCAAAGTGCGCTGTAAGCACAGTATTGGACTGTTCTATTTGACTCTCAGATATGAAGTGCACCGCAAGACGCAAATGTACTATTTACCACCCAAAACTATTAGAATTTTTCAAAGTGCGCTGTAAGCACAGTATTTGACGGTTCTATTTGACTCTCAGATGTAATACATGTAATGCTATTGCTATTCTATAAACCAAAATAGAGTCCCCATTTATAAGAATAGGTCAATTGACCTATTTTTATGAATGGGGACTTTATTTCGGTTTATAGAATAGCAATAGCATTACATGTATTCTATAAACCGAAAGTCTATAAACCGAATTACTTTCGGTTTAAAGACTTTCGGTTTATAGCCGAACCTCGAACTCCAACACGGACATACAGTGAAATGTCCGGGTTTGGGTTTGTGGCACGGACACTGTAATGTCCGGTACGAACCTGAACAGTGCTGTTCGGGTTTGCTCAACACTAATCATGCAGTCTTTGGCCACAGTTGTAAAGTGAGACTTGCTGGAAGATTTTGGAGATTGTTGCATCATGGGTAACATTCTCAAAATGGATGCTGGAGATAAACACCTAATTTTATTTTTACCTTTATATACAATTAATTCAAACATAGAAGAAAAAAAACAGTGGTATGTGTCTTTTATATGTGTTTGTTTTAAATGCACAGGTAATGTAGTTACATCTTATGTAAGTGATTGTGTCCCTTTAAGGATTGTAAGAAACGTGACTACTACCTGGTTTTAAATTATCTGAATAACTTTGTGTTTATTTGTCCTTGGACAATACATTGGATATTTGCAACTGTTTGGTCCAAAGCCTCCCATCCAGTGCACTATAAGTTCTTTATTAGTCGCCCCCTCCTTTCCCCTTCTCCTCTCCTTACTTTCATTCTTTTCTTTTCCAAAGCTCCAGCTTCCGTACTCCTTATACATTCCCACGTCTATGTTTCCATGTATTTTACACTGATCATTCTGTAAGTTAGTTACTTGTATTAATGTGTTAGTTATTTGGGTACATACGTTCGGTTTCCCATTGCTTGTATAAGAATCCATGCCTTATCTGTATTAAAAATGATTAAATTCTTAATAAAAAAAAACAAATACATTGGATATTTTGTATCTGTGATTGACTTTGCTGAATGTGCAGATTAAATCCAATGCTTTTTGTGTTAGTTTGACAGTTTGCTTTTTAAGTGTTAAATCATGTGAAATATTGTGGTTTCTAGTATTAAAAGACAATTCTGCAGCTCTGAATAACAGCAGATCCTGTTGGATGAGCAGAATGATTAATACAGATTTACATACAGAGAGCAGCACACACAATCTGGTTCGATTCCAGAACTTCCGGATAACTGGGGTAATTACTGGTTAGTTTGTAACCAGGTAAATCAAATATATGGAAACTGTGTGTAGCTGATTAATTAAGTGCAGCAATATTATGAACAAAGAGCGACACGTGGAACAGTGAAAACCAGTCCCATGTATTTAGCGAATCCGTTGGAATCCTAGCCCAGATCTCTATACATGATCCTCAATCTTTGGGAGATTCATTTGTTATTATGTATTTGTTGAGCTGCTTTGAAGCTGTTACTGTATATGTGTCTTTATTTGCAGGTATTAAAGGGATTCCCCGAATGTCTTCAAGCTGACATATGTCTTCATCTGAATCAAACCTTGCTGCAGAATTGTAAAGCTTTCACAGGAGCCAGTAAGGGATGTCTGAGAGCATTAGCTATGAAGTTTAAGACCACTCATGCACCTCCCGGTGATACACTGGTACACTGTGGGGACATCCTCACGGCTCTGTACTTTCTGTCAAGAGGGTCCATAGAAATCCTAAAAGACGACATTGTCGTGGCCATATTGGGTGAGCTTATTATACTGCTTATTATGTTGTGGACACTGAGGGACATTTATTACCTTATAGAGGGGCCATCTTATATAAAGCTAATGTGCCACATTAAAAACTCTACCCCTGTGCCACGATACTGCATCCACGTGGAGAGTGTAGATACCACAACGGGCTGTGGGGCAAAGTGATAAATTATTAGGAAAAACTATCACAACAAGAGGACACCGTCTTAAATTAGAGGGGCAAAAATGTAACAGTGATATCAGGAAGGATTACTTTACTGAGAGGGTAGTGGATGCATGGAATAGTCTTCCAGTAGAAGTGGTAGAGGTAAATACAGTGAGGAGTTTAAGCATGCGTGGGATAGGTATAAGGCTATCCTAGATATAAGATAAGGCTGGGAACTAATGAAAGTATTACTTTACTGAGAGGGTAGTGGATGTATGGAATAGTCTTCCAGTAGAAGTGGTAGAGGTTAATACAGTGAAGGAGTTTAAGCATGCGTGGGATAGGTATAAGGCTATCATAGGTATAAGATAAGGCCAGGGACTAATGATAGTATTACATTATTGAGAGGGTAGTGGATGTATGGAATAGTCTTCCAGTAGAAGTGGTAGAGGTTAATACAGTGAAGGAGTTTAAGCATGCGTGGGATAGGTATAAGGCTATCCTAGATATAAGATAAGGCCAGGGACTAATGAAAGTATTACTTTACTGAGAGGGTAGTGGATGCATGGAATAGTCTTCCAGTAGAAGTGGTAGAGGTTAATACAGTGAAGGAGTTTAAGCATGCATGGGATAGGTATAAGGCTATCCTAGAAATAAGATAAGGCCAGGGACTAATGAAAGTATTACTTTACTGAGAGGGTAGTGGATGCATGGAATAGTCTTCCAGTAGAAGTGGTAGAGGTTAATACAGTGAAGGAGTTTAAGCATGCGTGGGATAGGTATAAGGCTATCCTAGATATAAGATAAGGCCAGGGACTAATGAAAGTATTACTTTACTGAGAGGGTACTGGATGCATGGAATAGTCTTCCAGTAGAAGTGGTAGAGGTTAATACAGTGAAGGAGTTTAAGCATGCATGGGATAGGTATAAGGCTATCCTAGATATAAGATAAGGCCAGGGACTAATGAAAGTATTACATTACTGAGAGGGTAGTGGATGTAGGGAATAGTCTTCCAGTAGAAGTGGAAGAGGTTAATACAGTGAAGGAGTTTAAGCATGCATGGGATAGGTATAAGGCTATGCTAGATATAAGATAAGGCCAGGGACTAATGAAAGTATTACATTACTGAGAGGTAGTGGATGCATGGAATAGTCTACCAGTAGAAGTGGTAGTGGTTAGTACAGTGAAGCAGTTTAAGCATGCGTGGGATAGGTATAAGGCTATCCTAGATATGAGATAAGGCCAGGGACTAATGAAAGTATTACTTTACTGAGAGGGTAGTGGATGCATGGAATAGTCTTCCAGTAGAAGTGGTAGAGGTTAATGCAGTGAAGGGTATAAGGCTATCCTAGATATAAGATAAGGCCAGGGACTAATGAAAGTATTACTTTATTGAGAGGGTAGGGGATGCATGGAATAGTCTTCCAGTAGAAGTGGTAGAGGTTAATACAGTGAAGGAGTTTAAGCATGCGTGGGATAGGTATAATTCTATCCTAGGTATTAGATAAGGCCAGGGACTAATGAAAGTATTACATTACTGAGAGGGTAGTGGATGTGTGGAATATCCTTCCAGTAGAAGTGGTAGAGGTTAATACAGTGAAGGAGTTTAAGCATGCGTGGGATAGGTATAAGGCTGTTCTAGATATTAGATAAGGTCAGGGACTAATGAAAGTATTACATTACTGAGAGGGTAGTGGATGTATGGAATAGTCTTCTAGTAGAAGTGGTAGAGGTTAATACAGTGAAGGAGTTTAAGCATGCATGGGATAGGTATAAGGCTATCCCTGATATAAGATAAGGTCAGGGACTAATGTAAGTATTACTTTACTGAGAGGGTAGTGGATGTATGGAATAGTCTTCCAGTAGAAGTGGTAGCGGTTAATACAGTGAAGGAGTTTAAGCATGCATGGGATAGGTATAAGGCTATCCTAGATATAAGATAAGGCCAGGGGCTAATGAAAGTATTACGTACTGAGAGGGTAGTGGATGTATGGAATAGTCTTCCAGTAGAAGTGGTAGAGGTTAATACAGTGAAGGAGTTTAAGCTTGCGTGGGATAGGTATAAGGCTTTCCTAGATATAAGATAAGGTCAGGGACTAATGAAAGTATTACTTTACTGAGAGGGTAGTGGATGTATGGAATAGTCTTCCAGTAGAAGTGGTAGAGGTTAATACAGTGAAGGAGTTTAAGCATGCATGGGATAGGTATAAGGCTATCCTAGATATAAGATAATGCCAGGGACTAATGAAAGTATTATTTACTGAGAGGGTAGTGGGTGCATGGAATAGTCTTCCAGTAGAAGTGGTAGAGGTTAATACAGTGAAGGAGTTTAAGCATGCGTGGGATAGGTATAAGGCTATCCTAGATATAAGATAAGGCCAGGGACTAATGAAAGTATTACATTACTGAGAGGGTAGTGGATACATGGAATAGTCTTCCAGTAGAAGTGGTAGAGGTTAATACAGTGAAGGAGTTTAAGCATGCATGGGATAGGTATAAGGCTATCCTAGATATAAGATAAGGTCAGGGACTAATGAAAGTATTACATTACTGAGAGGGTAGTGGGTGTATGGAATAGTCTTCCAGTAGAAGTGGTAGAGGTTAATACAGTGAAGGAGTTTAAGCATGCATGGGATAGGTATAAGGCTATCCTAGATATAAGATAAGGCCAGGGACTAATGAAAGTATTACATTACTGAGAGGGTAGTGGATACATGGAATAGTCTTCCAGTAGAAGTGGTAGAGGTTAATACAGTGAAGGAGTTTAAGCATGCGTGGGAGAGGTATAAGGCTATCCTAGATATAAGATAAGGCCAGGGACTAATGAAAGTATTACTTTACTGAGAGGGTAGTGGATGTATGGAATAGTCTTCCAGTAGAAGTGGTAGAGGTTAATGCAGTGAAGGAGTTTAAGCATGCATGGGATAGGTATAAGGCTATCCTAGATATAAGATAAGGCCAGGGACTAATGAAAGTATTACATTACTGAGAGGGTAGTGGATACATGGAATAGTCTTCCAGTAGAAGTGGTAGAGGTTAATACAGTGAAGGAGTTTAAGCATGCATGGGATAGGTATAAGGCTATCCTAGATATAAGATAAGGTCAGGGACTAATGAAAGTATTACATTACTGAGAGGGTAGTGGGTGTATGGAATAGTCTTCCAGTAGAAGTGGTAGAGGTTAATACAGTGAAGGAGTTTAAGCATGCATGGGATAGGTATAAGGCTATCCTAGATATAAGATAAGGCCAGGGACTAATGAAAGTATTACATTACTGAGAGGGTAGTGGATACATGGAATAGTCTTCCAGTAGAAGTGGTAGAGGTTAATACAGTGAAGGAGTTTAAGCATGCGTGGGAGAGGTATAAGGCTGTCCTAGATATAAGATAAGGCCAGGGACTAATGAAAGTATTACTTTACTGAGAGGGTAGTGGATGCATGGAATAGTCTTCCAGTAGAAGTGTTAGAGGTTAATACAGTGAAGGAGTTTAAGCATGCGTGGGATAGGTATAAGGCTATCCTAGATATAAGATAAGGCCAGGGACTAATGAAAATATTACATTACTGAGAGGGTAGTGGATGCATGGAATAGTCTTCCAGTAGAGGTGGTAGAGGTTAATACAGTGAAGGAGTTTAAGCATGCATGGGATAGGTATAAGGCTATCCTAGATATAAGATAAGGCCAGGGACTAATGAAAGTATTACATTACTGAGAGGGTAGTGGATGTATGGAATAGTCTTCCAGCAGAAGTGGTAGAGATTAATACAGTGAAGGAGTTTAAGCATGCATGGGATAGGTACAAGGCTATCCTAGATATAAGATAAGGCCAGGGACTAATGAAAGTATTACATTACTGAGAGGGTAGTGGATGCATGGAATAGTCTTCCAGTAGAAGTGGTAGCGGTTAATATAATGAAGGAGTTTACGCATGCGTGGGATAACATTATGAATTACCTTATGATGCTATAATGTATCTTAAATAGAAAACTATCTTTATAAAGATTCAAAAACATATTCATTACAATAAATCAGATTTAAATCAAAACAATTCAATTTAAATAAACAAAATAGATTATTTTTTTTAAAAATTCAATCATCGATTTTAATCCACCCTTCCTGAGAAGGCAGTTGATGCATAGAATAGCCTTCCAGCAGAAGTGGTAGAGATGATGCATGAGATAATCATAATGCTTAGAAATAGGATAAGGCCAGGGACTGATGAAAGTATTAAGATAATTTGGCAGAAATTGGGCAGAGTAGGTGAGTCGAATGCTTCTCTGCTGACATATTCTATATGTCATATGTGACATTCATATTCTATGGTTAACTTGGGGGATCTTGAGTACTTGGAGGTCTACTAGGAAGAAAAGTGCTATATAAATTAAATGAGTGATTATTATGATTGTTACAAGTATGTCTACCGGGATTCTGTATAAAGGGAATTTCTGGTGTAAAGTTCTAAAAGTGATGTAATCAGCAGGAACATGCCATTGATTTCCATGGTGACTGCAGAACATTCCATTGGTTTCCACGTTGACTCCAGAACATTCCATTGGTTTCCATGGTGACTGCAGAACATTCCATTGGTTTCCACAGTGACTGCGGGACATTCACTTGGTTTCCATGGTGACTGTAGAACATTCCATTGGTTTCCATGGTGACTGCAGAACGTTCCATTGGTTTCCATGGTGACTGTAGAACATTCCATTGGTTTCCATGGTGACTGCAGAACGTTCCATTGGTTTCCATGGTGACTGCAGAACATTCCATTGGTTTCCATGGTGACTGCAGAACATTCCATTGGTTTCCATGGTGACTTCACCACTTTTAGAACTTTGACTCAAAGCTGAGTTTTATAAATAATCAACAATGTTTGATTCTCTTAATTATGCAAAAATGTCCCATTGGAATGGAGAATTATATATAGACTTTCACACAGAATCCTTATATTTTTCCATCAGGTAAAAATGACATTTTTGGAGAAATGGTTCATCTCTACGCCAAACCTGGAAAAGCCAACGCTGACGTGAGAGCGCTGACGTACTGCGACATGCATAAGATCCAACGAGAAGATTTATTAGAGGTTCTGGATATGTACCCAGAGTTTTCAGATCAATTTCTTACAAATTTAGAGCTGACCTTTAACCTACGAGATGAAAGTTCAAAGGTCGGTATCGATTCCCTAAGTGAAAAACTCGTAATAAAAAATTAGAAAAAAATCATTAGAGAAAACGTTATATTATGGAAAAGGCTGCAACGGAACCACATAAAAGCTAAAACTACACTACACTATGGTCACTAAGTGACTGGTCACTATAATACACTATGGTCCTGATCACTAAGTGACTGGTCACTATAATACACTATGATCCTGATCACTAAGTGACTGGTCACTATAATACACTATGATCCTGATCACTAAGTGACTGGTCACTATAACACACTATGATCCTGATCACTAAGTGACTGGTCACTATAATACACTATGGTCCTGATCACTAAGTGACTGGTCACTATAACACACTATGATCCTGATCACTAAGTGACTGGTCATTATAATACACTATGGTCCTGATCACTAAGTGACTGTCACTATAATACACTATGGTCCTGATCACTAAGAGACTGGTCACTATAATACACTATGGTCCTGATCACTAAGTGACTGGTCACTATAATACACTATGGTCCTGATCACTAAGTGACTAGTCACTATAATACACTATGGTCCTGATCACTAAGTGACTGTTCACTATAACACACTATGGTGCTGATCACTAAGTGACTGGTCACTATAATACACTATGGTCCTGATCACTAAGTGACTGGTCACTATAATACACTATGGTCCTGATCACTAAGTGACTGATCACTATAATACACGATGGTGCTGATCACTAAGTGACTGGTCACTATTGTACACTATGGTCCTGATCACTAAGTGACTGATCACTATAATACACTATGGTCCTGATCACTAAGTGACTGGTCACTATAATACACTATGGTCCTGATCACTAAGTGACTGGTCATTATAATACACTATGGTCCTGATCACTAAGTGACTGGTCACTATAATACACTATGGTCCTGATCACTAAGTGACTGGTCACTATAATACACTATGGTCCTGATCACTAAGTGACTGGTCATTATAATACACTATGGTCCTGATCACTAAGTGACTGGTCACTATAATACACTATGGTCCTGATCACTAAGTGACTGGTCATTATAATACACTATGGTCCTGATCACTAAGTGACTGGTCACTATAATACACTATGGTCCTGATCACTAAGTGACTGTCACTATAATACACTATGGTCCTGATCACTAAGTGACTGGTCACTATAATACACTATGGTCCTGATCACTAAGTGACTGGTCATTATAATACACTATGGTCCTGATCACTAAGTGACTGGTCACTATAATACACTATGGTCCAGATCACTAAGTGACTGTCACTATAATACACTATGGTCCTGATCACTAAGTGACTGGTCACTATAATACACTATGGTCCTGATCACTAAGTGACTGGTCATTATAATACACTATGGTCCTGATCACTAAGTGACTGGTCATTATAATACACTATGGTCCTGATCACTAAGTGACTGGTCACTATAATACACTATGGTCCTGATCACTAAGTGACTGGTCATTATAATACACTATGGTCCTGATCACTAAGTGACTGGTCATTATAATACACTATGGTCCTGATCACTAAGTGACTGGTCACTATAATACACTATGGTCCTGATCACTAAGTGACTGATCACTATAATACACGATGGTGCTGATCACTAAGTGACTAGTCACTAGACAAAGCTATTTTTGAGATTCACTTCGGCACCCGAGTTTGACTTAGTCTCACAAACAGCTTCAATATTTTTAGATCTCATTACTTTCAATGGGGAAGATTCAAACCTGTCTTGTTTTTTTTTTCCTAAGTCAAACTCGAGTGCTGAATCTGAGAAATGTTCATCTCAATTTCGCTTTAAGTTGTAAGTGTAAATAACAGACTCAATTTTGACTCATTTTGCACTCAGTTTTGGCTTATGTGACTCTAGTAACATCACATACAATAACTTAAGCCGAAAACTGAGAGAATTTGACGTATCAGAGTGGCTGTCGGCATCCGAATAGACAAATTAATTCCGTTTATTTAGCATTCATTCAATCGGCTTTCGTATTAGTCTGAAATTGAATGCGCATGTCTACTGGTCACTATTGTACACCAGGGTCATGAGCACTAAGTGACTGGTCACTATTGTACACCAGGGTCATGATCACTAAGTGACTGGTCACTATAATACACTATGGTCCTGATCACTAAGTGACTGGTCACTATAATACACTATGGTCCTGATCACTAAGTGACTGGTCACTATAATACACTATGGTCCTGATCACTAAGTGACTGGTCACTATAATACACTATGGTCCTGATCACTAAGTGACTGGTCACTATAATACACTATGGTCCTGATCACTAAGTGACTGGTCACTATTGTACACCAGGGTCATGAGCACTAAGTGACTGGTCACTATAATACACTATGGTCCTGATCACTAAGTGACTGGTCACTATTGTACACCAGGGTCATGAGCACTAAGTGATAGGAACATACTTTATTACAGTGACTAGTATAGGTAAAAAGTTGAATTATAATAATGTGTAAAATGTACAATGTGGCCCTCGTACTGAAAGGTTTGCTCTGTAATAAAGATGGTGGATTATAATAACCACAGTTGTAATTAAAAGACTGTGAATATTTTATTGTATATTTAACAAATATAACCATATTAACCTATCACCAAACTGGCAGCCTGAGCTGGTTTACTGAATGTATTCCTTTACATTATGATATAATTATAAGATTACTGATGAAGACTTAGTATCGCTCTTCCCGGGCAGCTAACAATCCCTGCACGGTACCCACCATACCACCCTCCGTGGCCCTGATCCATAGAGAGTGCTTCTCTAGTGTGACATGTCAGACCACGAGGACCCACAGTACAATGTCAAAAATACATACAAATTAAAAATACTGTACTATTTAGCACCCAAAACTATTAGAATTTTTCAAAGTGCGCTGTAAGCACAGTATTTGACGGTTCTATTTGACTCTCAGATGTAATACATTTAATGCTATTGCTATTCTTTAAACAGAAATAGAGTCCCCATTCATACGAATAGGTCAATTGACCTATTCTTATGAATGGGGATTCTATTTTGGTTTATAGAATAGCAATAGCATTACATGTATTCCATAAACCGAAAGTCTATAAACCGAAAGACATTTGGTTTATAGACTTTCGGTTTATAGAATACATGTAATGCTATTGGCTTTCTACAAACCGAAATAGAGTCCCCATTCATAAGAATTTCTTATGAATGGGGACTCTAGTTCGGTTTATAGAAAGCCAATAGTATTACATGTATTCTATCAACCGAATGACTTTCGGTTTAAAGACTTTCGGTTTATAGCCGAACCTCGAACTCCAACTCGGACATACAGTGAAATGTCCGGGTTCGGGTTCGTGGCACCGACACCGTAATGTCCGGTACGAACCCGAACAGTGCGGTTCGGGTTCGCTCAACACTACTAAATATCATTAACCAAAACTCATTATAATCAATTAAACCGAAATAACAATACAAGTTAACACATAATTATCATTCAGAACCGTTTCACTGCTCTGTAATCTGTGCCCAGGTTTTATTATATAGCGAGGATCATTACAATGGACAAGAGATAACATTCATTGATCTAAGCTCTACTCCCTCTTCTCATACATCTGCATTACACAAGGTACCTGAGACTGGCACAAGGATTAGATATAATTCCACACACCATCGGCACTATCCGTTCTTCTTCCATCCGATGCTCAGACCAGTGAGTTGTCTGTTTATTAAGCATGGATGCCAGCTCCTCTCTGATGTCACCTGCACTGAGATATTAAATATTTATAACAGGATTGCACATTCATTTCTTATTGCTACTAAGAATGTGTTTTTTTTTCTGTAAAACATGAACCTGAAGGAATTATATTTATTTTTATAATTCTTGTTTTTTTCCATTTAACTAGGCTGCGCTGTTACGGTCACATCCAGACAATGTTTTTGAGGAAGAGAACTGCAAACTCAGAAGAAGAAAATTGTCCTTTAAGGACAGATCAGATGGTGGTGAGTTAACATATCCCTGTCGCTTTTTGTCTTGCGTTGTGTTTAGTCTAATGGATGAATAACATAACTTTACTTTATAACAATGCATTAAACAGGACCAAATTTGTTCTTCTAGCAGGAGAAACTCACCAGACCCTGCACAATGTATAGAGGAATATATAGAAGATCTCAGCTGGCCATGGATAATACAGAGTTACATCTTTACACACTGTCACTTTCTAACAATGCATTATACAGGGCCAACTCTGTTCTTCTAGCAGGAGAAACTCACCAGGCCCTGCACAATGTATAGAAGAATATATAGAAGAGCTCAGCTGGCCATGGATAATACAGAGTTACATCTTTACACACTGTCACTTTCTAACAATGCATTATACAGGACCAACTCTGTTCTTCTAGCAGGAGAAACTCACCAGACCCTGCACAATGTATAGAAGAATATATAGAAGAGCTCAGCTGGCCATGGATAATACAGAGTTACATCTTTACACACTGTCACTTTCTAACAATGCATTATACAGGACCAACTCTGTTCTTCTAGCAGGAGAAACTCACCAGACCCTGCACAATGTATAGAGGAATATATAGAAGAGCTCAGCTGGCCATGGATAATACAGAGTTACATCTTTACACACTGTCACTTTCTAACAATGCATTATACAGGACCAACTCTGTTCTTCTAGCAGGAGAAACTCACCAGACCCTGCACAATGTATAGAGGAATATATAGAAGAGCTCAGCTGGCCATGAATAATGCAGAGTTACATCTTTACACACTGTCACTATATAACAATGCATTATACAGGACCAACTCTGTTCTTCTAGCAGGAGAAACTCACCAGGCCCTGCACAATGTATAGAAGAATATATAGAGAGCTCAGCTGGCCATGGATAATGCAGAGTTACATCTTTACACACTGTCACTTTATAACAATACATTATACAGGGCCAACTCTTTTCTTCTAGCAGGAGAAACTCACCAGACCCTGCACAGTGTATAGAAGAATATATAGAAGAGCTCAGCTGGCCATGGATAATGCAGAGTTACATCTTTACACACTGTCACTTTATAACAATACATTATACAGGGCCAACTCTGTTCTTCTAGCAGGAGAAACTCACCAGACCCTGCACAATGTATAGAAGAATATATAGAAGAGCTCAGCTGGCCATGGATAATGCAGAGTTACATCTTTACACACTGTCACTTTATAACAATGCATTATACAGGACCAACTCTGTTCTTCTAGCAGGAGAAACTCACCAGACCCTGCACAATGTATAGAGGAATATATAGAAGAGCTCAGCTGACCATGGATAATGCAGAGTTACATCTTTACACACTGTCACTTTATAACAATGCATTATACAGGACCAACTCTGTTCTTCTAGCAGGAGAAACTCACCAGACCCTGCACAATGTATACAAGAATATATAGAGAGCTCAGCTGGCCATGGATAATGCAGAGTTACATCTTTACACACTGTCACTATATAACAATGCATTATACAGGACCAACTCTGTTCTTCTAGCAGGAGAAACTCACCAGACCCTGCACAATGTATAGAAGAATATATAGAAGAGCTCAGCTGGCCATGGATAATGCAGAGTTACATCTTTACACACTGTCACTATATAATAATGCATTATACAGGACCAACTCTGTTCTTCTAGCAGGAGAAACTCACCAGACCCTGCACAGTGTATAGAAGAATATATAGAAGAGCTCAGCTGGCCATGGATAATACAGAGTTACATCATTACACACTGTCACTATATAACAATGCATTATACAGGACCAACTCTGTTCTTCTAGCAGGAGAAACTCACCAGGCCCTGCACAATGTATAAAAGAATATATATAGACCTCAGCTGGCCATGGATAATGCAGAGTTACATCATTACACACTGTCACTATATAACAATGCATTATACAGGGCCAACTCTGTTCTTCTAGCAGGAGAAACTCACCAGGCCCTGCACAATGTATAGAAGAATATATAGAAGAGCTCAGCTGGCCATGGATAATGCAGAGTTACATCTTTACAAACTGTCAGGTGGCAAGCCGGCGGAGGCAGTGTAATGTTTTGGACTGACGGGTGGCGAGCTGGCGGAGGCAGTGTGATACTTTGGACTAACAGATGGCAAGCCTGTGGAGGCAGTGTGATGTTTTGGACTGACAGGTGGCAAGCTGGCGGAGGCAGTGTGATGCTTTGGGCTGACAAATGGCAAGCTGGAGGAGGCAGTGTGATGCTTTGGACTGACAGGTGGCAAGCCAGCGGAGGCAGTGTGATGCTTTGGACTGACAGGTGGCAAGCCGGTGGAGGCAGTGTGATGCTTTGGACTGACAGGTGGCAAGCCGGTGGAGGCAGTGTGATGCTTTGGACTGACAGGTGGCAAGCCAGCGGAGGCAGTGTGATGCTTTGGACTGACAGGTGGCAAACTGGTGGAGGCAGTGTGATGCTTTGGACCGGCAGGTGGCAAGCCGGTGGAGGCAATGTGATACTTTGGACTGACAGATGACAAGCCGGCGGAGGCAGTGTGATGCTTTGGACCGGCAGGTGGCAAGCCGGTGGAGGCAATGTGATACTTTGGACTGACAGGTGGCAAGCCGGTGGAGGCAGTGTGATGCTTTGGACCGGCAGGTGGCAACCCGGTGGAGGCAATGTGATACTTTGGACTGACAGGTGGCAAGCCGGTGGAGGCAATGTGATACTTTGGACTGACAGGTGGCAAGCCAGTGGAGGCAGTGTGATGTTTTGGACTGACAGATGGCAAGCTGGCGGAGGCAGTATGATACTTTGGACTGACAGGTGGCAAGCCGGCGGAGGCAGTGTGATGCTTTGGACTGACAGGTGGCAAGCCAGCGGAGGCAGTGTGATGCTTTGGACTGACAGGTGGCAAGCCTGTGGAAGCAGTGTGATGTTTTGGACTGACAGGTGGCAAGCTGGCGGAGGCAGTGTGATGCTTTGGACTGACAGGTGGAAAGCCGGCGGAGGCAGTGTGATGCTTTGGAATGACAGGTGGCAAGCCGGTGGAGGCAATGTGATACTTTGGACTGACAGGTGGCAAGCTGGCGGAGGCAGTGTGATGCTTTGGACTGACAGGTGGCAAGCCAGTGGAGGCAGTGTGATGCTTTGGACTGACAGGTGGCAAGCCGGTGGAGGCAATGTGATACTTTGGACTGACAGGTGGCAAGCCGGTGGAGGCAATGTGATACTTTGGACTGACAGGTGGCAAGCTGGCGGAGGCAGTGTGATGCTTTGGGTAATGTTCTGCTGGGAAACCTTGGGTCCTGCCATTCATGTGGATGTGACACATACCACCTACCTAAGCATTGTTGTATACACACACACACGTAAGTGAAGTCAGTTTGCTCTCTGTGGTCAGGAATAAGCAGAGAGAAGTTTACGCCATTTCACTTTCCTGCTCAGGTTTGGCAGAGCTTGAGAAATGCTTAATTAGGACGTTTCCTGCTTTGCTCGCTTGTGTGTTTCTTGGCAGAGATAATGATATGAAATGGATATGTCTCCAACGTGCACAGCCGGTGGGTTATTGAGCATGCATGCAAGAGCCAGGGAAAAGTGTGAAGCCGCATCTATCATAGACCTGAAGGTAATTGGCTGTTCTGTGCTACCTCTCAGGTCAAATTAACTGCAAGGAATTGGAAAGATGCAAATTGGAAGGCTGGAGTTTCCCAGCGCAGTGTGTGTATCTTATTATTCTTACATACTCTGTAAGCCTCGAAAACTACTGTCAGAGCAGCATGTGGTGTCTATAGTTTCACCACGCGTGTCTTGTGCACGGATTAGTCTGGGAGGGGGAGATTTAAATACTGGGAAGGGTCTCATTCTTCTAAGGCGTTACATTCGCATTACAGATCCTAAAGGGGATTTACCATTATATAAGTGTCGGATGAAGATGCGTTGGCAGACTATGTCACCTCCAGCAGATCTTATTGGATGATCTTGTTACTATTTGTGTCACCAGATTTCTTGTTTGTGAAAAGCTTCTCTGCCATGACGCATATTAGATCTGCTGAAATTTGCTTCTTTTTTACATCTTAAAGATTCTGTAAAATAGCAATCGCAATGCACAGTCTGACAATGCAGCATGTAGGGAAGCAGAGCTAGGGTGGTAAATGTGTCATCAGACACGACACAGGGGGTTATGATGACCTCATAGTAGATGGAATCATATCAATATTGAATGGGCAGACAAATTCCACTAACACTCGACTGGCAGGACAGTTTTAAAATCTGAAATAATTCATGGAAATGACTTCCTCTATTACACAAACCATGAGTAGGTGTGTCGTTTCAGCACCATCGTTGCTTTTCTTGTTTCCCGTCTTTGGCTCCATCTTGGCTCTTGTTGTTTCCCGTCTTCAGCACTATTGTGTCCCATCATGTTCCCCGTCTTCTTTTTTTGTTATCAGATTCAACTTCCATCTTTTGCTACATACTGCAGCTGTAACCCGTGTTTCTGTCGTGGATGTGATGCTTGAGGATGTACATCCAACACGAGGCGTTTGTTGGCTTTGTCTCGCCATATGGCATCACATCACTGCTGGAAAAATAGCTAATTCCAGTTTACCCTCACGAGACGGAGCTTTTATCTTTTCTGCCGACTGTGTCGTACACACGAATGAATAACATATTGGTGCATGAATCATGCTGGCAGGATGTGTTTTTATAAATCATAATGTTACAGAAAAATATCACCGCACTATATTTACACTTTCGTTTGTATCCAATATGCCATGAATATAATAATAGCTACATTATGGCAAGTGAGAAGAGCACACAGGAAACTGGAGGTGCGCATACAAGAAGCGGACAGCCATATTTATTTTAAAGATAAAGGGGGTGGTTTAGAAACATGGTGCACAAGCAGGTAGCCAAATACTGGTGCAATCTGCATTTGTGCTTATTTATAAAACAGACCGATGTCAGGAGTTTGCACCACCTCTGCTGATTTTCTAACCTCTCAGTGTGCCAGAGCCAATGCTGCCCATGTGTAAAAAATCAGGTGCTCGAAAGTATCTTTTTAGTGTCTGAGGAGCAAACACTGTTTGATGGAGGTGCAATGGGTGAGAGTAGGATGAGCAAAACCAGTAGTGCCACAGAATAAAAATAAACTATTATAAAAAAAAACAAAAATAATTAGAGTATCCACTAAGAACCGGCAGGTAAAAACAAAAGACAACAGACAGTTTGACGGAGGTTCTGCAAAGTGTCAAGATGAATAAAAAGTCCAATGTTTGCTGGTTGTTTCTGCCTCCATCAGATCACTCATAGTTTTGTGAGTGAGGGAGAGACAGATCAGTGCTAGTTTGAATCAGAGTTCGACTTTCAAAAGTCAAGTCAAGAAAACGTATTAACCCCTACCTTGTCAATTTTCACTGCTTAGGCAGTGATCTTGTGCAGCAGCACTTTTTTGTGGTCTGCACATTTATTTTCACTGATAAGAGGTCAATTATTTTTTAATTGATTAATCCTTTAATTTATTACAAATTAACAAAAGCCCTTCTAAGAGCCGGTTAGACTTTTTGTATATTTTATGTAGAGTACTTATAGCGCAGAGGAGGCTTAAGTCTTCTTGCCCTCAGATTCCGAGATCCCTGACTAAGCTTCAGATTTGATGCTTGTCAGTTCACTGATACTAGTGATGAATCTGTGGCTATGGGTCCCTATGTCAAAAGGAGTGGTGGTACTCTGGTTGGAAGTGGTCCTGAGGAGTGGGAGGCGCCTAATTATTTTAGGCCAGATATCACTAATTTTACTGCTAATCCTGGCACCAATCCTGATATTACAGGATTTACCCCAGTGCAGTTTATGCAGCTTTTTCTGGGAGATGATGTCTTGAAGGACACATATTGGGGTGTTGTTTGACAGTAACCCTTAAAATGATAAGTAAACGTATACCTGAATTGCAATGTGTAAGAAAAAAATAACAAAAAAATGATCTCTGCAAATTTTGGCAAAGATTGGTATTATTGCTTTTTGAAAAATGTCAAAGTAACTTAAATTACATGCTCTTGGTTGTCTACTTCTGAAAAATATGTGCATGTGGTGGGTGATTCAGAGATTCATGACTCAAAGTGTCACTAGGGGGAAATGGTTTGGTAATAGCAATGTGCTACTTATACTTATTGCCTTTTAAGTTAAAACAAAAAAGCAAAAACTCAGGACAATTTTTATAATAAATTTGACAGCGTTTTTATTACTGTAGATGAGTAAAACATTTTTCAAGTAATAGTTGAAAAAGGTGGTGGGGGAGTTTTCAATTTTCCACCATATTTAAAACCAAATTATGTGATATCTAAAGAAAAAATAATGATATATTGAAAAAAAGACATAAAATTTGTGTGGGTACAGTAAATGAGAAAAAAAGAAAATTACAGCTAAACAAAAACACCAACGAAATGTTAAAACAGCCATTGTCCAGAATGTTAAATAATTAGAAAACAGTCTGGTCACGAAAGGGTTTATAGTTAGCTGTAATTCTATGCTTCATGTTCCCATAGATTGCAGCAAAACCAACAGCCAGGACTGTTCTGAAAATTCCGGGGATGAATCCAAAGGTTATTGCATCGGAAAGAACATTCCAGAGAGAAAGAAAAGTGGATCTTCGTCGCTGGTTTCCTCTATTAATGAGCAAAAACCTTTATTTGCTGAAATTGGTGGTTTTAACTCTGTGTTCACAAAATCTGCGGCAATGCAGTTCGAAGAAGCAGTTTGTCCTTCAGACAAGATAAACTTTGCCAAAAGGAGCCTGTCTTACAAAGGTAAAATAGCAACCTTACTAATTATGGTGTGCTCACAGCGAACATGTTAAAGATTATTATTAAAAACCAGAATCATAATAAATGTATTGCACAACAGTTACACATATAGAAACATATATACATACCTTCTCTGAACAAAAGCAAAGATAAAAAAGAAATACATACACACATAAAAAGTCTACATAAGGATCATTAATTCTTGCTTTTGTTTTTAATATATATTTGAGCACTGTATTTTTTATACTCTATATTTCTGAGACCAATTTAAGGATTTCCCCCCATTAATTGGGACATTTTTGGGTACATTTGTTAGCGTTTCTTCTCTGTATCAGACAGGTTTATATTACTTTATATTTTAGTGGTGGGCAGGGCCAAGATATTATGCTGTCTGGGGCGAAGGACGAAATGCTGTGCCCATCCTGACCAAAAAATGATGTATATAATAATCAAATATTTTTTTTCCAAGAGCTCACCCATCCCTCTCTCTCCTTCCCATTCCTTGTTTTTATTTGTTTCCTCTGTACCTACATTGCATGTAGGACTTACCCCAGCACCCAGACTGCACTCACAAGACTTACCCCAGCACTTAGATTTGTACTCACAGGACTTATCCCAGCACCCAAAATGTACTTACAGGATTAACCCCAGAAGCCAGAATTTACCCCAGCACCCAGACTGCACTCACAAGACTTACCCCAGCACTTAGATTTGTGCTCACAGGACTTATCCCAGCACCCAAAATGTACTCACAGGATTAACCCCAGAAGCCAGAATTTACCCCAGCACCCAGATTTGCACTCAGGCCTGCTCTGGTGGTGGGTCATAGCACCATGGATATGTTTTAGGTTTACATCAAAAATCCAGCCAATGTGACATTACAAGCACAACACCCAGGACACCGTGCCCTGTAGCTATGAAACTACAAATACAAAAATAAACGTCAAAGATTCTAAAGAATATAAGTTAGTCATTTGTAGCTCGCAGATCTGTAGCAGCCTGGAGCCTGTGCTGTTTTAATGAGTGAGAATGCTGCACTCAAAGTCTAACTAACCAAGTGACAAGCTGTCCGTCGCACACCCCACTCGGTGTACAGCTCAGCAGTGGGTTTTATGTGTAGTAAGGAATCTTCTGTTTGTATGAGTAAACATTTCATAAATAATACATATTATTATGTTAAGGGGGAGTTTTAGAGTGCCAAGCTTCTTCTCTCTCACACCTAGCCCAGAACCTTTCTGACTCAATGCGTCCTGTCTCCAGAATTATTTCGGCTGAAATATTGCGTGCCTGTAGCCATAGCAACCCTTGTCAAGGAGACCTACTGTGGATATTAGTCTGAGCTAAATTTAGAAAGTCTACAAAAAGTGTGTGTTTAATCAAACTGGGGCATGATCCAAATTTGCCTGTTTTAAGGGCATGTGCTTTAGATCATCAGTTTTAAATGGATTTTAAAAAGAACATAGATCTCCGTGTGCTAACGAACGCATGCAAATAAAGTGATAATAAAGGAAAATATTACAAGATAGAACACACTTTACTTCTGCCAAAAAACACTGGCTGAAAGATTACAGCTCTCACTGGCAAGGCTGGCCAAAAAAATACCGGCTGAAAGATTACAGCTCCCACTGGCTAGACTGGCCAAAAAATACCGGCTGAAAGATTACAGCTCTCACTGGCTAGGCTGGCCAACAAAATACCGGCTGAAAGATTACAGCTCTCACTGGCTAGGCTGGCCAAAAAATACCGGCTGAAAGATTACAGCTCTCACTGGCTAGGCTGGCCAAAAAAATACCGGCTGAAAGATTACAGCTCCCACTGGCTAGGCTGGCCAAAAAAATACCGGCTGAAAGATTACAGCTCCCACTGGCTAGGCTGGCCAAAAAATACCGGCTGAAAGATTACAGCTCTCACTGGCTAGGCTGGCCAAAAAATACCGGCTGAAAGATTACAGCTCTCACTGGCTAGGCTGGCCAAAAAATACCGGCTGATAGATTACAGCTCCCACTGGCTAGGCTGGCCAACAAAATACCGGCTGAAAGATTACAGCTCTCACTGGCTAGGCTGGCCAAAAAATACCGGCTGAAAGATTACAGCTCTCACTGGCTAGGCTGGCCAAAAAAATACAGGCTGAAAGATTACAGCTCTCACTGGCTAGGCTGGCCAAAAAATACCGGCTGATAGATTACAGCTCTCACTGACTAGGCTGGCCAAAAAATACCTGCTGATAGATTACAGCTCCCACTGGCTAGGCTGGCCAAAAAAATACCGGCTGAAAGATTACAGCTCTCACTGGCTAGGCTGGCCAACAAAACACCGGCTGAAAGATTACAGCTCTCACTGGCTAGGCTGGCAAAAAAAATACCGGCTGAAAGATTACAGCTCTCACTGGCTAGGCTGGCCAAAAAAATACAGGCTGAAAGATTACAGCTCTCACTGGCTAGGCTGGCCAAAAAAATACCGGCTGAAAGATTACAGCTCCCACTGGCTAGGCTGGCCAAAAAAATACCGGATGAAAGATTACAGCTCTCACTGGCTAGGCTGGACTAAAAATACCGGCTGATAGATTACAGCTCTCACTGGCTAGGCTGGCCAAAAAATACCGGCTGAAAGATTACAGCTCTCACTGGCTAGGCTGGCCAAAAAATACCGGCTGAAAGATTACAGCTCCCACTGGCTAGGCTGGCCAACAAAATACCGGCTGAAAGATTACAGCTCCCACTGGCTAGACTGGCCAACAAAATACCGGCTTAAAGGGTATTTCAGCGCAGGGGAGTAAAACAAAATAAACAGAAAGCCGACCGCTCCTGTAAAGTGTTGGGATTTATAAAATAAATCACTTTCCGACATTGGACTGCAGGAGTTTTATACATAACACTGATAGTGGTGGGATCCGAGGGGTCAGTCCTGGTCATGCATAACTTGTTTGCGGGAAGACATTCTTTGTACATAAACCAGTGCACGTCTACAGACTGGTAACTAGAGCTCCCTGATTTCACATTGACTACAGTATGTTATCAGACATTCACACTTTCTATCGTCCCATAGATATCACAAGCACAAGGGTCTGGCACAGAGCCGAAAATGGATTAAATGTGAGTGAACCCATTCAGTCGGATCTGAACCCTGACACATGGGGAGTGTGTGAGGCAGAGAACGACCTCACTTATGGGGAAGTGGAGCACAGGCTAGATTTAATACAGGAACAAATGAACAGGTCAGTATACCATATCTGAGTTACATCTATTGTTATTCTGTTCTTCTCTTTTGTCAGTAGTGCATTATAGAGGGTGTAAACGGGACAGGCAGAGTGTGTGTATCCAGTGTCCGGGGCAGGGTGTGTGTACAGGGATCCAGTGTCCGGGGCAGTGTGTGTGTACAGGGACCCAGTGTCTGGGGCAGAGTGTGTGTACATGGATCCAGTGTCCGGGGCAGTGTGTGTGTACAGGGATCCAGTGTCTGGGGCAGAGTGTGTGTATAGGGATCCAGTGTCCGGGGCAGGGTGTGTGTACAGGGATCCAGTGTCTGGGGCAGAGTGTGTGTATAGGGATCCAGTGTCCGGGGCAGGGTGTGTGTACAGGGATCCAGTGTCTGGGGCAGAGTGTGTGTATAGGGATCCAGTGTCCGGTGCAGGGTGTGTATAGGGATCCAGTGTCTGGGGCAGAGTGTGTGTACAGGGACCCAGTGTCCGGGGCAGGGTGTGTGTACAGGGATCCAGTGTCCGGGGCAGTGTGTGTGTACAGGGATCCAGTGTCCGGGGCAGAGTGTGTGTACAGGAATCCAGTGTCCAGGGCAGAGTGTGTGTACAGGGATCCAGTGTCCGGGGCAGAGTGTGTGTACATGGATCCAGTGTTCAGGGCAGGGTGTGTGTACAGGGATCCAGTGTCCGGGGCAGTGTGTGTGTACAGGGACCCAGTGTCCAGGGCAGGGTGTGTGTACACCAGTGTCCAGGGCAGGGTGTGTGTACAGGGATCCAGTGTCTGGGGCAGGGTGTGTGTACAGGGATCCAGTGTCCGGGGCAGAGTGTGTGTACATGGATCCAGTGTCCAGGGCAGGGTGTGTGTACAGGGACCCAGTGTCCGGGGCAGAGTGTGTGTACAGGGATCCAGTGTCCGGGACAGGGTGTGTACAGGGATCCAGTGTCCGGGGCAGAGTGTGTGTACATGGATCCAGTGTTCAGGGCAGGGTGTGTACAGGGACCCAGTGTCCGGGGCAGAGTGTGTGTACAGGGATCCAGTGTTCGGGGCAGGATGTGTGATCAGTACAAACTGAAGTAGAAGGTCTCCATCTGGTGGCTGAATTATGGAAGTGCTCTTGTTTAGAAAAGAAAGAAATTACAATGGGTTTTATGTATTAATACTCCTGACGCTTTGCAGTGAGAGAGAGAGAGACCTCTGTTAAACTGTTTTTTATACAAAGAATGCGCTGGCGCAATGAGCTAATCACTGCACTCCTGTGAGTCTGCTTTATACATTGGTGCACACAGCGAGTGTGTACACCCCCTCCAATATGTTATCATTAAAATGTCCAATGAACTGGAGATAAACATTAACGCTGGATTTTTCTGATACACTAACGGCATTAATTATAATGTTCATCGTGTACAGTAGAATTAGCCAGTTATTCTCTGATCAAATCTGCCGCTTCCTCCTTCCAGTTTATAAAGGTCACATCTGAATATCTCCAATGTGGTGTAAACATGCAAAGTATAAAGTGCAAACAAATGGAAACGGCAAGTTTTGTGGGAAGTCATAAGGATGTAAGTGCCATTGACAAGCAATGCTTAGCGCCAAGACTGGCCGATCCACGTGTAGTTATTGGTACCATGTTAATGAATGGTCACATTTAGTGAATAGGCCTGTCTGCACCATGACATGTTGTGCTGGATCCGCGGGGGCGGGATTATTGATTTTCTGTTATAATTCGTCCCCTTTTTATTCATTTGTAATTCCAGGTTAGAGTCACACATGACGGCAGATATTCAAGCCATTCTTCAGCTGTTGCAGAGACAATCCTCGCTAGTACCCCCAGCATACAGCATAGTAACTGCCAGCTCAGAATATCAACGAGCGATGGTCAGACCGGGAGTGGGCATCGTGTCCACAACTTCCATCAATGCAGACAGGAGCTCGGGTCCATCATCACAGGCAAGTGTTCCATTAATATATATATATATATATATAAATACACAGAATAAAGGAGAATACTGTACTAATGCCGGGAACAGAATCTCTCCAATGATTCCTCCTGTCCCAATAAACAGGAATAATATATTAATTCAAATTCATAGACAGACGGTAGGGAATAGGTCCAAACTAGACAGGACACTGACACTCACCATGTAATCCTGCATGTCATGCTAATTCATACCAGGGAGTTACTGTCAGATCTATTCAGGCAGGCGATCATACAGCTGTATGCGTGGAATGAGCAGTAGGAGGAGTTAATGTCAGATCTATTCAGGGAGCCGATCATACAGCTGTATGCGTGGAATGGGAAGTAGGAGGAGTTACTGTCAGATCTATTCAGGTAGCTGATCATACAGCTGTATGCATGGAATGAGAAGTAGGAGGAGTTAATGTCAGATCTATTCAGGTAGCCGATCATACAGCTGTATGCATGGAATGAGAAGTAGGAGGAGTTAATGTCAGATCTATTCAGGTAGCCGATCATACAGCTGTACGCGTGGAATGAGAAGTAGGAGGAGTTAATGTCAGATCTATTCAGGTAGCCGATCATACAGCTGTATGCGTGGAATGAGAAGTAGGAGGAGTTAGTGTCAGATCTATTCAGGTAGCTGATCATACAGCTGTATGCGTGGAATGAGAAGTAGGAGGAGTTAATGTCAGATCTATTCAGGTAGCTGATCATACAGCTGTATGCGTGGAATGAGAAGTAGGAGGCGTTAATGTCAGATCTATTCAGGCAGGCGATCATACAGCTGTATGCGTGGAATGAGCAGTAGGAGGAGTTAATGTCAGATCTATTCAGGGAGCTGATCATACAGCTGTACGCGTGGAATGAGAAGTAGGAGGAGTTAGTGTCAGATCTATTCAGGTAGCCGGTCATACAGCTGTATGTGTGGAATGAGAAGTAGGAGGAGTTAGTGTCAGATCTATTCAGGTAGCGGATCATACAGCTGTACGCATGGAATGAGAAGTAGGAGGAGTTAATGTCAGATCTGTTCAGGTAGCCGATCATACAGCTGTACGCGTGGAATGAGAAGTAGGAGGAGTTAATGTCAGATCTATTCAGGTAGCCGATCATACAGCTGTATGCGTGGAATGAGAAGTAGAAGGAGTTAATGTCAGATCTATTCAGGTAGCTGATCATACAGCTGTATGTGTGGAATGAGAAGTAGGAGGAGTTAATGTCAGATCTATTCAGGTAACAGATCATACAGCTGTATATGTGGAATGAGAAGTAGGAGGAGTTAATGTCAGATCTATTCAGGTAGCTGATCATACAGCTGTATGCGTGGAATGAGAAGTAGGAGGAGTTAATATCAGATCTATTCAGGTAGCTGATCATACAGCTGTATGCTTGGAATGAGAAGTAGAAGGAGTTAATGTCAGATCTATTCAGGTAGCTGATCATACAGCTGTATGTGTGGAATGAGAAGTAGGAGGAGTTAATGTCAGATCTATTCAGGTAACAGATCATACAGCTGTATATGTGGAATGAGAAGTAGGAGGAGTTAATGTCAGATCTATTCAGGTAGCTGATCATACAGCTGTATGCGTGGAATGAGAAGTAGGAGGAGTTAATATCAGATCTATTCAGGTAGCTGATCATACAGCTGTATGCGTGGAATGAGAAGTAGGAGGAGTTACTGTCAGATCTATTCAGGTAGCTGATCATACAGCTGTATGCGTGGAATGAGAAGTAGGAGGAGTTAATGTCAGATCTATTCAGGTAGCTGATCATACAGCTGTATGCGTGGAATGAGAAGTAGGAGGAGTTAATGTCAGATCTATTCAGGTAGCCAATCATACAGCTGTATGCGTGGAATGAGAAGTAGGAGGAGTTAATGTCAGATCTATTCAGGTAGCTGATCATACAGCTGTATGCGTGGAATGAGAAGTAGGAGGAGTTAATGTCACATCTATTCAGGTAGCCGATCATACAGCTGTATGCATGGAATGAGAAGTAGGAGGAGTTAATGTCAGATCTATTCAGGTAGCTGATCATACAGCTGTATGCGTGGAATGAGAAGTAGGAGGAGTTAATGTCAGATCTATTCAGGTAGCTGATCATACAGCTGAATGTGTGGAATGAGAAGTAGGAGGAGTTAGTCAGATCTATTCAGGTAGCTGATCATACAGCTGTATGTGTGGAATGAGAAGTAGGAGGAGTTAATGTCAGATCTATTCAGGTAGCTGATCATACAGCTGTATGCGTGGAATGAGAAGTAGGAGGAGTTAATGTCAGATCTATTCAGGTAGCCGATCATACAGCTGTATGTGTGTAATGAGAAGTAGGAGGAGTTAATGTTAGATCTATTCAGGTAACTGATCATACAGCTGTATGCATGGAATGAGAAGTAGGAGGAGTTAATGTCAGATCTATTCAGGTAGCCGATCATACAGCTGTATATGTGGAATGAGAAGTAGGAGGAGTTAATGTCAGATCTATTCAGGTAGCCGATCATACAGCTGTATGTGTGGAATGAGAAGTAGGAGGAGTTAATGTTAGATCTATCCAGGTAACTGATCATACAGCTGTATGCATGGAATGAGAAGTAGGAGGAGTTAATGTCAGATCTATTCAGGTAGCCGATCATACAGCTGTATATGTGGAATGAGAAGTAGGAGGAGTTAATGTCAGATCTATTCAGGTAGCCGATCATACAGCTGTATGCGTGGAATGAGAAGTAGGAGGAGTTAATGTCAGATCTATTCAGGTAACCGATCATACAGCTGTATGCGTGGAATGAGAAGTAGGAGGAGTTAATGTCAGATCTATTCAGGTAGCTGATCATACAGCTGTATGCGTGGAATGAGAAGTAGGAGGAGTTAATGTCAGATCTATTCAGGTAGCTGATCATGCAGCTGTATGCATGGAATGAGAAGTAGGAGGAGTTAATGTCAGATCTATTCAGGTAGCTGATCATACAGCTGTATGCGTGGAATGAGAAGTAGGAGGAGTTAATGTCAGATCTATTCAGGTAGCCAATCATACAGCTGTATGCGTGGAATGAGAAGTAGGAGGGGTTAATGTCAGATCTATTCAGGTAGCTGATCATACAGCTGTATGCGTGGAATGAGAAGTAGGAGGAGTTAATGTCAGATCTATTCAGGTAGCCGATCATACAGCTGTATGCGTGGAATGAGAAGTAGGAGGAGTTACTGTCAGATCTATTCAGGTAGCTGATCATACAGCTGTATGCGTGGAATGAGAAGTAGGAGGAGTTAGTGTCAGATCTATTCAGGTAGCTGATCATACAGCTGTATGCGTGGAATGAGAAGTAGGAGGAGTTAATGTCAGATCTATTCAGGTAGCCGATCATACAGCTGTAGGCGTAGAATGAGAAGTAGGAGGAGTTAATGTCAGATCTATTCAGGTAGCCGATCATACAGCTGTACGCGTGGAATGAGAAGTAGGAGGAGTTAATGTCAGATCTATTCATGTAGCTGATCATACACCTGTATGCATGGAATGAGAAGTAGGAGGAGTTAGTGTCAGATCTATTCAGGTAGCTGATCATACAGCTGTATGCGTGGAATGAGAAGTAGGAGGAGTTACTGTCAGATCTATTCAGGTAGCTGATCATACAGCTGTATGCGTGGAATGAGATGTAGGAGGAGTTAGTGTCAGATCTATTCAGGTAGCTGATCATACAGCTGTATGTGTGGAATGAGAAGTAGGAGGAGTTAATGTCAGATCTATTCAGGTAGCTGATCATACAGCTGTATGTGTGGAATGAGAAGTAGGAGGAGTTAATGTCAGATCTATTCAGGTAGCCGATCATACAGCTGTATGCGTGGAATGAGAAGTGGGAGGAGTTAATGTCAGATCTATTCAGGTAGCTGATCATACAGCTGTATGTGTGGAATGAGAAGTAGGAGGAGTTAATGTCAGATCTATTCAGGTAGCTGATCATACAGCTGTATGCGTGGAATGAGAAGTAGGAGGAGTTAATGTCAGATCTATTCAGGTAGCTGATCATACAGCTGTATGCGTGGAATGAGAAGTAGGAGGAGTTAATGTCAGATCTATTCAGGTAGCTGATCATACAGCTGTATGCGTGGAATGAGAAGTAGGAGGAGTTAATGTCAGATCTATTCAGGTAGCTGATTATACAGCTGTATGCGTGGAATGAGAAGTAGGAGGAGTTAATGTCAGATCTATTCAGGTAGCTGATCATACAGCTGTATGCGTGGAATGAGAAGTAGGAGGAGTTAATGTCAGATCTATTCAGGTAGCCGATCATATAGCTGTATGCGTGGAATGAGAAGTAGGAGGAGTTAATGTCAGATCTATTCAGGTAGCCGATCATACAGCTGTATGCATTGGAATGAGAAGTAGGAGGAGTTAATGTCAGATCTATTCAGGTAGCCGATCATACAGCTGTATGTGTGGAATGGGAAGTAGGAGGAGTTAATGTCAGATCTATTCAGGTAGCCGATCATACAGCTGTATGCGTGGAATGAGAAGTAGGAGGAGTTAATGTCAGATCTATTCAGGCAGCTGATCATACAGCTGTATGCGTGGAATGAGAAGTAGGAGGAGTTAATGTCAGATCTATTCAGGTAGCTGATCATACAGCTGTATGCGTGGAATGAGAAGTAGGAGGAGTTAATGTCAGATCTATTCAGGTAGCCGGTCATATAGCTGTATGCGTGGAATGAGAAGTAGGAGGAGTTAGTGTCAGATCTATTCAGGTAGCTGATCATACATCTGTATGCGTGGAATGGGAAGTAGGAGGAGTTAATGTCATATCTATTGAGGTAGCCGATCATACAGCTGTATGCGTGGAATGAGAAGTAGGAGGAGTTAATGTCAGATCTATTCAGGTAGCCAATCATACAGCTGTATGCGTGGAATGAGAAGTAGGAGGAGTTAGTGTCAGATCTATTCAGGTAGCCGATCATACAGCTGTATGCGTGGAATGAGAAGTAGGAGGAATTACTGTCAGATCTGTTCAGGTAGCTGATCATACAGCTGTATGCGTGGAATGAGAAGTAGGAGGAGTTACTGTCAGATCTATTCAGGTAGCCAATCATACAGCTGTATGCGTGGAATAAGAAGTAGGAGGAGTTAGTGTCAGATCTATTCAGGTGGCTGATCATACAGCTGTATGCGTGGAATGAGAAGTAGGAGGAGTTAATGTCAGATCTATTCAGGTAGCCGATCATACAGCTGTATGCGTGGAATGAGAAGTAGGAGGAGTTAGTGTCAGATCTATGCAGGTAGCTGATCATACAGCTGTATGCGTGGAATGAGATGTAGGAGGAGTTAATGTCAGATCTATTCAGGTAGCTGATCATACAGCTGTATGCGTGGAATGAGAAGTAGGAGGAGTTAATGTCAGATCTATTCAGGTAGCTGATCATACAGCTGTATGCATGGAATGAGAAGTAGGAGGAGTTACTATCAGATCTATTCAGGTAGCCGATCATACAGCTGTATGCGTGGAATGAGAAGTAGGAGGAGTTAATGTCAGATCTATTCAGGTAGCTGATCATACAGCTGTATGCATGGAATGAGAAGTAGGAGGAGTTAATGTCAGATCTATTCAGGGAGCTGATCATACAGCTGTATGCGTGGAATGAGAAGTAGGGGGAGTTAATGTCAGATCTATTCAGGTAGCTGATCATACAGCTGTATGCATGGAATGAGAAGTAGGAGGAGTTACGTTATTGGAAGGCTACTTAGTGTAATAAATGGAATTAAAGGAATACAAAAGAGAAATGGACTGAGTGCTTTACACATCTTTACCCCACATTCTGTAATTTATGTATTATGACGAACTTTATCCGAAAATCTCTAGATTTGGAACCAGGAAAAACAATTGATAAACCTCGCTTGTGATCTCACATGACTGTACAGTATTAATCTGACCCTTAAATAGAGCGTGTCTATATCTTCTCAATATCTAGAGCCCAGAACCGGCAGATCTAGAGAAACCAAGACTGAAGTCCAGAGAATCAGAGGCAGAGCATCCTCACTCTGGCTCCGAGGACAACCTGCCGACACTACATCACCAAGGACAAGACAGTCCTGTCGCCGTACCTTCCAGACATTGCTCGTCTCATGTGGATTCTGCTAGACACCCTTCATTAGCAGACCCTTCCATTAGCAGCATTAATATATTAGTTCTCCAGCGACATGCGTCAGACCCTGATCTTCCTGGTAAATAATCCAAATGGGTTCAGTTTTTTTTAATTCTAACTTCAAATAAAATGTAAGTGCTTTTAACAGCTGTTTATTCCTCTTTGTATAAAATAATCCTCTTTACTTAACTCAGGGGCAAAAAGGATAATACAATATGCAAAGTACTGTATTTTGATACATTTGACGCTTATCAAATTACAAATGAACAAGTCATGTTGTAAAATAATGTAAAGACTCTATATGCTCAAAACGAAACCTCTCGAGCTCTGGAAGGTCACAACTTGTTAGTGACCCCCCACTGGCACTCAGAGGGTTAAAACTGCCAGCATCACAAGGCACCTTATATTTTTTTATATGTTTTTTAACCACGTGCATGTAATTAGATCAGTTTTATGTTAAAGGTATGGCGAATGACATTAAATTATTTCACGGGGTGCTGATGTCATTGCGTTAGCGGTTTCATATTGATTTATTCCCATATAGCGGTATGTGCACCATACGTTTCACTTGGACATTTCCCTAAATAACTATGTACTTTCAGTTTCAATCCATGTGGCTGATATTGGGGTGCACGTGCCCCCCAGGGAGGGATATGCCAGCGTGGGAGTAAATGTCACCTTGGGATTGAATACGCCAATGCATGGATCAAAGTAAAAGAGCGTTCCCATCCCGCATGATCTACGATAAAACCCGAAACTCGTTTCAGACAGGTCTAGACAATAAAGAGGGAACTGATACGGGAAATTCAAGGCCAAAGTAGCCGAGCTACTGAATGGGAGAATTGTTCCAACTTGGCTTCTTTGGCCTTAATGGAATTCCCTTCTCTGAACCAGAAATCAGATCACAAGATGCTACAGGATTACCTGCTGTGGATCTGTTCACATGACAGTGGATCTCTGTAGCTGAGGATTCAGGAATTAGACAAGCAATGTGTTCCTTAACCCCTGTCACCGAGCGCCAGCTTCACATCACTAACCCCATCACATATGCATCAGTCTCTTTGTATAATAAAACCTGATCTTTATCCACGCGCATGTTTATTTATAAGACGAGTATTGCTATGTTTCATACAGTCTCCAGCATGATTTAGCACGCTCTGAAGTATGCATGAATGGGAGGGATTGTCCAATGGGAGAGGGTCTGTCTGGCCTGCTGATCTCTCATTGGCCACATCGAGTTGGAATTTAGAACCCTGACACATAGATACAGAGTGGGCCACACTCTCCCTTTGGACATATATTTCATTGATCCATAATGACATATAATCAGGGGAGGGCTGCCAAGAGATGGGGGCAGAAGGGCAAATCTCTGTCAATGGGCTGGCGCATCAACACGTTTCTCTTTAAATGCCCCACGTTCGATCTTTCTGTCCAATTGTCTTGTCTGCCTATCAATCTCTGTACCTTAAACATCAGCAAATCTGTCTTGCATGTTTGTGTGTCTATCTCCGATTATATCAGGTGGGCTGATGAAGCACCCAGGAGGACCCCCAAGCTAGTCCTCCCCTGCATATAATGTCTCTCCTACTCAAACAATGATATAGTCTGTCACTAAGTGCTGTGCATGAAATGTGTTGGGTTTAAGTCTGCACAACATGGAACTTTGCTGTGTTGTCTTTGCACTAATACTTTTTAGCCACTGGCAGGTTGTTCAATCACTGTAGATTCTTTGTTATACAGCTTGAAGCATAGTTTTCCATCACAAAGAAATGGACTCTTCAGATGTGTGCCTCGCCCGTTATTTGGGAATTTGGTAGAAATTGGTGGTTTTTATAAAGTTTTGGTTCATTGTATTGAACGCCGAGTATTGGCTTTTAGAACTATTCCCAGCCATCCACAATGTTTGTTTTTGACATATTAGAGTATGTCTGCTTCTTATCCAGCAACTGATTCCAGCCTAGAAAATCCTAAATTAAAGTATAATAGGCTTGATCTGCCCCCCCCCCCCCCCCCGTACTACACAAATTGCTGCACATTCAGATTCCACCACCAATTTTCATTTTTAGCCAATGCAGTTTTACATATTGTCCCAATGCATCCAGATTCTGATCTCAGGCCACAGACTGTGATCTGGCAAACGCCCACGTTATTTCTGACATTTGTGGATGTGAATAAAGGAGCCGATCGCAAAATAGCAAGAATATGAGAAACATCACAAAACTTATCAATTTACCAAAAATGTGAAAATCAGAAAATACTCTGAAAGAACAAAGTGACAAAGGCCAGAATCTGATCCAGTGACTCTAACTGCATGACATATGTCAGAGGTCTGGATGTTAATATGACCTTTCTTCCACTGGATTTTTTGCAGCACACACACTACACGCTACACGTGATCACGGAGGATTGTTGCCTGTGTATGCATGTGTCACATATTACTGCAGATTGCATGCAGATCCTCTCTCTCTCTCTGCACGTCACCTGTATTATTCTCTTTACAGACTAGGTCTCTATTAAAGTGTTTTGGACATATTGATTTTTTTTATTTTTATTTTTTTACAAATTCTAGGCATAAAAGTCTGTTCTTGAATTAACAAAATATTAAATAAACATGGAAATTGGAAGAAAACAGTGATCTGCCTGATAACAGACACATTGTTCAGCAAAATACTAAGTTCTGTTTCATTATAAGATTGCATCAACTGGGTTTAAATAGAAATGCTTTAATGAAAGAATACAAATAAAATAACTTATTAAGGCTGTGCTCTGTATAGCTCTATCAGGGGGAGGGGACATATTGTTTAGAATCTTTGCTCTGTATAGCTCTATCAGGGGGAGGGGACATATTGTTTAGAATCTTTGCTCTGTATAGCTCTATCAGGGCGGACAAATTGTTTAGAATCTTTGCTCTGTAAAGCTCTATCAGGCGGTGGACATGTTGTTTAGAATCTTTGCTCTGTAAAGCTCTATCAGGGGAGGACATGATGTTTAGAATCTTTGCTCTGTATAGCTCTAGCAGGGAGCGGACATGTTGTTTAGAATCTTTGCTCTGTATAGCTCTATCAGGGGGAGGGGACATATTGTTTAGAATCTTTGCTCTGTATAGCTCTATCAGGGCGGACAAATTGTTTAGAATCTTTGCTCTGTAAAGCTCTATCAGGCGGTGGACATGTTGTTTAGAATCTTTGCTCTGTAAAGCTCTATCAGGGGAGGACATGATGTTTAGAATCTTTGCTCTGTATAGCTCTAGCAGGGAGCGGACATGTTGTTTAGAATCTTTGCTCTGTATAGCTCTATCAGGGGGCAGACATGTTGTTTAGAATCTTTGCTCTGTATAGCTCTAGCAGGGAGCGGACATGTTGTTTAGAATCTTTGCTCTGTATAGCTCTATCATGGGGTGGACATGTTGTTTAGAATCTTTGCTCTGTATAGCTCTATCAGGGGCGGACATGTTGTTTAGAATCTTTGCTCTGTATAGCTCTATCAGGGGGCAGACATGTTGTTTAGAATCTTTGCTCTGTATAGCTCTATCAGGGGGAGGACATGTTGTTTAGAATCTTTGCTCTGTAAAGCTCTATCAGGGGAGGACAGGATGTTTAGAATCTTTGCTCTGTATAGCTCTAGCAGGGAGCGGACATGTTGTTTAGAATCTTTGCTCTGTATAGCTCTATCAGGGGGCAGACATGTTGTTTAGAATCTTTGCTCTGTATAGCTCTAGCAGGGAGCGGACATGTTGTTTAGAATCTTTGCTCTGTATAGCTCTATCATGGGGTGGACATGTTGTTTAGAATCTTTGCTCTGTATAGCTCTATCAGGGGGAACACATGTTGTTTAGAATCTTTGCTCTGTATAGCTCTATCAGGGGACAGACATGTTGTTTAGAATCTTTGCTCTGTATAGCTCTATCAGGGGACAGACATGTTGTTTAGAATCTTTGCTCTGTATAGCTCTATACTGATAGAGCAATACAGAGGAAAGAGGGCTCAGTAAGGTACTTTATTTGTATTCTTAAATTAAAGCATTTCTATTTAAAATGCCTACACATGATACAATCTTATTATTAAACAAGTGCATTATTTGCCGACCTTTACAGAGTCCATCTTTGGAAAAGTTAAGTGTTCCCTTTATTATTTCAACAGTGCCTGAAACTATTTTGGCCTTGTAATCATTGATGTTAAAATGTATTTCTTAAAGCGGAGTGTCAGAGAGGTGGTTTTTGCACATTTATTTGGCATGCAGAGAGTCCAGGGTTGGCAAACTTGGCAACAGCTATTGATTTACTGTTAATTTAATTAGTGTAAAAAGGTTTAAATTAAACATAAGCTTTGGCTTTTGAGAAAATAATGAAACAATAATAAGATTCATGAAACAAATCAGTTTACAATATGGGACTAATTGCTCATACTGTGAGTGTAAAACTATTAATAATGATTTAGCCACAAGTCTAACTGGTGTCAGCAGTGTGTTTACTCCATTATATTAACACGTGTATATCACCAACAAGGTCCATTGTACAGAACATAGAAGGGAACTACATTACACATTAGTGACCACTGTTACATGAGATAGAGACAGACTGATACATGAGATAGAGAGACAGACTGTTTCATGAGATAGAGACAGACTGATACATGAGATAGAGAGACAGACTGATACATGAGATAGAGACAGGCTGTTACATGAGGTAGAGACAGACTGATACATGAGATAGAGAGACAGACTGTTACATGAGATAGAGACAGACTGATACATGAGATAGAGAGACAGACTGATACATGAGATAGAGACAGGCTGTTACATGAGGTAGAGACAGACTGATACATGAGATAGAGAGACAGACTGCTACATGAGATAGAGACAGACTGATACATGAGATAGAGAGACAGACTGATACATGAGATAGAGACAGGCTGTTACATGAGATATGGACAGACTGCTACATGAGATAGAGAAACAGACTGATACATGAGATAGAGACAGACTGATACATGAGATATGGACAGACTGCTACATGAGATAGAGAGAGACATAGCTTGACAAAGTCCCTTTAATACAGTCATGGTATAAGCATAACGTAGCTTGACAGAGTCCCTTTAATACAGTCACGGTATAAGCATAACTTAGCTTGACAGAGTCCCTTTAATACAGTCACTTTAGAAGCATAACGTAGCTTGACAGAGTCCCTTTAATACAGTCACTTTAGAAGCATAATGTAGCTTGACAGAGTACCCTTAATATGCTCACAGTATTAGCAGTGTTTAGGTGACAGAGTCCCTTTGATACAGTCACAGTATAAGCAAAATGTAGCTTGAAAGAGTCCCTTTAATACAGTCACAGTATAAGCAGTGTTTAAGTGACAGTCCCTTTAATACAGTCACAGTATAAGCAGTGTTTAGGTGGAAGAACCCCTTTAATACAGTCACAGTATAAGCAGTGTTTAGGTGACAGAATCCCATTAATACAGTCACAGTATAAGCAGTGTTTAGGTGACAGAGGCCCTTTAATACAGTCACAGTATAAGCAGCGTTTGGGTGACAGAGTACCTTTAACACAGTCACAGTATAAGCAGTGTTTAGGTGACAGAGTCCCTTTAATACGGTCCCAGTATAAGCATAACATAGCTTGACAGAGTCCCTTTAATACGGTCACGGTATAAGCATAACATAGCTTGACAGAGTCCCTTTAATATGGTCACGGTATAAGCATAACGTAGCTTGACAGAGTCCCTTTAATACGGTCACGGTATAAGTTAACGTAGCTTGACAGAGTCCCTTTAATACTGTCACGGTATAAGCATAACGTAGCTTGACAGAGTCCCTTTAATACGGTCACGGTATAAGTTAACGTAGCTTGACAGATTCCCTTTAATACTGTCACGGTATAAGCATAACGTAGCTTGACAGAGTCCCTTTAATACGGTCTTGGTATAAGCATAACGTAGCTTGACACAGTCCCTTTAATACGGTCACGGTATAAGCACAACGTAGCTTGACAGAGTCCCTTTAATACGGTCACGGTATAAGCATAACGTAGCTTGACAGAGTCCCTTTAATACGGTCACGGTATAAGCATAAAGTAGCTTGACAGAGTCCCTTTATTACGGTCACGGTATAAGCACAACGTAGCTTGACAGAGTTTCTTTAATACGGTCACGGTATAAGCATAACGTAGCTTGACAGAGTCCCTTTAATATGGTCACAGTATAAGCATAACGTAACTTGACAGAGTCCCTTTAATACAGTCACAGTATAAGCACAACGTAGCTTGACAGAGTTCCTTTAATACGGTCACGGTATAAGCATAACGTAGCTTTACAGAGTCTCTTTAATATGGTCACGGTATAAGCATAACGTAGCTTGACAGAGTCCCTTTAATACAGTCACGGTATAAGCATAACGTAGCTTGACAGAGTCCCTTTAATACGGTCACGGTATAAGCACAAAGTAGCTTGACAGAGTCCCTTTAATACGGTCACGGTATAAGCATAACGTAGCTTGACAGAGTCCCTTTAATACAGTCACGGTATAAGCATAACGTAGCTTGACAGAGTCCCTTTAATACGGTCACGCTATAAGCATAACGTAGCTTGACAGAGTCCCTTTAATACGGTCACGGTATAAGCATAACGTAGCTTGACAGAGTCCCTTTTAGTTGTGAAGTTAATATATAAATATGTATATTTTTAACTTACGTCATTTGCGCCATCCATGATCATCTGTACAATGGTTGTCAGCCCCGGGGAAACCTCTCAATATATTTTGCACATTATTTTCTACAAAATGTCAGAATTTTACAGAAACCTTTCAATGAATATCAAAAGCAAAACTGTAATAAACATATATGTACTACCATCATGAAATGGACTCTGTAACGTAAACATGGTTTATACGGTGAATGTAGAGCATGAAACTTGATCTATACTTTGGGTAAGCAGAATTGAATGCAAATGCCTAAATTGAGAGAAAGAGGTTTCAGCATCTTGTGTCCAGCATATAAAGTATACATTTCCCTTTAAAATTAATTAATTTGCATATCAGGCCACAGGTAATGTCATAACCAGCAGACACCATAGACAACTGTAACCCCCTGGCAACACAGGACATACATGTTGTCCTGTGTTTATTTGAGCTTCAATGATGGCTTCCTTCGCTCAGCAGGTGTTTCTGATTCGCTCTCCGGAGAGATCACATTCACCATCATTAAAACCAGCATACCTTTCAAAGATGGTGCTGCCCTAATGTGGCAGTCAGCCCATCCAAGTTACAAGTTCGACTTAGGGTTACAAGCTCACTATAGGTAATGCTGGGGAGGAAATTATTACAAGAAAAAAAAAAAGCAATGCACTACTTTTAGTTATTGCCCAAAAACTTGCAATACAACAGCAGAAAAACTGAGGACAAATATTACAATCTATTTAGCAGCTTTCTTATTAGCACTTGCAGATGAGTTAAATAATTTTCAAGTAAAAGGGTTTTCTTTTTCGATTTTCCATCATTTTTTTGTATAGTACATTATATGGTATAACCAAAATAATGGTAAATAAAGAAAGCCCTAGTTATTACACCCCCCCCCCCCCCAAAAAAAAAAAATTAATAATAATAATAATTATTATATACTTTGGGTGGACACATGAAATGAGAGACAGCTAAACACAAACACCACAGAATTCTTCAAACAACCTGTGTCACTAAGAGGTTAAAACTTGTTTCTCTCTTAATCTATCCGTTTCTTGCATTTCTGCCCAGACCATAAATCAGTAATTTTTGATTTTTTTTATATTAACAGTATAAGCAATATGTATGTGACTGATATGTTTCCATGAAGATAAACAAAATCATGGTTATTACACACAGTTGTCTGTGCTATGTAAGCATGATTAGAAATTATAAGAGATTCCAGTTTATAGCATTAAAGTTTTGTAAGGTACATATACTCAATTTCTGGGCTAGCACCGGTTTGGGTACCTATAGCATGCACTTGATTTTCCAAGTATATATTATATATGTATGTACATATTGTAAGTAGAGCATTTTAGTGAATGTACAAGCTATAAATATTCCTGTTACGGTAAATAAAGAAATGATTTCTATATTGCTTGAAAATATGAAATGTAAATATGGAGTGTATACTTCACTGTAAAATATTTGCAAAACGATTTAGTAATTAGACAAAAACCTATATGCATTTATCTGATAATAAAGAAATGTAGTTTATAAATATGTTTACATTGTGGGTTTTTTCCAATGCACATGTAGATGTCAGATAAAAGCATGTGAATGAACAGACTAGCATGGATATAGATGGATCAGCAATAACATTATGACCCCCTGCCTAATATTATGTAGGTCCCTTTTTATCGCCAAAACAGCCCTGACCCGTCGAGGCATGGACTCCACAAGACCTCTGAAGGTGTGCTGGGGTAACTGGCACCAAGACGTTAGCAGCAGATCCTTTAAGTCCTGTAAGTTGTGAGGTGGGGCCTCCATGGATCAGACTTGTTTGTCCAGCAGATCCCACAGGTGATCGATTGGATTGAGATCTGGGGAATTTGGAGGCCAAGTCAACACCTTGAACTAGTTGCTGTGTTCCTCAAACCATTCCTGAACCATTTTTGCTTTGTGGCAGGGAGCATTATCCTGCTGAAAGAGGCCAATGCCATCAGGGAATACCGTTTCCATGAAAGGGTGTACATGGTCTGTAACAATGCTTAGGTAGGCGGTACATGTCAAAGTAACATCCACATGAATGGCAGGACCCAAGATTTCCCAGCAGAACATTACCCAAAGCATCACACTGCCTCCGCCGGCTTGCCACCCGTCAGTCCAAAGAATCACACTGCCTCCGTCAGCTTGTCACCAGTTAGTTCAATGCATCACACAGTGCGGGATCCTGACCGGTGATAAATTAGGGTCTTTACAGTGCAGGATCCCGACCGGTGATAAATTAGGGTCTTTACAGTGCGGGTTCCTGACCTGATTGGTGATTTACAGTGCGGGATCCTGACCTGACCGGTGATAAATCAGGGTCTGACAGGTAAAGTCTCCTACCACGATCACCACAGCACAGCTCATTACAGGCGGCCATGATGAGAAGGTAGATACAGCATGCCCTGTGCCTTACGACAGGTATTCCAGCCACACACCATACACCCCCCCCACAGCAGTATAGCACATCCTATACGGGAAATGTATATATTATAACGGCCGGCAAATAAATTGTTTAGTTGAAAGACTGCATTACATGCATTTAAAATAGACCTGCTTTAGTGTTAGAACACATATAAAGTACTTATTGAGCCAAGCGGCAGATGGGCGCCCTCTAAGAGCTATACAAGTAAAGTGTGCAATAAGGCACTTTGTACTCTTCAATAAAGCATTTCTAGTTATAATACCTACACTTTGTTTTCCATGTGTAACTCAGCTGGCTGACCCCATCTCTCAGTTATAGTTACTCATTACAGCTTAGTGTTCAAGCCGACCATTCAGTGGATACAAAATTAACTGAAAATAAATATTCACACACTGTTTGAATGAGGAATAATTTATTTCTTGAATTGCATTCACTTAACTTTAGAAAGGAGTCATAACGCTTTAAATAATTTAAGCCACACATTACAGTACATAGCACTAAATTCCCTTTAAAAAATTCTAATGTCCACTAAATATGATAAATGGCACTGCGAAGTATGAAAATCTAAAATTGGCCTCGACAAACACATCTTGAGTAAGGAAGACGAAACAGTCCAATGGAACAGAGAGGTGGCTTGGAATTATTTTTTAAACACTCCCAAAAAAAAAAAAGAGGAAATAAAAAGCCATGAGGTTTTTATTCTTGTCAGAAGACAAATCTGCACTTTAGCAAAATAATAAAAAAACAAAAAAAAAACAAGACCCAAACTCTTAGACGGGAGTTCTATTTATACAGGTTACAAGCATGGCAAGCCCCATTTGCATCTGACAATATGGTAAAGGGAAAAAAAAGATTATATATATAAAAAAAAAAAAAACCAGAAGGTTGGCAGCGTTATTTTTGTTTAATTAGAAAATGCAGTTCGCTTTTTAGTTTTTTCTTACAAAATGCAATTCCCAAAAAAATGTATACAAAATGCAAGATAACAAAAAAAATGCCAAAGTAAAATTTGACGGTTCACTTGTCATGAATCAGTGAAATGATCAAAAACCGTTATTCCTTCCCTTGTTTGGCCCAAATCCGCCTGTTCTTCTAATTTTAAGCTCTTGTGCTACAGCCTTACAGATCACTGCGGATTAATTGACACTGCTGATTAATAACATTCATTTAAGCTAAATAATTCAAGTTTTCATAAAACTGTGATAAGAAATGGCAAACTAAGGTCAGAGCAGGCAAGCAAAAGGTTGGCAGAGGTGCACATGTTAAATCCTCTCCCAAATCATTTGGGGGAAACTCAAACTCCTGCATTATTAATGAGGGCTAGAATTCAAACATTAGGAAAGTCCTTTGCAAAATAAAGATTAGGAAAGAAAGCAGCGTCCATTTATTAAACCTAATATTTGAGTTTGAGGTCAGTGGATTAATCAGAAATGTATGAGACGCTAAACATGCAGTTGTGATCTTTGTCCATAAGGATTTATGTATGACACACGATTCAACCTATTCTTACAAAGAATACAAAATAACTATTAAAAAGGTACTGGAACCTGTGCAGCTCAGAAAGAATATATACCATGGCTGTGTAACAAAAACAAACAGAAATCAGAGGTTGTACAATAGTTTGGATTCACAGGGGGTCACTTGGTTCCTTCACATGTGGGATAGTAATGGTGGATTGGAGTTGTGGGAATTCAGATAGCCATGGTGCACTGCAAAAACTGTAAGGAAAACACTTGGTTAGCATTTGTGATATCTGTGACCAGCCACTAGCAATGTGCAACACCTGGTATTGTAAAAGGTTAGAAATCTCCCCCCAATACATAATGGCCGTGGGTTTAACAGCTGGAACCCGCAGGTATTCGCATTATAAAACACATTATATTTACATCTTAAGGACCAGCGAAGGCCGTGGCATCAAATGACAGACTATGGAATAAAAATCCCCTAAAACTATAGTTTAAAAAAATATTATGGAATTATGTTAAAGAAACTTTTTCCTGAACTAATTTATATTTCAAACAATCTAGAAAAGCTCTTGGCCTTCAAAGGGTTAAAATAAACCTTCCTGTCCATCGTATACTTGTATAGAGGCTCATGCCAATGTACAGAACAGTGTGAAAGTGAATCCTTCATGTACAACGTATATCACTGATACAATGCCAGCTCGGCCATTTCTCCAGCCACACAAGTACAGATCAATTAACTAATCAATGTGGTTCTGTGGGATCTGATTATGGAGTCATGCTACACATTGCATAGCAGAAGGCACACGTTACATGGCGCGGGTATAAAATGGCCATGGAATCTGCCCCATCTCACAGACAATAGCTGGATTATCTTGGATACTTACATCATCGTATACAAAGTTGACAAAACCTTGTTGCATGCTGTCTCTTCTTCTGAATACATCTGTAAGACAATGAGAGGATAGCTCAGACTAGAGAGGCGCTCGGTGTACAGACAGAAATGTGAAGATTTGGCCACACGTCAGACACGTCCAATATAAACCTGGGCAGGTCTATCCTGGGTCAAGCGGATGTTAAGAACGTTACTCCTGTGAATGGGCGTTAAAGCTTCATTAACAGAAGCAGAGGTTAAAGACTTGCCACCTGCTGCTGGTTTAGTCTAATAATATCCACATTGCTGCAGATTTCATGGCGGACTTCTGTGTAACACTAGTGCAAAGAACTGAGCATGTTACAGAGTTACAACAACAGATCAAACCATGTTAAATGCTGGTGACTGTCCCTCTCTTGCACAATGGTAACAGGGTAGATTTCAGCCCAATTAAAACTGGTTTAAAATAAAAACTAAAAATGATATACACACACAGTTTTCCCCACTGAAGGACTTACAGTAGAGAGACTCTCCTCAATATTAGCCCAATATATTCTGCCCTTTCACCGCTCTCCCGGCGCCCTCTCCGCACGCATATCTGGCATTATTCCCTACACTTCATCCTACGTGCATATATATCCCATGTTACTCACACGGTAACCTACAGAGATCAGAGGAGACTATAGGTCATGCATCATCTAGTGACTAGCCGTGATCAGAAGGAATCTAGTAGCCCCTTTTGCCTGGTACTTGTTTTAAGCAATATTACTGTAGTCCCCATGTATCCTAGTGGAGTATTGTTCTACTCAAACATATAGATGAATGTGATTTGTGACTTGCCGCTAGTTAAACCTCTGATGAAGCTTTCTAGTGGAATGCGTCAGGTTGGACACCCTCCATGTCTGAAATTCAGTGATAACATTTAGCAGCATTTCCTACCATGATGTTTCAGTGATGTTTATGGTTCATTTCATTAACCCCTTGACGACAAAGGACGTGCCAGGCACGTCCTGCAGTGAATGAAGCGGTTTTCGCGATCAACGATCGTGAAAACCGCTTTAACAGTGCTGGTCTATTGCCTCGACATCGAGGCAATAGCCAGCACTGAAATTTCTATTTTGGGACCCACACGATCGCCCCATCGTGATCGTGGAGAGCCATATTGACGGAGCATGCTGCTCTGTCAATATGGCTAAGCCCTATGCCGGTCTGAGCTTCGGAAGTGAAAGTAACTTCACTTCCGTCGCTCTGAATATGCTACTTGACTGCCCCTAGTGGTAGTTTAGTAGCATAGCAATGGGAAATATTTAAAATACATATTTAATTAATTAAAAACAGGTTATTTAGCTATATTAGCCTATAGGGTTAAAATTAATTTTTTTTAAGCATAAGGGATAGGGTTAAAATTAAATTAAAGTTAAAAAATATTAAGGGATATAATAAGGATTAGAGTTGGGGTTAAATTTAGTGTTAGGGTTAAATTTTGGGTTCGGGTTGGGGTCAAAAGATCAACATAGGAAAAAAACAAAAAACACTATTTTTGGTTTTTGCCCCATAACTCGCAAAAAAATACCGGAAAATATGGAAACATACACATTTTTGAACTCGGGAGAACATTTAGAAACTATTTAGATGGGGTCTTTTTTAATGATTTTATTTGTGTAAATTATATTTTAGGTCAAAGTTAGAAAAAGTGGGTTTTTTTAAACTTTTTCATCATATTTTATGTAGTAAATTATAAGATATGATGAACATAATGGTATCTAATGAAAGCACTTCTTATGACGATAAAAACAACATATAATTTGTGTGGGTACAGTATGTGAGAAAGAAAAAAATTACAGTTAAACACAAACACCCCAGAAATGTCAAAACAGCCACTGTCACCAAGGGAAAGTCAAGGTGAAAATGTCTTGTCACTAAGGGGTTAAATGTTTTGCACTTCATCATCTTTTGTTTGCACATCCCAGATATAGTGTTTGGCCCATTTACCCATAGTTTTCTTTCCATCCCTCTTTCCTCCTCTAAGCACAGTTAATTTGTCTTCTAATATCCTATTAAGGGTGGGCTTTTCTATACCTTGCAGCTTTTTCGCTTCTATTGAAGCGCATGGTACTGCTATATAATAAAGTGTTGTTTTAATCCCCCGTATCATATTGTTCTCATATCATTTTCAAGTCTGTTTGTCCGTATTATCCTGCCAGTAGCATTGATGGATAAGACGAGCTGCGAGGATGAAAGGCTTGGATTATACAACCTCTGAGAATGGAGGGGAAGATACAAGTCATGCTTACCTGATAGTGCACGAAGCTTGACACAGGAAGCAATGTAATCATCAAAGTATATCCTCCCATTCTTACTGTAACGTTTTATAATAGCACTCAATGTCTGATGGTTTATCCTGTAACCTGAAAAACATTACACATAACAAGCTACATTCGAACATCTCCCTGACAAATACTACTTATCGTGGGAAAGTCACCTATACAATAAGGGGTTCTGTAAAAAGTTTTGGAAGTGAAGCAATCATCAGAAACATTCAGTTGGTTTATAGAGACCCCCATTGTGGTAATGTGTCAGCATGTGATTCTGCATAGAAGAAAAAGATTATTTTAATGTGTATTTATTTAAATTAACTACTTCCTATCGGAAAGTCATCATTTTGCACTGTTTTGAATAGACCTCTATGGAAATACAAGAGAGATTGAACCCAGCTCTAAAAAAAAAAAAAAAAAAAAAAAATATTTTTGTATCTTTAAATACTGCATCATCTACTAATCATTAAAACATATTGCTGTAAAGTCCTCATACCTTGAGGGCGCATGCTTTTATCTTATTATCTAGGACAGCCTTATACCTATCCCATGCTTCAACATCTTTACAAGCTTATACCTCATCTGTTGGAAGGCAATTCCATGCATCTACCACCCTCTAGAAAAGTAGTTTACTCCTCTTGTCCCATTGAGTATTGCCGCAGACCATCTACATGCCGTAACCCATGTGCCCAGAGCACTTACCCATTGCCATGATGGCTTGGCTATACTCATGGGGTTCCACAGTCCCACTTCTGTCTTGATCAAATGTACAGAAGTTTTGCTTCCAGGCGTTTAGCGCACCCCACAGCTCCTTGAATTCATTGAATCCCATTTTTCCAGTATGATCAATCTTGTGCTTGGTTAAGGTAAATAGATTTATAGCAAACACCTGTAACTCACCTGCCTGTAAGATCCTCTATGATGTGTGCAGAAAATGTCCATCAAACTTAGAGCCTGCAAGATATTTCTCCCGTCTAGAGTAACGATTTGGTTAAAATAATAATGTTAAGCTACACTATACCGATACTCTACACCCCACCTCTTACCATGGGCCCTCAGGAGCCAAGCAGGCACCACAGCCTAATTCCAATGCAATAAAGGAAACATTTGATGCTTGGATGTCGATTCTGGCAAGTCTGGATATGGCTTTGTCGCAAGTCAAGTTTACCAATCTCCAGTCCAGCCTGACTTGCCAGAGAGCTAAATAAAAAGCATCTCTTACATCAGCTTGAACAAAGGACAGTCAGCTGCTGCGGCAGCAAAAATTATCATTGAGAGGTGGGCAGTCTCTGCACCTCGGACATCTGGGATGTGTTATTTTAAATACAATAGTAGTTTAGGTTGGGGGAAAAAAAAAAAAAGACTTGCATCCATCAAGTTCAACCCTTTTCTAATTCCATGTTTAGAATATGATGACTGATAAAAACTAAAAGTACAATTCAGGCCCATCTAGTCTGCCCAACTGTTTAAATACTTTTAGAAAACTTCAGTTGGATCGCTATTCCATGAATGCACTACTCTCTCAGTAATGTACATGTGCGCTAACTGTGGTAGTTTTTCTTCTTTTAAATATACTCTCTTCCTTTACTGTGTTGATTCCCTTTATGTATATAAATGTTTCTTTTTTATCCTTCAACCCATGAACCAGTTTAGTAGCCCTTCTCTGAACTCTCTCCAAAGTATCAATATCCTTCTGGAGATACGGTCTCCAGTACTGCGTTCAATACTCCAAGTGAAGTCTCACCAGCGCTCTGTACAATACTCCAAGTGAGGTCTCACCAGTGCTCTGTACAATACTCCAAGTGAGGTCTCACCAGCGCTCTGTACAATACTCCAAGTGAGGTCTCACCAGCGCTCTGTACAATACTCCGAGTGAGGTCTCACCAGCGCTCTGTACAATACTCCAAGCGAGGTATCACCAGCGCTCTGTACAACACTCCAAGCGAGGTCTCACTGGCGCTCTGTACAACACTCCAAGCGAGGTCTCACCGGCGCTCTGTACAACACTCCAAGCGAGGTCTCACCGGCGCTCTGTACAACACTCCAAGCGAGGTCTCACCGGCGCTCTGTACAACACTCCAAGCGAGGTCTCAACGGCGCTCTGTACAATGGCTTGAGCACTTCCCTCTTTATACTGCCAATACCTCTTCCTATACAACCAAGCATTCTGCTAATACCTCTCCCTATGCAACCAAGCATTCTGCTAATACCTCTCCCTATGCAACCAAGCATTCTGCTAATCCCTTTCCCTATGCAACCAAGCATTCTGCTAATCCCTTTCCCTATGCAACCAAGCATTCTGCTAATCCCTTTCCCTATGCAACCAAGCATTCTGCTAATACCTCTCCCTATACAACCAAACATACTGCTAATACCTCTCCCTATACAACCAAGCATTCTGCTAATATCTCTCCCTATACAACCAAGCATTCTGCTAATACCTCTCCCTATACAACCAAGCATTCTGCTAATACCTCTCCCTATGCAACCAAGCATTCTGCTAATCCCTCTCCCTATGCAACCAAGCATTCTGCTAATCCCTTTCCCTATACAACCAAGCATTCTGCCAATACCTCTCCCTAGGCAACCAAGCATTCTGCTAATCCCTCTCCCTAGGCAACCAAGCATTCTGCTAATCCCTCTCCCTATGCAACCAAGCATTCTGCTAATCCCTCTCCCTATGCAACCAAGCATTCTGCTAATCCCTCTCCCTATGCAACCAGGCATTCTGCTAATCCCTCTCCCTATGCAACCAGGCATTCTGCTAATCCCTCTACAACCCAGCATTCTGCTAATACCTCTCCCTATACAACCCAGCATTCTGCTAATACCTCTCCCTATACAACCCAGCATTCTGCTAATACCTCTCCCTATACAACCCAGCATTTTTCTAATACATCTCCCTATGTAACCAAGCATTCTGCTAATCCCTCTCCCTATGCAACCAGGCATTCTGCTAATCCCTCTCCCTAGGCAACCAAGCATTCTGCTAATCCCTCTCCCTATGCAACCAAGCATTCTGCTAATCCCTCTCCCTATGCAACCAAGCATTCTGCTAATCCCTCTCCCTATGCAACCAAGCATTCTGCTAATCCCTCTCCCTATGCAACCAGGCATTCTGCTAATCCCTCTCCCTATGCAACCAGGCATTCTGCTAATAACTCCCCCTATGCAACCAGGCATTCTGCTAATAACTCCCCCTGTGCAACCAGGCATTCTGCTAATAACTCCCCCTATGCAACCAGGCATTCTGCTAATAACTCCCCCTGTGCAACCAGGCATTCTGCTAATAACTCCCCCTATGCAACCAGGAATTCTGCTAATAACTCCCCCTATGCAACCAGGCATTCTGCTAATAACTCCCCCTATGCAACCAGGCATTCTGCTAATAACTCCCCCTATGCAACCAGGCATTCTGCTAATAACTCCCCCTATGCAACCAGGCATTCTGCTAATAACTCCCCCTATGCAACCAAGCATTCTGCTAATAACTCCCCCTATGCAACCAAGCATTCTGCTAATAACTCCCCCTATGCAACCAAGCATTCTGCTAATAACTCCCCCTATACAACCAAGCATTCTGCTAATACCTCTCCCTATACAACCAAGCATTCTGCTAGCATTTCCCGCTGCTCTATTGCATTGCCTACCTACCTTCAAGTCCTCTGAAATTATTACTCCTAAATCCCTTTCCTCAGATGTTGAGGTTAGGACTGTACCAAATAGTCTATATTCTGCTTTTGGGTTTTTACGCCCAAGGTGCATAATCTTGCACTTGTCCACATTAAATGTCAGTTGTCACTGCTCTGACCAATTTTCTTGGTTTACAAACAAAAATTGGGAAAGAGGTGAACCAGAAAAACTAAGAAACCCATATGCAGTACTTGGGAAACAGTCTAACATTCATTAAAAAAATATGAATGTAGAGACCTGGTAAACCTAAATTGTATTAAACAATAGTAAAGATAAGAGTCAAGTATGCAGAAGTGTAACGATTATTTTAAATCACCCAATCAAAAAAAACAATAAGATTCCCTGAAATAAACCCATGTTGCCTCTGATCTTATAATCCATGTAATTCGAGATGTCCAGCAGTCCTAACCTTAACTTGCTTTCCATTCATTTCCTCACTACTGATGTAAAAAACTTACCCGCCTATAGATGCCAGACTCCCCAATACCTTTCCTGTGAATGGGCACAACATTCGCTAATTTCCAGCCTTCTGGGACTACTCACGTTACCAATGATTGGTTTCATAAATTCTTTAAAAGGTTTTGGTAGAACACCAATAAGTTATTTTAATAATTGTATCTTATCAGGCCCCATAGACTTATTTGTCTTTACTTTAGACAGCTGAAGTAACGTAGTAATTTAGGTCGGAAAAGACCTACATCCAGCAAGTTCAAGCCCTGTACATATATTTCCTGCTTTTGTTCCAAAAGGCGGCAAAAAATCCCAAGTAGCCATTTTGAATTTTGCCGCTCAGACTACATACAGTTTATAAAGATTCGACCAACCAACTCCCACCAAACCCTTCCGCATCAGCACAGATAGACAGATAGATTTTTCCTGAAAGGATACATCCAGCATGGCTATCATAATTCTACAGGTTTCCAAGCTGAATGCTGAAAGACAAAAAGGTATATTGTTAGTTGGCAGCACAGCCAGAGTCCCACGACAAACTCATTTTAGTGAGAAACAGTTATCTAAAAAAATGAAAATAAAAGATACCAAGAGGCTGCAGTCAGGTTAGACAGGGTCTATGGTGCCAAGACTCTGCCTGGATTCAATATAAAATTTAATTCAGATACACCATCTAGAAGTCAGCACTGTACGACAATGGAGGTCGCAAGAATAGGAGCGAGAAGATAAATTGCATCCAGTGGAGGCGATGGGAGACATCATCCCTATGCAATAGGCACGGTGTATCACATGTGCTACCGGCAGGTGCTGCTCCACCAAAGACAACTTATCAAAAAGATGACGTTGTGCTTAATGGAAAGATTTGCATCAAGTGTAGATGGTTTAATGAAAGAATACAAAATACAATAGAATGTTGTTCTATCTGACCCCAGATGTCGGCCCCCCTTAGAATATCTAAGTAAAATGTCTACACTTGAAGCAATCTTTCTATTACATTTTTGTTAAGTCGTTTTTTAAATAATCCCCAGTGCAGGCCGGTGTCAGATCTGTATATTCTGGTAATGCACACATATTTAAGTTTAGATGAAAAGTCTTAGAAACTATTGGGGTTATTTAACAAAATTCAAGGGCAGGTACACTAACGTAGATTTGAGTTTGACATTGTCATCACAAAATACAGACGAAAGTGTATAACTACAATAAACACGTAATGCTAAAGATCACATCCCCAGTGTGTGGCAATGAAGATGTAAAGCACAAGAAAATGGAAGTAAAATGCACAACTTGTGTGTAACACTATATACAATATCTACAGGACAGAAAGGATAAAGCAGGCCGGGGGTTTAGTTCAAAAGAAAACCTGAGGGACCCAATGATAGGAACGGATTGTACTGTGAATGTGGAGATATTTTGCTTAATCTGATGCAGAGCTGATCTACCTGTAGGTTGAACGGCTACAAACTGAAGCACCAAATAAACAGACGCTGTAAAACCAGCCATATTTCTCCAGCTTCCAGACACTTGGCTCATGTTTCACAGCCCTGCACTATAATCTCAATATACCCAATGTGACCCCAAATATAAAGACACAAACAGGTAGAAATAGGGGGTGTTGCGGAGTTTGTACACTTACGGGTATAGGTCCCATTGATCCCAGACTGGGTTAAACATCTCTGTAGTTCTTCAGCATCTACTTCCCCATCCTACAGAATAACAGTTCATTTAACAAACACAAAGTGTAGATACTGAACAAGCACAGAAGAGAAGGATTGAAACAGGACAGGCAAATACAATACACATTTCCAGGCTGCACCAGTTACTTGAGATTCAATGTCCTCTTTTATTATTAAACAATTTGTATACGGCTGGCTATAGGAAGGAGATTAATTTATTGTAAGGTCCCAAGGAACATGTGGGATTCACGTAACTAATAAATAGTGACAGGGGCAACATGTTTCACCACTAGAGCTACAGGGGAGAGCCAGTCTCCTTCAGGGAGAGGCATCTGTGGAAAAGTTTGCATTTTATCATCTCTTTCGATGTAGATCACTCTACATGTGTAATAAAGTTAAATATAAGCGAGATCTCCTGATAACCACTCCATCAGATCTACTGCACAAAATGCTAAACATCAAACCGAACAGAAGCTCGTACCTGCCCAGCCACTGCCGAGAAGTAACCCCACATCGGATCCCCTGCTGCATACTGCGGCTGGCCAAAGTAACCGGCCTGTGCATTTGCGGCTGCCGCCATAGCCTGACCCATCATTTGCATCTGAGGGTTCATATTTCCAAACTGGAGAAAGAAAAAATAAATACAATGAATGATTTAAGACACAGGGTTGCTTTAAGTCACAAGTCTGGTGTAACTATTTAAGGGTAAGTGAAATTCATACAGAACCCCTCCCAACTGTGTCAGTTTAAGTGGGTCACTTCCCATTCACAGTAAGTTTCAGTGACTGTAATACCATGCATGATAGGAAAAGTAATTGTTCCATAATGTAAAATAATAAGGAATTAAAATAAAAAGGTGTGTTTTCAAAGCATCAGAAAAAACTGTGATCATTCAGCAGGACAGTAATTCCATTTTGCAGATTTAGTGCCCTGATAACTTCAGGTAGGGCTGGGTGCATGAAGTATAGGTATTTGTGTCTAGCAGACAGGTATGTTACTAAAGGCGTTGGAGAATGATGCACAACATCAAGGAATGAGGAAAAACATACTAACCAAATACCTGATATAGAGATTTAATAGGCCAGTTCCATCCACAGCAGAAACATGTTTAGTTAAGTGGGTTTCATGCTATTTAAATAAAAACCTGATCGGTTTGACCAGTTTATTTTCCTAAAATCTACCCATAAAGTATAATTATGACTGCTATTTTAGGAACAGTCCTGCCTACGTACAGGATTTTAGTTTAGAGGCACCAGTGACATTTCATTCAAATATAAAATATATAATATTAATGCAACTTGTGTCAGAGGGTCTGCAAACTCTGAAAGGACTTTATTCCAATGTAACTCATGCCAGAAGTCTCATTGATTTAGCCACTGCAGGATAGGGGACTTCTGATCCAGCTATTGAATATTGTGTAATGTTTATCTAGCAATTTACACATGATGGCAAATTAATCTTACAGATCCTGATAACAGGATCAGAAACACGTGTGCATGTTAATACATTGATAATAATCCCACGCTAGCTCATTTGTACCCGTATTATTTGGTGTAAAACAAACAGGTGCATTGGTTTCCTCTTGGTGAATTGTGTATAGTTTGTTATAACTGTCCTACATGAGAACACTGCATGCCATGTCAGAGAGATAAGAGTTCTGAACAGCTGATCACAACACTCAAACCATCCTGTCAGTTCAGTTGCAAATACATATAGTCAGTGGAGCGCCTGTCAGTTGAGATGGGGGGGGGGGGGTCAGTCAGTGGAGCGCCTGGCAGTTGGGGGGGGGGGGGGGGGGGGGGTCAGTCAGTGGAGCGCCTGGCAGTTGGGGGGGGGTCAGTCAGTGGAGCGCCTGGCAGTTGGGGGGGGGGGGGGGTCAGTCAGTGGAGCGCCTGGCAGTTGGGGGGGGTCAGTCAGTGGAGCCCCTGGCAGTTGGGGGGGGGGAGTCAGTCAGTGGAGCCCCTGGCAGTTGGGGGGAGGGGGGTCAGTCAGTGGAGCCCCTGGCAGTTGGGGGGGGGGGGGGGGGTCAGTCAGTGGAGCCCCTGGCAGTTGGGGGGGGGGGGGGTCAGTCAGTGGAGCCCCTGGCAGTTGGGGGGGGGGGGGTCAGTCAGTGGAGCCCCTGGCAGTTGGGGGGGGGGGGCGGGGGGAGGGGGGGGTCAGTCAGTGGAGCCGGGGGGGGGGGGGTCAGTCAGTGGAGCCCCTGGCAGTTGGGGGGGGGGGGTCAGTCAGTGGAGCCCCTGGCAGTTGGGGGGGGGGGGGTCAGTCAGTGGAGCCCCTGGCAGTTGGGGGGGGGGGGGAGGTATAGCCAGTGGAGCCCCTGGCAGTTGGGGGGGGGGGGGGTCAGTCAGTGGAGCCCCTGGCAGTTGGGGGGGGGGGGGGTCAGTCAGTGGAGCCCCTGGCAGTGGGTGGAGGGGGAGGTATAGTCAGTGGAGCCCCTGGCAGTTGGGGGGGGGGGGTCAGTCAGTGGAGCCCCTGGCAGTTGGGGGGGGGGGGTCAGTCAGTGGAGCCCCTGGCAGTGGGTGGAGAGGGGGGGGGGCAAGCAGTGGAGCCCCTGGCAGTGGGTGGAGAGGGGGGGGGGGGCAAGCAGTGGAGCCCCTGGCAGTGGGTGGAGAGGGGGGGGGGGGCAAGCAGTGGAGCCCCTGGCAGTTGGGGGGGGGGGGGGGGTCAGTCAGTAGAGCGCCTGGCAGTTGGGGGGGGGGGGGTCAGTCAGTAGAGCGCCTGGCAGTTGGGGGGGGGGGGGGGTGTCAGTCAGTGGAGCCCCTGGCAGTGGGGGGGGGGGGGGGGGTCAGTCAGTGGAGCCCCTGGCAGTGGGTGGAGAGGGGGGGGGCAAGCAGTGGAGCCCCTGGCAGTGGGTGGAGAGGGGGGGGGGCAAGCATTGGAGCCCCTGGCAGTTGGGGGGGGGGGGGGGGTCAGTCAGTGGAGCCCCTGGCAGTTGGGGGGGGGGGGGGTCAGTCAGTGGAGCCCCTGGCAGTTGGAGGGGGGGGGGGTCAGTCAGTGGAGCCCCTGGCAGTTGGGGGGGGGGGGGTCAGTCAGTGGAGCCCCTGGCAGTTGGGGGGGGGGGTCAGTCAGTGGAGCCCCTGGCAGTGGGTGGAGGGGGAGGTATAGTCAGTGGGGTCCCGGGCAGTGTGTGTGGTGGTCCAGTCAGTGGAGTGGGGGTTGCAGTCAGCGGGGTCCCGGGCAGTGTGGGGAATATGTTACTATGGGGGGCCCCCGATGGGGCGGCGGACCCTGGCGGTGATGCCCGGGAGGTGTGGCTGGGGGAGGAGTCAGGGAGAGGACACACACTCGGTGAGGCCCGGGTCATACTCACTCCTCCGTAGCCGTGGTAGGCCATGTTACTACTGAGGTGACTGGCGGGAATCCTGTCTGAGGCGGTTTGGTTCCTCCGATGCCTGTGACGCCAGCACCTTCTAGCTCGGAAGTGAAAAAACCCAATCACAGGGCGCGCACGACACGTATGGCCCCGCCTGTTTCTAGTGACGTCATGACGCTTTGCCTGACGCTTTTTTTCAGCTGCCGCGCCCCAGTGGTGGAATGCGAGCCGCTGACTATTCACAGCTCCTATTGGCCAGAGAAACTGTCACGTGAACAGTTAATGTGCCACCCTGTAGCGACCTCCCCCTGAGTGACATGTAGACTTGTTGCCAGGAGACAGTGTTGCTGCGCGCATCGATTTGCTGTGGGAGGTAACCGGAAATGTCTACGCCATGAACCAGAGCACTATGGGAAATGTAGTACAGAGCCGGTCTGTGCAGAGCCATATATATCCGGTCTGTGCTGAGTCCTATATATCCGGTCTGTGCTGAGTCCTATATAACCGGTCTGTGCAGAGTCCTATATAACCGGTCTGTGCAGAGTCATATATATCCGGTCTGTGCAGAGCCATATATAACCGGTCTGTGCAGAGCCATATATAACCGGTCTGTGCGGAGTCCTATATATCCGGTCTGTGCTGAGCCAAATATATCCGGTCTGTGCTGAGTCCTATATAACCGGTCTGTGCAGAGTCCTATATATCCGGTCTGTGCAGAGTCCTATATAACCGGTCTGTGCAGAGTCCTATATATCCGGTCTGTGCTGAGCCAAATATATCCGGTCTGTGCTGAGTCCTATATAACCGGTCTGTGCTGAGCCAAATATATCCGGTCTGTGCAGAATCCTATATAACCGGTCTGTGCTGAGTCCTATATATCCGGTCTGTGCTGAGTCCTATATATCCGGTCTGGGCAGAGTCCTATATATCCGGTCTGTGCGGAGTCCTATATAACCGGTCTGTGCAGAGTCCTATATAACCGGTCTGTGCAGAGTCCTATATAACCGGTCTGTGCTGAGTCCTATATAACCGGTCTGTGCAGAGTCCTATATATCCGGTCTGTGCTGAGCCAAATATATCCGGTCTGTGCTGAGTCCTATATAACCGGTCTGTGCAGAGTCCTATATAACCGGTCTGTGCTGAGCCAAATATATCCGGTCTGTGCTGAGTCCTATATAACCGGTCTGTGCAGAGTCCTATATAACCGGTCTGTGCTGAGTCCTATATAACCGGTCTGTGCTGAGCCAAATATATCCGGTCTGTGCTGAGTCCTATATAACCGGTCTGTGCAGAGTCCTATATAACCGGTCTGTGCTGAGCCAAATATATCCGGTCTGTGCTGAGTCCTATATAACCGGTCTGTGCAGAGTCCTATATAACCGGTCTGTGCTGAGTCCTATATAACCGGTCTGTGCAGAGTCCTATATATCCGGTCTGTGCTGAGCCAAATATATCCGGTCTGTGCTGAGTCCTATATAACCGGTCTGTGCTGAGTCCTATATAACCGGTCTGTGCAGAGTCCTATGTAAACGGTCTGTGCAGAGTCCTATATAACCGGTCTGTGCTGAGTCCTATATAACCGGTCTGTGCTGAGTCCTATATAACCGGTCTGTGCAGAGTCCTATATAACCGGTCTGTGCTGAGTCCTATATAACCGGTCTGTGCGGAGTCCTATATAACCGGTCTGTGCAGAGTCCTATATAACCGGTCTGTGCTGAGTCCTATATAACCGGTCTGTGCTGAGCCAAATATATCCGGTCTGTGCTGAGTCCTATATAACCGGTCTGTGCAGAGTCCTATATAACCGGTCTGTGCTGAGCCAAATATATCCGGTCTGTGCTGAGTCCTATATAACCGGTCTGTGCAGAGTCCTATATAACCGGTCTGTGCTGAGTCCTATATAACCGGTCTGTGCTGAGCCAAATATATCCGGTCTGTGCTGAGTCCTATATAACCGGTCTGTGCAGAGTCCTATATAACCGGTCTGTGCTGAGCCAAATATATCCGGTCTGTGCTGAGTCCTATATAACCGGTCTGTGCAGAGTCCTATATAACCGGTCTGTGCTGAGTCCTATATAACCGGTCTGTGCAGAGTCCTATATATCCGGTCTGTGCTGAGCCAAATATATCCGGTCTGTGCTGAGTCCTATATAACCGGTCTGTGCTGAGTCCTATATAACCGGTCTGTGCAGAGTCCTATGTAAACGGTCTGTGCAGAGTCCTATATAACCGGTCTGTGCTGAGTCCTATATAACCGGTCTGTGCTGAGTCCTATATAACCAGTCTGTGCAGAGCCATATATATCCGGTCTGTGCAGAGTCCTATATAACCGGTCTGTGCAGAGTCCTATATAACCGGTCTGTGCTGAGTCCTATATAACCGGTCTGTGCAGAGTCCTATATAACCGGTCTGTGCTGAGTCCTATATAACCGGTCTGTGCGGAGTCCTATATATCCGGTCTGTGCTGAGCCAAATATATCCGGTCTGTGCTGAGTCCTATATAACCGGTCTGTGCAGAGCCATATATATCCGGTCTGTGCTGAGCCAAATATATCCGGTCTGTGCTGAGTCCTATATAACCGGTCTGTGCTGAGTCCTATATAACCGGTCTGTGCTGAGTCCTATATATCCGGTCTGTGCTGAGTCCTATATAACCGGTCTGTGCAGAGTCCTATATATCCGGTCTGTGCAGAGTCCTATATATCCTGTCTGTGCAGGGTCCTATATAACCGGTCTGTGCAGAATCCTATATAACCGGTCTGTGCAGAGTCCTATATAACCGGTCTGTGCAGAGCCATATATATCCGGTCTGTGCTGAGTCCTATATAACCGGTCTGTGCGGAGTCCTATATAACCGGTCTGTGCAGAGTCCTATATAACCGGTCTGTGCAGAGTCCTATATATCCGGTCTGTGCAGAGCCATATATATCCGGTCTGTGCAGAGTCCTATGTAACCGGTCTGTGCAGAGCCATATATATCCGGTCTGTGCAGAGTCCTATATATCCGGTCTGTGCAGAGCCATATATATCCGGTCTGTGCAGAGTCCTATATAACCGGTCTGTGCAGAGTCCTATATAACCGGTCTGTGCAGAGCCATATATATCCGGTCTGTGCTGAGTCCTATATATCTGGTCTGTGCAGAGTCCTATATAACCGGCCTGTGCAGAGTCCTATATAACCGGTCTGTGCAGAGCCATATATATCCGGTCTGTGCTGAGTCCTATATATCCGGTCTGTGCAGAGTCCTATGTAACCGGTCTGTGCAGAGTCCTATATATCCGGTCTGTGCGGAGTCCTATATAACCGGTCTGTGCTGAGTCCTATGTAACCGGTCTGTGCAGAATCCTATATAACCGGTCTGTGCTAAGTCCTATATATCCGGTCTGGGCAGAGTCCTATGTAACCGGTCTGTGCAGAGTCCTATATAACTGGTCTGTGCTGAGTCCTATGTAACCGGTCTGTGCTGAGCCATATATAACCGGTCTGTGCTGAGTCCTATATAACCGGTCTGTGCAGAATCCTATATAACCGGTCTGTGCTAAGTCCTATATATCCGGTCTGTGCAGAGTCCTATATATCCGGTCTGTGCAGAGTACTATATATCCGGTCTGTGCAGAGTCCTATATAACCGGTCTGTGCTGAGTCCTATATATTCGGTCTGTGCTGAGTCCTATATATCCGGTCTGGGCAGAGTCCTATGTAACCGGTCTGTGCAGAGCCATATATATCCGGTCTGGGCAGAGTCCTATGTAACCGGTCTGTGCAGAGTCCTATATAACCGGTCTGTGCTGAGTCCTATGTAACCGGTCTGTGCTGAGCCATATATAACCGGTCTGTGCTGAGTCCTATATAACCGGTCTGTGCAGAATCCTATATAACCGGTCTGTGCTGAGTCCTATATATCCGGTCTGTGCAGGGTCCTATATAACCGGTCTGTGCAGAATCCTATATAACCGGTCTGTGCAGAGTCCTATATAACCGGTCTGTGCAGAGTCCTATGTAACCGGTCTGTGCTGAGTCATATATAACCGGTCTGTGCAGAGTCCTATATAACCGGTCTGTGCAGAGTCCTATATAACCGGTCTGTGCAGAATCCTATGTAACCGGTCTGTGCAGAGTCCTATATAACCGGTCTGTGCAGAGTCCTATATAACCGGTCTGTGCAGAGCCATATATATCCGGTCTGTGCTGAGTCATATATAACCGGTCTGTGCTGAGTGCTATATATCCGGTCTGTGCAGAGTCCTATGTAACCGGTCTGTGCAGAGCCATATATATCCGGTCTGTGCAGAGTCCTATATAACCGGTCTGTGCAGAGTCCTATATATCCGGTCTGTGCGGAGTCCTATATAACCGGTCTGTGCAGAGTCCTATGTAACCGGTCTGTGCAGAGCCATATATATCCGGTCTGTGCAGAGTCCTATATAACCGGTCTGTGCAGAGTCCTATATATCCGGTCTGTGCTGAGTCATATATAACCGGTCTGTGCTGAGTGCTATATATCCGGTCTGTGCAGAGGTGCAGAGTCCTATATAACCGGTCTGTGCTGAGTCCTATGTAACCTGTCTGTGCGGAGTCCTATATAACCGGTCTGTGCAGAGTCCTATATAACCGGTCTGTGCTGAGTCCTATATATCCGGTCTGTGCAGAGTCCTATATAACCGGTCTGTGCTGAGTCCTATGTAACCGGTCTGTGCGGAGTCCTATATAACCGGTCTGTGCAGAGTCCTATATAACCGGTCTGTGCTGAGTCATATATAACCGGTCTGTGCTGAGTCCTATGTAACCGGTCTGTGCAGAGTCCTATATAACCGGTCTGTGCAGAGTCCTATATAACCGGTCTGTGCTGAGTCATATATAACCGGTCTGTGCTAAGTCCTATGTAACCGGTCTGTGCTGAGTCCTATATAACCGGTCTGTGCAGAGTCCTATATAACCGGTCTGTGCAGAGTCCTATATAACCGGTCTGTGCAGAGTCCTATATATCCGGTCTGTGCGGAGTCCTATATAACCGGTCTGTGCAGAGTCCTATATAACCGGTCTGTGCAGAGTCCTATATATCCGGTCTGTGCGGAGTCCTATATAACCGGTCTGTGCAGAGTCCTATATAACCGGTCTGTGCTGAGTCCTATATAACCGGTCTGTGCAGAGTCCTATATAACCGGTGTGTGCAGAGTCCTATATAACCGGAGTGGGCTTCTCCCAGTTATAATGTAACTAGTAGCTGGACGAGGGAGGCTGGGCTTCCAAGAGAAGCTATAAATATTCCCTGATGTTCGTCAGAGAAACGAAAGTGAAACATGAAACTCTGTGTCACACTGAGATCCACAGACAGTGAGCTGCACTTACATTACACACAAACCTTGGATCAGTTACAATGACTGCCACCAGCTCCGAGGAAATCCACCTCAATATGATCCAATGCTTTCAGAAGCGTCTCGTCGGGACCATCCAGGTCGCACCGGTCCTAGACCATCTGACTTTACTGGACATGGACATGAAGGCACAGGTTAGACATGAGCGCGGCAAACATGGAGACCAGAGAGCGGCCAATCTGCTCCTGGATCTTATAGTCAGGGGTCCACGAAATCCCGGCTGGTTTGAAGAGTTTGTCCGAGCGCTGAAAGATACTGAGTGCAGCCAGGCAGCATTGTACCTGACACCGGAGCAAATCCCCAGCCCTGCTGCCGAGGAGAAATACGACCAATGCGAACAACTCATCCAGCTTCTGTACCCCACATTAATCCAAGTCATGATCCCAGAGGAGATCGCCCCAAAATGCTTCCAAAAGGGAATATGCAGCAATGAGGACATGGAGGTGGTGAGTGTGACATGGAGGTCCCATTCATTAATCGGTTATATACTGTATATAATTACACTACCCCTACACTGCCCCCTACACTACCCCTACACTGCCCCATACACTATCCCACACTACCCCCTACACTGCCCCACACTACCCCCTACCCTGCCCCACACTACCCTTACACTGCCCCACACTACCCCCTACACTGCCCCACACTACCCTTACACTGCCCCACACTACCCCCTACACTGCCCCCTACACTGCCTCCTACACTATCCCACACTACCCCCTACACTGCCCCACACTACCCCCTACACTGCCCCACACTACCCTTACACTGCCCCTACACTGCCCCACACTACCCTTACACTGCCCCTACACTGCCCCACACTAGCCCCTACACTGCCCCACACTACCCCCTACACTACCCCTACACTGCCCCTACACTGCCCTACACTACCCCCTACACTGCCCCACACTACCCCTACACTACCCCCTACAATGCCCCACACTACCCCCTACACTGCCCCACACTACCCCCTACACTGCCCCACACTACCCTTACACTACCCCCACACTTCCCTACACTACCCTTACACTGCCCCACACTACCCTTACACTACCCCCACACTTCCCTACACTACCCTTACACTGCCCCACACTACCCTTACACTGCCCCACACTACCCCCTACACTGCCCCACACTACCCCCTACACTGCCCCACACTACCCCCACACTTCCCTACACTACCCCTACACTGCCCCACACTACCCCCTACACTGCCCCACATTACCCCTACACTGCCCCACACTACCCTACACTCCGCGGGGATGTTGTGCCCCTCACTGTGGTAGTAGTAATGGAGGTTATATATAAACGAGGGAGAAATAATGACTGTATTGCTGTCTGCGGCAGTAAATACCGTGAACTCCTGCAATATGGGTCAGCGCAGGAAAAATGTTGAATCTCTGTCAAATCCACTTTAATACATGAAAGTATTATATATGTTTCTTTCTGTATTATTCTGAATGCAACTTTTATCTTTCTGAATCTTTTGTGTGGATCATTTATACATAAACCCCAAATACATTGAAATATACACTTCTGAGGATGTGCAAAGGTTGATCTTTTAAAATATAAATCAAAGTGAAATAGATGAATTGTCAGATTATTGACGCGTTTGAGACATTCCCGGGTTATAAAGCCAGACATGGGATATGATTTGCATGGTTTGGACATACTGAGTGATGTTATAATCAAGCAATGGATTTCTTTCTCCAGATTACTGCTGTCCTCAGACAACATGGACAAATCGAGGCCAGCAGAGAACTGCTCACTAGAATAACAAAGAAGTTAAACTGGTTTCCCACATTTGTGACAGTGCTGCGTGATGTGGGGTCTAATGATCTGGTCCAGACATTAACAGGAGAAATGCCAGGTAAAGGGACAGACCATCTAATACACACGCGTTATCACTAGAATAGCAGCTTCATCAGGCAACTAACCTCCAGAATTACTATTACTATGAAGACTTAAATATACATTGTGCAGGGTGTGGTGAGTTTCTCCTGCTAGAAGAACAGAGTTGGTCCTGTATAATGCATTGTTATATAGTGACAGTGTGTAAAGATGTAACTCTGCATTATCCATGGCCAGCTGAGCTCTTCTATATATTCTTCTATACATTGTGCAGGGTGTGGTGAGTTTCTCCTGCTAGAAGAACAGAGTTGGCCCTGTATAATGCATTGTTATAAAGTGACAGTGTGTAAAGATGTAACTCTGCATTATCCATGGCCAGCTGAGCTCTTCTATATATTCCTCTATACATTGTGCAGGGTCTGGTGAGTTTCTCCTGCTAGAAGAACAGAGTTGGCCCTGTATAATGCATTGTTATAAAGTGACAGTGTGTAAAGATATAACTCTGCATTATCCATGGCCAGCTGAGCTCTTCTATATATTCTTCTATACATGGTGCAGGGTCTGGTGAGTTTCTCCTACTAGAAGAACAAAGTTGGCCCTGTATAATGCATTGTTATAAAGTGACAGTGTGTAAAGATGTAACTCTGCATTATCCATGGCCAGCTGAGCTCTTCTATATATTATCCATACATTGTGCAGGGTCTGGTGAGTTTCTCCTGCTAGAAGAACAGAGTTGGTCCTGTATAATGCATTGTTATATAGTGACAGTGTGTAAAGATGTAACTCTGCATTATCCATGGCCAGCTGAGCTCTTCTATATATTCTCTATGCATTGTGCAGGGCCTGGTGAGTTTCTCCTGCTAGAAGAACAGAGTTGGCCCTGTATAATGCATTGTTATAAAGTGACAGTGTGTAAAGATGTAACTCTGCATTATCCGTGGCCATCTGAGCTCTTCTATATATTCTTCTATACATTGTGCAGGGTGTGGTGAGTTTCTCCTGCTAGAAGAACAGAGTTGGCCCTGTATAATGCATTGTTATAAAGTGACAGTGTGTAAAGATGTAACTCTGCATTATCCATGGCCAGCTGAGCTCTTCTATATATTCCTCTATACATTGTGCAGGGCTTGGTGAGTTTCTCCTGCTAGAAGAACAGAGTTGGTCCTGTATAATGCATTGTTATAAAGTGACAGTGTGTAAAGATGTAACTCTGCATTATCCATGGCCAGCTGAGCTCTTCTATATATTCTTCTATACATTGTGCAGGGTCTGGTGAGTTTCTCCTGCTAGAAGAACAGAGTTGGCCCTATATAATGCATTGTTATATAGTGACAGTGTGTAAAGATGTAACTCTGCATTATCCATGGCCAGCTGAGCTCTATATATTCCTCTATACATTGTGCAGGATCTGGTGAGTTTCTCCTGCTAGAAGAACAGAGTTGGCCCTTTATAATGCATTGTTATAAAGTCATGTTGTGGCCAGCTTCCTTGATGAGTTTAGCCACTGGTAATTTGCTGGTGTTGTTACCCCAAGAGCAGCCTTAATAGATGATTTGTGGTCAGAAATTCCTTTTTTGATCTGTCTTGTGGTCTCTCCTACGTAGAGGAGGGTCCAGGGGCATTTTAGAATGTACACCACGAAGGTAGAGTAACAGGTGAAATAATATTTGATTTTGTATTTATTGCCATAGTGGGGATGAAGGAATGAGTTGGGGATAACACTTGTATAAGGCGAGATAACGTGCACCCGAATCCTCGAGGTATCCCTGGTTTTAGGTTTCATCAGTCTGTCTCTAGAGATGGTGGACAGCCGATTTCTCTGGGTGTGAAGCAGCTCTTGGTCATAGCCGTGATCGGAGAATTTCTTTGAGATCTCGTCTAGGCTTGGTTATGGTAACCTTTTGTATAGAAGTATATAACATGCCTTAGCAATGTCTAAATATATCACAACCACGGCAGCACCATATCTATATTATTTCTCACCTCCTCATAGAATGTAATTAAGTTGGTTTGACAAGATGTGTCTTTCACAAAGCCATGTCGGGTCCTGCTAATGAGATTCCTGTTCAATATGAAATCTTGAATATATTCCCTTAGCAAACCTTCAAACAGTTTCCCAACCACAGATGTCAAGCTTACAGGTCTGTAATTGCCGGCAGGGATTTTTATCCCTTTTTAAATATAGGCAATTTGTGGGCATCATGTCCGACTAGCGGAGTAGAGAGAAGGAACCCAGGATGCAGGCGTGAGTAAACAGGAGGACAGTCTGAGATACAAGCAGAGTGCAGGTGGCAGACAAGGGTAAATCCAATAAATAATCCAAGGTCAAAGGGCAGAAGAAAGACAAGGTGTTTCTGTTTACCAACTTAGTCGTAGTGTTTGATTCCTGCCACCAGCCAACCCTCTGGAATTTGCAAGCACACACTTAATGCCACTGCCGTGATCCATTTGTCATTTTATTTTGATGTGGTTTATAGGCTTCTCCCTTTCATCTGTACTAACCATGCCCCCTGATCCACCCACCCAGGTACTAACTAAGTCTCCTTCCTTTCAGTGTTTATAGGTCCCCCACCCCCTTTCCTAGTTTAAACACTCCTCCAACCATCTAGCCATCCTCTCCCCAAGCACATGAGACCCTCTTGGATTTAGGTGCAATCCATCCCGACTGTAGAGATTGTAATCCAGCCAAATGCTCTAGAAACCCAAAGCCCTCCTTCTTACACCAAGACTTTAACCCTAAACTTCCTAATCTGCCGTTGTCTTCAGGGAATTTAGAAGCGAATTGTAAAATTAGGGACAAAGTAGCCGAGTTGTCAAAATTGGCCCATTCATCTATACTTCAAATGCTGCTATTCTGGCCTAATTTTTGCCCTTCTCATTTCCCTGCAATTCCCTCTCGTGAATGTAGCCGTAGAGGAGAGTGTGATTTGCCGCTGGGTAAGGGTCTAACACGTTTCGGATTCTCAGATAGGCAGCTTTGTAACAAGATTTATTTTTATCCTCCAGATAGTAACGGGATGGACCAGGCGCAAGGGGAGACACTAGATACCCAGGAGGAGAGAACAGACCGAGCAGTGCTCACAGAGGAGGAGAATGGACAACAGAAAGTGGCGACTGACGACATAGCAGGAACATTGCATGGTGAAAGCACTGCTCAGTCAGGTAATGTGCTCTCTCCAGATCATTCCTTGTTTGCCCCTGAGCCTCACAAACGATTCCAGGCAGGAAAATGGGGTATTTGTGCAAGATTTAGTACTCTGTCTATCTTGAAGCCCCCTGTATTGATCCAGTGTAACCCCCCAGTCTCTGAGTCATGGTGCATGATAGATTTGAAGCCAAATGAACTGATGAGTTTTCCGAAAGGACTGAAGGAGCTCTCAGATAGGTACTACTCTATCCAAAAGATTGTCGCAACACTTATGCCAATCAAGAATAATCTGTTGAGAAGAAGGCGGTGGTCAACTGTGTCCAAGGCAGCAGAAAGATCTAAGAGGATCATCACTGACTAGTGGCCTTTAGATTTGGCAGAAAGTTCATGTGATACTCTAGTGAGGGCTGTTTCAGTAGAGTGAAAGGGACTAAAGCCAGACTGAAAAGGGTCAAGTAGGTCATTGGTAGTCAGAAAGTCTGTTAGTCGCGAGTGCACCGTTCTCTCCAGCAACTTGGACATGAAGGGGAGAAGGGATATAGGACGGTAGTTAGATGGAAGAGTGGGGTTGAGGGAAGAGTTTTTCAATATAGACAGGGCCGGTGCAAGGATTTTCGTCTACACAGGCGAAGGTGCATTTTGGTGCCCCCCTCCTTTGACCCGCCACGCCTCCCACACCACCAACCCTCCATAGATTTTATATATATTAAAGTATAATGTATAGTGTGGAAAATAAATACATCTAAATATTCAACTAGCATGCTCTAAATTTGTCACATATTGACACCCTAACCCATATTGAAACCCTTAAACACAGAGACACCCTTGCAGTCACACACAGAGACACACTTACCACTTACACACACATCCTTATACAGACACAGTGACACACTTACACACACACACACACACACACACACCCTTACACAGACACAGTGACACACTTACACCCTTACACACACACACCCTTACACACACACACCCTTACACTGACACAGTGACACACTTACACACACCCTTACACAGAAAGTGACACACTTACACACACACAGTGACACACATATTTTGACACACACTATTTTGCCACTCAATATGCCAGTATTTAGCCACTCAATATGCCATTTAATATGCCAATATTTTGCCCCTCAATATGTCAGGATTTTGCCACTCTATTGCCACTTAATATTCCAGGATATTGCCACTTAATATGCCAGGGTATTGCCACTTAATATGCCAGGATATTGCCAATTAATATGCCAGGATATTGACAATTAATATGCCAGGATAATGCCACTTAATATGCCAGGATATAGCCAATTAATATACCAGGATAGAGCCAATTAATATGCCAGGGTATTGCCAATTAATATGCCAGGATATTGCCAATTAATATGCCACGATTTTGCCCCTCAGTATGCTCGATATGCCATCCTCCTCCCCCTTCCCCAGTACTTACCTCCTTGCTGCTGTCTCCCGGTGCAGGTCCTTGGCTGTGAGCGAAGCGTTGTGCGCTCCCCTCCAGCCGCGCGGATCAATAAAGTTTGTTGAAAAAAAAAAGTTTTAACAAACATTATTGATCCGCGCGGCTGGAGGGAAGCGCACAACGCTTCCTTCACAGCCACGGACCTGCACAGCAGCAAGGAGGTAAGTAAACGGGCCTGAATATAGGTACGATTCGATTTGGGCTTGAAGGCTGACGGTATTATTCCAGAGGAGAGAGAGAGGTTGATGAGGTGGGTTAGATTTGGGCTGAGCAGAGGGAAAGAGAGGAGTAGTAGGTCTCAAGCAGGAGAGCAGATTTCTACCTCTTTCTCACTGACCGGGGAGAAGGTATTCAGAGTGGGTTTGGGATAGGAGAACGAGGCAGGAGGTAGTTACGGCAAGTCATAGGAGCTAAAAATTACACCTGATAGCGTCAGCTTTATGTTTTCAAATGAAAGGAAAGGTCTTGGGCCTTGATGTTCTGGGATCCAGTGCCTAGACCCTGCTGTGCCATCCATTATAATTACCCTACTGCTTCTCATCAAAGGTCAGATTGTGATTTCCAAGCAGAGGGTCCCTGGTTTTTATTAAATTCACTAACCCTGTAAATATAATGCAGAGCAGGATCGCAGTACACTGAATGTCCAGCAGATGGTGGCAGTGTCAATAGAATTGCAATCCGCAGGGATCTATGACTACTGTCAGTGACTAAGAACAAAACATAATGTAATAGGTATAAGGCTATCCTAGATATAATATAGGGAACTGGGGACTAATGAAAGGATTACATTACTGAGAGGGTAGTGGATGTATGGAATAGTCTTCCAGTAGAAGTGGTAGAGGTTAATACAGTGAAGGAGTTTAAGCATGCATGGGATAGGTATAAGGCTATCCTAGATATAAGATAAGATAAGGCCAGGGACTAATGAAAGTATTACTTTACTGAGAGGGTAGTGGATGCATGGAATAGTCTTCCAGTAGACGTAGTAGTTGTTAATACAGTGAAGGAGTTTAAGCATGCGTGGGATAGGTATAAGGCTATCCTAGATATAAGATCAGGTCAGGGACTAATGAAAGTATTACATTACTGAGAGAGTAGTGGATGTATGGAATAGTCTTCCAGCAGAAGTGGTAGAGGTTAATACAGTGAAGGAGTTTAAGCATGCGTGGGATAGGTATAAGGCTATCCTAGATATAAGATAAGGACAGGGACTAATGAAAGTATTACATTACTGAGAGGGTAGTGGATACATGGAATAGTCTTCCAGTAGAAGTGGTAGAGGTTAATACAGTGAAGGAGTTTAAGCATGCATGGGATAGGTATAAGGCTATCCTAGATATAAGATAAGGTTTGGGTCTAATGAAAGTATTACTTTACTGAGAGGGTAGTAGATGCATGGAATAGTCTTCCAGTAGAAGTGGTAGAGGTTAATACAGTGAAGGAGTTTAAGCATGCATGGGATAGGTATAAGGCTATCCTAGATATAAGATAAGGCCAGGGACTAATGATAGTATTACATTACTGAGAGGGTAGTGGATGTATGGAATAGTCTTCCAGTAGAAGTGGTAGAGGTTAATACAGTGAAGGAGTTTAAGCATGCATGGGATAGGTATAAGGCTATCCTAGATATAAGATAAGGTCAGGGACTAATGAAAGTATTACTTTACTGAGAGGGTAGTGGATGCATGGAATAGTCTTTCAGACAAACAAACAAAGATCCAGAAAAACACATATAATAAAAAAATGATTATAAATTGATTTGCATATCAATGAGTGAAATAAGTATTTGATCCCCTATCAATCAGAAAGATTTCTGGCTCCCAGGTGTCTATTATACAGGTAACGAGCTTAAAGGGAGAGCTCCTAATCTCAGCTCATTACATGTATAAAAGTCACCTGTCCACAGAAACAATCAATCAGATTCCAAACTCTCCACCATGGCCAAGACCAAAGAGCTGTCCAAGGATGTCAGGGACAAGACTGTAAACCTACACAAGGCTGGAATGGGCTACAAGACCATCGCCAAGCAGCCTGGTGAGAAGGTGACAACAGACCCAAAAACACCATCCCCACCGTCATACATGGAGGTAGAAACATTATGCTTTGGGGGGGGGGGGGGGTTTCTGCTAATGGGACAGGACAACTGCACCGCATCAACGGGATGATGGACGGGGCCATGTATCTTCAAATCTTGGGTGAGAACCTCCTTCCCTCAGCCAGGGCACTGAAAATGGGTCGTTTATGGGAATTCCAGCATGACAATGAACCACACACAGCCAAGGCAACACAGGAATGGCTCCAGTGGAAGCACATTAGGCTCGTGGAGTGGCCTAGCCAGTCTCCAGACCTTAATCCCATAGACAATCTGTGGAGGGAGCTGAAGGTTCGAGATGCCAAACGTCAGCCTCGAAACCTTAATGACTTGGAGAGGATCTGCAAAGAGGAGTGGGACAAAATCCCTCCTGAGATGTGTGCAAACCTGGGGGCCAACTACAAGAAACGTCTGACCTCTGTGATTGCCAACAAGGGTTTGGCCACCAAGTACTAAGTGGAAGGTCAGGTACTTATTTCACTAATTGACACTTTGATTTTTTGTTTTGTTATTCTGTCTCTCACTGTCATAATACACCGACCATTACATTTATAGACGGATCGTTTATTTGTCAGTGGGCAAATTTTCCAAATCAGCAGGGGTTGAAATCCTTTTTTCCCTTGCTGTAAGTGTTTATTCCGAGGAATGAGTCTTGCAGGACACAGTGTCTCACGGATCGGCAGTTTCCAATTTCATATAGAAAGCATGATTTTACCACCCACTTCTCTGAAAATACTGCAGAAAAAAACCTCAAACAAAACCGACAAATCCTGTTTCTAGCAGTGAAATTTCATGACGTCATTTCTTTCCCTTTCAGACTTGGACTCGAGTTTTTCAGAAATAAGTATAAACCGATCGACAGAAAGTAATGAAAATACCAGTGAATCAGGTACAATGTTATATTCCAGTCTGAAGAGCGAGAACATCACTTTAATCACTGCAAAAAGGTTCTGAGAATATCACAGAGGCATGGTACCTGGCTTTCTGTTCATTGTGTTTAATGTATGTGAATGCCACTTGTTCTACAGGAGGAGGCAGAGCCGCCGTCAGGGGGGACCGGCCCTTTAAAAAATAATTTAAAAAAAAGTTTGGGCAAATGGGGAAGCTGCCCAGGGCCCACTCATTCCTGGGTCCCAAGGCAGCTGCCCTGTGGGTCTCCACTGCCTCACCTGGAGACAGTCACGATTGGGTAGAAGCTGGCCAGGGACAGGGAGCGCTCTCCCTGATCCCTCCTCCTGGCTAGCGCTAGCCACACCTCTTGGAGGAGGGATCAGGGAGAGAGCCCCCTGTACCTGGCCAGCTTCTACCCTGCCTATGCAGACACCGCCGGAAACGTCCCTCCTCCCTGCAAATTAACTAAACAGGGAGGACCAATAGTAACACTTTTTTTTATTAAAGAGTGTGTAAGTGTGTAAGTCTGTGTGTCTAAGTATGTAAGGGTGACTGTAAGTGTGTATATTTATGTGTGTGTGACTGTGTGTCTAAGGGTGTCTCTGTAAGTGTATGTATGTGTATGTGTGTGTGTAATGATAACTAATTGTGTGTCTGTGTAAGTGTATGTATGTGTGTGTGTAATGATAACTAAGTGTGTGTCTGTGTAAGTGTATGTATGTGTGTGTGTAATGATAACTAAGTGTGTGTCTGTGTAAGTGTATGTATGTGTATGTGTAATGATAACTAAGTGTGTGTCTCTGTAAGTGTATGTATGTGTGTGTGTAATGATAACTAAGTGTGTGTTTCTGTAAGTGTATGTATGTGTATGTGTAATGATAACTAAGTGTGTGTCTGTGTAAGTGTATGTATGTGTATGTGTAATGATAACTAAGTGTGTGTTTCTGTAAGTGTATGTATGTGTGTGTGTAATGATAACTAAGTGTGTGTCTGTGTAAGTGTGACAGTATGTCACGGGGGGGGGGGGGGGGGATTTCTGATGGCGGCCCTGGGAGGAGGTTTCTGGGAATCTAGTAAGTTTGCTGGGGTCAGGAAGGGGCGGATCACTAGCTAAAGAAGGCAGTACCTTCCCCAAAACGTGGGAGTAATGCCCCTGATTTCCATGCCTCGCCCTGAATGGTTTTTGGCAGATCCAGAAGCCCCTAGTGTATGAATAAGTACTTGAAATGGCCAAAGAGGGACCCTTGTGTTTTTTAGGGAGTGGGGGATTGGGCAGATGTGGGCGGGGCATATTTTGGTGATTTTATGGCCAATTGAGAGATGTTTACAATAAGAATAATCCATTTACTGATAAATAATGTCACTGACAATGTGAGTAATGTTAGTGGGTTTTCATTCTGGTACTCCAAGTCAAAAGCCCCCGTATTTACATAATGTCCTTACCCCACCAGGGCTGCTTTAACCAATGGGGCCACTGTGTGGAGGGGCCCTCCACCACACTAGCCCATAAACATTGCTGGGGGGTCTTGCAGCATTGCGCTGGGATGGCCTGTGATGGATGACGACTATGTGCGCGAGCAGCGCGACACTGAGGTCACATGATGTGAGACTGGGGCATGAATGACCTCACGCTGTATGACACTGGGGGATGAATGACCTCACGCTGTATGACACTGAGGTCACATGATGTGAGACTTTGGCATGAATGACCTCACGCTGTATGACACTGGGGCATGAATGACCTCACGCTGTATGACACTGGGGCATGAATGACCTCACGCTGTATGACACTGGGGCATGAATGACCTCACGCTGTATGACACTGGGGGATGAAGGACCTCACGCTGTATGACACTGGGGCATGAATGGCCTCACGCTGTATGACACTGGGGCATGAATGACCTCACGCTGTATGACACTGGGGCATGAATGACCTCACGCTGTATGACACTGGGGCATGAATGACCTCACGCTGTATGACACTGGGGCATGAATGACCTCACGCTGTATGACACTGGGGCATGAATGACCTCACGCTGTATGACACTCTGGCATGAATGACCTCACGCTGTATGACACTGGGGGATGAATGACCTCACGCTGTATGACACTGGGGGATGAATGACCTCACGCTGTATGACACTGGGGGATGAATGACCTCACGCTGTATGACACTGGGGCATGAATGACCTCACGCTGTATGACACTGGGGGATGATTGAGGATAGAGGTGACACTGGGGGGATGATTGAGGATAGAGGTAATTAACAAAGTGGAGTAGCTGCAAGTTGATTAAAGTACCTCCTTTCCACTCTGAGTCTGTTCTCCGCAGATTCTTACTTGGAAGTAGATTCCCTGTAGATAGATTAATAATATTTCCTAATTTAATGTTCCCAATTTCTCTAAGGTTTGGATTAATCATTTGTATACTTCTTAGTCCTGGTAAACATTCCTCATTATTAGTGATGGGAGTCAGCAAACCTGGTATTTTTGCAATCTTCCCTATGTTATCTATTTTAGTCCAGACTTCCACTTAATGTGCTGCAGGCGTGTAGCGTGTAGCGTGTAGCATGTAGCATGTAGCATGTAGCATGTAGCATGTAGCATGTAGCATGTAGCCTGGCCATTGCTCCTCATGTTGGTTGCTGAGCTTGTTCTGTGGTTGTCTATTCAGCTTGCGAAGGAGATAATAATCACACTGGTCACCAGTTTGTCTGTTTTTACAGGGAGCTTCGTAAGGTGAACTGTGTGAGAAGCTTTTACTGAGTAAATATTTTGCTGGAAGCTTTCTGTCGACATTTCAAAATGTTTCTAAAACTATCACTGTCCTGTAACCTGTATCCTGGCAGGGTCCTGACTCTATCCTGTAGCCGGTATCCTGGCAGGGTCCTGACTCTATCCTGTAACCTGTATCCTGGCAGGGTCCTGACTCTATCCTGTAGCCGGTATCCTGGCAGGGTCCTGACTCTTTCCTGTAACCGGTATCCTAGCGGGGTCCTGACTCTATCCTGTAACCGGTATCCTGGCAGGGTCCTGACTCTATCCTGTAGCCGGTATACTGGCAGGGTCCTGACTCTATCCTGTAGCCGGTATCCTGGCAGGGTCCTGACTCTATCCTGTAACCGGTATCCTGGCAGGGTCCTGACTCTATCCTGTAGCCGGTATCCTGGCAGGGTCCTGACTCTTTCCTATAACCGGTATCCTGGCAGGGTCCTGACTCTTTCCTGTAGCCGGTATCCTGGCAGGGTCCTGACTCTTTCCTGTAGCCGGTATCCTGGCAGGGTCCTGACTCTATCCTGTAGCCGGTATCCTGGCAGGGTCCTGACTCTATCCTGTAGCCGGTATACTGGCAGGGTCCTGACTCTATCCTGTAGCCGGTATCCTGGCAGGGTCCTGACTCTTTCCTGTAACCGGTATCCTGGCAGGGTCCTGACTCTTTCCTGTAACCGGTATCCTGGCAGGGTCCTGACTCTTTCCTGTAGCCGGTATCCTGGCAGGGTCCTGACTCTATCCTGTAGCCGGTATCCTGGCAGGGTCCTGACTCTATCCTGTAGCCGGTATCCTGGCAGGGTCCTGACTCTATCCTGTAGCCGGTATCCTGGCAGGGTCCTGACTCTATCCTGTAACCTGTATCCTGGCAGGGTCCTGACTCTATCCTGTAGCCGGTATCCTGGCAGGGTCCTGACTCTTTCCTGTAACCGGTATCCTAGCGGGGTCCTGACTCTATCCTGTAACCGGTATCCTGGCAGGGTCCTGACTCTATCCTGTAGCCGGTATCCTGGCAGGGTCCTGACTCTTTCCTATAACCGGTATCCTGGCAGGGTCCTGACTCTTTCCTGTAGCCGGTATCCTGGCAGGGTCCTGACTCTTTCCTGTAGCCGGTATCCTGGCAGGGTCCTGACTCTATCCTGTAGCCGGTATCCTGGCAGGGTCCTGACTCTATCCTGTAGCCGGTATACTGGCAGGGTCCTGACTCTATCCTGTAGCCGGTATCCTGGCAGGGTCCTGACTCTTTCCTATAACCGGTATCCTGGCAGGGTCCTGACTCTTTCCTGTAACCGGTATCCTGGCAGGGTCCTGACTCTTTCCTGTAGCCGGTATCCTGGCAGGGTCCTGACTCTTTCCTGTAACCGGTATCCTGGCAGGGTCCTGACTCTACCCTGTAGCCGGTATCCTGGCAGGGTCCTGACTCTATCCTGTAGCCGGTATCCTAGCGGGGTCCTGACTCTATCCTGTAGCCGGTATCCTGGCAGGGTCCTGACTCTTTCCTGTAGCCGGTATCCTTACAGGGTCCTGACTCTATCCTGTAACCGGTATCCTGGCAGGGTCCTGACTCTATCCTGTAACCTGTATCCTGGCAGGGTCCTGACTCTTTCCTGTAGCCGGTATCCTGGCAGGGTCCTGACTCTTTCCTGTAGCCGGTATCCTTACTGGGTCCTGACTCTTTCCTATAACCGGTATCCTGGCAGGGTCCTGACTCTATCCTGTAGCCGGTATCCTGGCAGGGTCCTGACTCTTTCCTGTAACCTGTATCCTGGCAGGGTCCTGACTCTTTCCTGTAGCCGGTATCCTGGCAGGGTCCTGACTCTATCCTGTAGCCGGTATCCTGGCAGGGTCCTGACTCTTTCCTGTAACCTGTATCCTGGCAGGGTCCTGACTCTTTCCTGTAGCCGGTATCCTGGCAGGGTCCTGACTCTTTCCTATAACCGGTATCCTGGCAGGGTCCTGACTCTACCCTGTAGCCGGTATCCTGACAGGGTCCTGAATCTATCCTGTAGCCGGTATCCTGACAGGGTCCTAACTCTTTTCTGTAACCGGTATCCTGGCAGGGTCCTGACTCTTTCCTGTAGCCGGTATCCTTACAGGTACCTGACTCTTTCCTGTAGCCGGTATCCTGGCAGGGTCCTGACTCTATCCTGTAGCCGGTATCCTGGCAGGGTCCTGACTCTTTCCTGTAACCGGTATCTTGGCAGGGTCCTGACTCTATCCTGTAGCCGGTATACTGGCAGGGTCCTGACTCTATCCTGTAGCCGGTATCCTGGCAGGGTCCTGACTCTATCCTGTAGCCGGTATCCTGGCAGGGTCCTGACTCTATCCTGTAACCTGTATCCTGGCAGGGTCCTGACTCTATCCTGTAGCCGGTATCCTGGCAGGGTCCTGACTCTTTCCTGTAACCGGTATCCTAGCGGGGTCCTGACTCTATCCTGTAACCGGTATCCTGGCAGGGTCCTGACTTTATCCTGTAGCCGGTATCCTGGCAGGGTCCTGACTCTTTCCTATAACCGGTATCCTGGCAGGGTCCTGACTCTTTCCTGTAGCCGGTATCCTGGCAGGGTCCTGACTCTTTCCTGTAGCCGGTATCCTTACTGGGTCCTGACTCTTTCCTATAACCGGTATCCTGGCAGGGTCCTGACTCTATCCTGTAGCCGGTATCCTGGCAGGGTCCTGACTCTTTCCTGTAACCTGTATCCTGGCAGGGTCCTGACTCTTTCCTGTAGCCGGTATCCTGGCAGGGTCCTGACTCTATCCTGTAGCCGGTATCCTGGCAGGGTCCTGACTCTTTCCTGTAACCTGTATCCTGGCAGGGTCCTGACTCTTTCCTGTAGCCGGTATCCTGGCAGGGTCCTGACTCTACCCTGTAGCCGGTATCCTGACAGGGTCCTGAATCTATCCTGTAGCCGGTATCCTGACAGGGTCCTAACTCTTTTCTGTAACCGGTATCCTGGCAGGGTCCTGACTCTTTCCTGTAGCCGGTATCCTTACAGGTACCTGACTCTTTCCTGTAGCCGGTATCCTGGCAGGGTCCTGACTCTATCCTGTAGCCGGTATCCTGGCAGGGTCCTGACTCTTTCCTGTAACCGGTATCTTGGCAGGGTCCTGACTCTATCCTGTAGCCGGTATACTGGCAGGGTCCTGACTCTATCCTGTAGCCGGTATCCTGGCAGGGTCCTGACTCTATCCTGTAGCCGGTATCCTTACAGGGTCCTGAATCTTTCCTGTAGCCGGTATCCTGGCAGGGTCCTGACTCTATCCTGTAGCCGGTATCCTGGCAGGGTCTTGACTCTACCCTGTAGCCGGTATCCTGGCAGGGTCTTGACTCTACCCTGTAGCCGGTATCCTGGCAGGGTCCTGACTCTATCCTGTAGCCGGTATCCTTACAGGGTACTGAATCTTTCCTGTAGCCGGTATCCTGGCAGGGTCCTGACTCTATCCTGTATGGTTAGGTTGATCACTGTATGGTAATAATTGTTACTTTCGCTTATTGCTCTATAATTGTAAACCATGGATATTTCTAAACTCCAGGGACTTTTTTTTTTTTATTATTTCCAGATGTATAAAAGATTTTTCAGGTAAAAGTTAAAGTGTGTGTTTTTTTAATGTTATTATATGATTTTTTTCATAGTGAATTATAAAATATGATGAAAATGGTATCTAAAGAAAGCCCTTCTTATGGCGATGAAAACAGTATATAATATGTGTGGAAACATTAAACAGCTAAACACAAACACTGCAAATGGGTTAAAACAAATGTGAAATGCTTTGGACTTGATAAAGGGAGGATTCCAGAAAGTTTTTCATTACAAAGTACGTTTAAGTCTTAAAAAACAAGATATAATTTGTGATTACACTAAATGAGAGAGAGGGGATAAGAGGGCGCGGCACTCGAGGAGTTATATTACTAATTATCAGGATGACCGGTTCCTTGGAGCGATTATATCATCAGTTAACCCTTCATTGCTTGTATAAAGCAGATGTTCAGCATTGTCTTGGTCCAGCGAGGAGCAGGAAGATTTCTGTTGGGTGGGTTTCGCTCAGTCTCAGCTGGTCCATTCCTCTTACTCATGACTCATTTCATACATGATGTGTTCTGTAGGTGTAATGTGTTTATCGGCTGAGGATAATGTCTGACTGACGCGTGGGCCGTCTAGCTTTAGATCAGTTCTGATCCCTCAGTATCCAGCAGGTTTGTGTTTAAGGTAGGGTCGGGTGTGTTTTCCCTTTAACAGTTCAAGGTAAATACTTAACCTTATGTCATACTGGTTTTGCTAGGTTTAGGGGAAGGTAAAGGTAGGTAAAGGGGGAAAAACCTAATCAACCAATGTAAAATATGCAACATGCTCCAAGAATCATGGCAACTGGTTATAATATGTCTATAAGGAGTTTACACAGAGCTGCAGGAATACTGGAACGGGCAAAAATAACACTGATCTTTATCGTGTATCATTGTATGATATCAGCAGGACTTAGCGCTTCACAGTATAAGCAGTGTTTAGGTGACACAGTCCCTTTAATACAGTCACAGTATAAGCAGTGTTTAGGTGACAGAGTCCCTTTAATACAGTCACAGTATAAGCAGTGTTTAGGTGACAGAGCCCCTTTAATACAGTCACAGTATAAGCAGTGTTTAGGTGACACAGTCCCTTTAATACAGTCACAGTATATGCAGTGTTTAGGTGACAGACTCCCTTTAATACAGTCACAGTATAAGCAGTGTTTAGGTGACAGGGTCCCTTTATTACAGTCACAGTATAAGCAGTGTTTAGGTGACAGGGTCCCTTTAATACAGTCACAGTATAAGCAGTGTTTAGGTGACAGAGTCCCTTTAATACAGTCACAGTATAAGCAGTGTTTAGGTGACAGAATCCCTTTAATACAGTCACAGTATAAGCAGTGTTTAGGTGACAGAGTCCCTTTAATACAGTGACAGTATAATCAGTGTTTAGGTGACAGAGTCCCCTTAATACAGTCAGAGTATAAGCAGTGTTTAGGTGACACAGTCCCTTTAATACAGTCACAGTTTGAGCAGTGTTTAGGTGACAGACTCCCTTTAATACAGTCACAGTATAAGCAGTGTTTAGGTGACAGGGTCCCTTTAATACAGTCACAGTATAAGCAGTGTTTAGGTGACAGAGTCCCCTTAATACAGTCAGAGTATAAGCAGTGTTTAGGTGACAGAGCCCCTTTAATACAGTCACAGTATAAGCAGTGTTTAGGTGACAGAGCCCCTTTAATACAGTCACAGTATAAGCAGTGTTTAGGTGACAGAGCCCCTTTAATACAGTCACAGTATAAGCAGTGTTTAGGTGACAGAGCCCCTTTAATACAGTCACAGTATAAGCAGTGTTTAGGTGACAGAGCCCCTTTAATACAGTCACAGTATAAGCAGTGTTTAGGTGACAGAGCCCCCTTAATACAGTCACAGTATAAGCAGTGTTTAGGTGACAGAGCCCCTTTAATACAGTCACAGTATAAGCAGTGTTTAGGTGACAGAGCCCCTTTAATACAGTCACAGTATAAGCAGTGTTTGGGTGACAGAATCCCCTTAATACAGTCACAGTATAAGCAGTGTTTAGGTGACAGAGCCCCTTTAATACAGTCACAGTATAAGCAGTGTTTAGGTGACAGAGTCCCTTTAATACGGTCACAGTATAAGCAGTGTTTGGGTGACAGAATCCCCTTAATACAGTCACAGTATAAGCAGTGTTTAGGTGACAGAGTCCCTTTAATACAGTCACAGTATAAGCAGTGTTTAGGTGACAGAGCCCCTTTAATACAGTCACAGTATAAGCAGTGTTTAGGTGACAGAATCCCTTTAATACAGTCACGGTATAAGCAGTGTTTAGGTGACAGAATCCCTTTAATACAGTCACAGTATAAGCAGTGTTTAGGTGACAGAGTCCCTTTAATACAGTCACAGTATAAGCAGTGTTTGGGTGACAGAATCCCCTTAATACAGTCACAGTATAAGCAGTGTTTAGGTGACAGAGTCCCTTTAATACAGTCACAGTATAAGCAGTGTTTAGGTGACAGAGTCCCTTTAATACAGTCACAGTATAAGCAGTGTTTAGGTGACAGAATCCCCTTAATACAGTCAGAGTATAAGCAGTGTTTAGGTGACAGAGTCCCCTTAATACAGTCAGAGTATAAGCAGTGTTTAGGTGACAGAGTCCCCTTAATACAGTCACAGTATAAGCAGTGTTTGGGTGACAGAGTCCCTTTAATACAGTCACAGTATAAGCAGTGTTTAGGTGACAGAGTCCCTTTAATACAGTCACAGTATAAGCAGTGTTTAGGTGACACAGTCCCTTTAATACAGTCACAGTATAAGCAGTGTTTAGGTGACAGAGTCCCTTTAATACAGTCAGAGTATAAGCAGTGTTTGGGTGACAGAGTCCCCTTAATACAGTCAGAGTATAAGCAGTGTTTAGGTGACAGAGCCCCTTTAATACAGTCACAGTATAAGCAGTGTTTAGGTGACAGAGCCCCTTTAATACAGTCACAGTATAAGCAGTGTTTAGGTGACAGAGTCCCCTTAATACAGTCAGAGTATAAGCAGTGTTTGGGTGACAGAGTCCCTTTAATACAGTCAGAGTATAAGCAGTGTTTAGGTGACAGAGCCCCTCTAATACAGTCACAGTATAAGCAGTGTTTAGGTGACAGAGTCCCTTTAATACAGTCACAGTATAAGCAGTGTTTAGGTGACAGAGTCCCCTTAATACAGTCACAGGATAAGCAGTGTTTAGGTGACAGAGTCCCTTTAATACAGTCAGAGTATAAGCAGTGTTTAGGTGACAGAGCCCCTCTAATACAGTCACAGTATAAGCAGTGTTTAGGTGACAGAGTCCCTTTAATACAGTCACAGTATAAGCAGTGTTTAGGTGACAGAGTCCCCTTAATACAGTCACAGGATAAGCAGTGTTTAGGTGACAGAGTCCCTTTAATACAGTCACAGTATAAGCAGTGTTTAGGTGACAGAGTCCCCTTAATACAGTCACAGTATAAGCAGTGTTTGGGTGACAGAGTCCCTTTAATACAGTCACAGTATAAGCAGTGTTTAGGTGACAGAGTCCCCTTAATACAGTCACAGGATAAGCAGTGTTTAGGTGACAGAGTCCCTTTAATACAGTCACAGTATAAGCAGTGTTTAGGTGACAGAGTCCCCTTAATACAGTCAGAGTATAAGCAGTGTTTGGGTGACAGAGTCCCTTTAATACAGTCAGAGTATAAGCAGTGTTTAGGTGACAGAGCCCCTCTAATACAGTCACAGTATAAGCAGTGTTTGGGTGACAGAGTCCCTTTAATACAGTCAGAGTATAAGCAGTGTTTAGGTGACAGAGCCCCTCTAATACAGTCACAGTATAAGCAGTGTTTGGGTGACAGAGTCCCTTTAATACAGTCACAGTATAAGCAGTGTTTAGGTGACAGAGTCCCCTTAATACAGTCACAGGATAAGCAGTGTTTAGGTGACAGAGTCCCTTTAATACAGTCACAGTATAAGCAGTGTTTGGGTGACAGAGTCCCTTTAATACAGTCACAGTATAAGCAGTGTTTAGGTGACAGAGTCCCCTTAATACAGTCACAGTATAAGCAGTGTTTGGGTGACAGAATCCCTTTAATACAGTCACAGTATAATCAGTGTTTAGGTGACAGGGTCCCTTTAATACAGTCAGAGTATAAGCAGTGTTTAGGTGACAGAGTCCCTTTAATACAGTCACAGTATAAGCAGTGTTTAGGTGACAGAGTCCCTTTAATACAGTGACAGTATAAGCAGTGTTTAGGTGACAGAGTCCCTTTAATACAGTGACAGTATAAGCAGTGTTTAGGTGACAGAATCCCCTTAATACAGTCACAGTATAATCAGTGTTTAGGTGACAGAGTCCCTTTAATACAGTCACAGTATAAGCAGTGTTTAGGTGACAGAGTCCCTTTAATACAGTCACAGTATAAGCAGTGTTTGGGTGACAAAGCCCCTTTAATACAGTCACAGTATAAGCAGTGTTTAGGTGACAGAGTCCCTTTAATACAGTCACAGTATAAGCAGTGTTTAGGTGACACAGTCCCTTTAATACAGTCACAGTATAAGCAGTGTTTAGGTGACAGAGTCCCTTAAATACAGTCACAGTATAAGCAGTGTTTAGGTGACAGAATCCCTTTAATACAGTCACAGTATAAGCAGTGTTTAGGTGACAGAATCCCTTTAATACAGTCACAGTATAAGCAGTGTTTGGGTGACAGAGTCCCTTTAATACAGTCACAGTATAAGCAGTGTTTGGGTGACAGAGTCCCTTTAATACAGTCACAGTATAAGCAGTGTTTGGGTGACAGAATCCCTTTAATGTTGTGAGGTCATAATGAATTAAGCGCTAAGTCTTGCTGATATCTTTCCTTTGACTGCCAGTCAGTGTTTAAATATAGTCCCTTTAATGGTTTTGTTGTTTCCTAGTTCACTGCTTAGTAAATAGTCTCTGCACTGACGAGAGTAAATGAGCTTTCTGAAACATTAATTCAAGGTTGGATTTTTATTTCCAGATGACGAGTATAGCTCAGAAAGGGCTTCGTCGATCCCTGAAATCACTCTGAGAGACTACCAGATGGAAGTGGCGAAGCCAGCGCTAGAAGGCAGTAACATTATCATCTGCCTTCCGACAGGAAGTGGAAAGACACGGGTGGCGGTCTACATAACACGGGAACATCTAGAGAGACGGAAAAGACAAGGCCTCCCAGCGAAAGCTATTGTACTCGTCAACAAGGTAGCGGCCAAATTCATCAAATCGTGTACACAGACCATCAAATCGTGTACACAGACCATCAAATCGTGTACACAGACCATCAAATCGTGTACACAGACCATCAAATCGTGTACACAGACCATCAAATCGTGTACACAGACCATCAAATCAGTGTCATAAGCTACATTATTGGGCAGAGGTTCTTCTATTGGGTGGAGGTTCTTCTCCCGCACTGTAATGTTGACATGAGTAAAAATGCACAATCATCGTTATAAATAATGAACAATGGATTGCACATTTTTTCGCTTCCCAACACTTTACAGTGCATGAGATTTTATTAATAACTCTGTTGTCTTTCCAGTGATTGTGCCCATGTAGCAATATGTCCTCGCTTGAGTGAGTTTATTTTTGCTCTTTTATATATACCCCTTCCCTCGAGTGACAGTTCAGCGCTTAAAACATTCACCGCCCACAAATTAACCCCCCTCAATAAATGAACACCCACTAAAAGTGAACACCCCCAAACCCTATTACTAAAATTAACCCCCCCCCCCCGGATCCTAATACTAAAATTAACCCCCTCAAACCCTAATACTAATAACTACCCCCCCCCCCCCGAACACTAATACTAATAACTAACCCCCCGGATCTTAATACTAAAATTAACCCCCTCAAACCCTAATACTAATAACTAACCCCCCGAACCCTAATACTAAAATTGGCACCCCCCGAACCCTAATACTAAAATTAACCCCCAAACCCTAATACTAAAATTACCCCCCCCGAACCATATTAATAATTCCTAACCCCCCGAATTCTAATACTAAAATTAACCCTCAAACCCCAATACTAAAATTACCCCCCCGAACCATATTAATAATTCCTTACCCCCCGAATCCTAATACTAACATTAACCCCCCGAACCGTAATACTAAAATTCACCTCCCCAAACCTTAACACTAATAACTAACCCCCCCAAACCCTAATACTAATAACTAACCCCCCAAACCCTAATACTAATAACTAACACCCCCGAACCCTAATACTAAAATTAATACTAATAACTAACCCCCCCAAACAATAATACTAACATTAACCCCCCGAACCGTAATACTAAAATTCACTTCCCCAAACCTTAACACTAATAACTAACCCCCCAAACCCTAATACTAATAACTAACCCCCCCAAACCCTAATACTAATAACTAACCCCCCCGAACCCTAATACTAATAACTAACTCCCCCAAACCCTAATACTAATAACTAACCCCCCCGAACCCTAATACTAATAACTAACCCCCCAAACCCTAATACTAATAACTAACCCCCCAAACCCTAATACTAATAACTAACCCCCCAAACCATAATACTAATAACTAACCCCCCCAAACCCTTATACTAATAACTAACCCCCCCCAACCCTAATACTAATAACTAACCCCCCCAAACCCTAATACTAATAACTAACCCCCCCAAACCCTAATACTAATAACTAACCCCCCCAAACCATAATACTAATAACTAACCCCCCCGAACCCTAATACTAATAACTAACCCCCCAAACCCTAATACTAATAACTAACCCCCCAAACCATAATACTAATAACTAACCCCCCAAACTCTAATACTAATAACTAACCCCCCCAAACCCTAATACTAATAACTAACCCCCCCAAACCCTAATACTAATAACTAACCCCCCCCGAATCCTAATACTAAAATTTACCCTAATACTAATTCTACCCTCCCGAACCCTAATACTAATAACTGACCCCCCCCAAAACTACTAAAATTAAACCCTATCAAACTGATTAATAATACCTTCACCTTTCCCCCCTTGTGAGCATGTACCCTGCCAGGTAAAAACGTATCTATTATGCATCAAATGCCACAATAAATACATAAAATAACCCTTTTAACACTTTATTTAATTATGTTGTATTGTTTCATTTTGTTTGAGAAGGTGGGATGTAATCATCAAATGCAATACAGACAATTAATCAGTGGTCTCAACCAAAGAAACCCACCCTGGTTCTTACCAATGAAGTGAGAATCTTACACAAGCCAAATATTTATATATTAGGTTCAATAAGTAAATATCAGCAACGAAAAAAAATGCCAGTTTGTAGCATTACAAGCCCAGCGCTATCCTAATATGACTGTTTTTCAGGTACCTCTGGTGGAGCAGCATTACGGCAGCGAGTTTCACCCCTTCTTGAAGGACCGATATAAAATTATAAAAATAAGCGGAGAGTCTCTCCTGAAGATCACATTTGCAGGAGAAGTTAAGAAAAATGATGTCATCATATGTACTGCTCAGATCTTAGAGAATTCGCTCAACAAAGCCGCGGAAGACGAAGAGGAGTGCGTCAAATTATCAGGTGCGTTTGATTTATTTGTACCTTGTTTTATTCTGCACAGACCGTATTAACAGAAAATAGCAGTATGTACTCGGATATACGTTGTATTACAATTAACATATGCAAAGGCTCTAGCTCCTGCAGTCGTAATAAGAATTAAAACCTATACAATGATCCTGCTGATTACATCACATTTAGAACTCTGCCCCAGAAATGAACTTTATACAGAACCTCTAGCTTTGGATCTACCGTCTTTTCCTTGTACCCCCGATACTTTGTGCAGTCCCTTATTGGATTTCCAAGATACTGTCTATGCTCCTTGATGACAAGGAGCCAATATGATGACTTTGATGAGAACTGGAATAGGGGGGACATTATCGTGGGAATCACTGCTGTAAGTCCTACACCTTGTGGTTTGCAGACTTCTCCCTGATTATTATTGATGAATGCCACCACACTCAGAAAGATGACGTGTTTAATAACATTATGGTGAGATACATAAAGAAGAAAGAAAGGAATATAATAAGAACCAAAATGGGGAAACGACCAATCGCACTTCCTCAGATCCTAGGACTGACGGCTTCGCCAGGAGTCGGAGGAGCCAAGAATATTAAAGAGGCCACAGAACACATCTTACAGGTAATATTAATATTATATCAACGTTCATCTGTAGAGGTTTAAAGGACACAAGAAACATGCAATGCAGTCAATCTAGCAAGCAAATGTACAGATCAAAGGATAGTTTAGGTCTGTGTCCACACATTTTACATCATGCAAAGATAGAAAACTTTAAAATATATTTTGCGCTTTACATTTGATAGCGATTTAAGGTAAGCATGTGATCAAATGAGGCGGGATCTCAATTTGATGGCAATCGATCCTATTAACTAGTGCTTGGTTTCACTACACTATTTCAACATATACTATTTATCCTTTAAATGACCTTACACTGTATATATCACATTGCATGATTAGAACAGGAGTAGACAACCTCGACACTCCCAATGTTTTGGACTACATCCTCCATAACAGTTATCCCGGAAAGGTAGACCACAACATCTGGAGTGCCGAGGGTTGACTACCCCAGCATTGATATTTTTGGATACAGGGAGAGAACAAAATACTTTTCTCTTCACTTTTATCAATCTCTCCAGATATGTGCCAACCTCGATGCGGATAATATCATGACTGTTCAAGAAAATATTTCTCAACTTGAGAATCAAGTGAAAGAACCGTACAAGAAGATTGAGATCGCAGATGAGAAAAAGAAGGTTCGTTTTTTATTACACAGGACATTTATTACACAGGACATTTATTACACGGAACGCTTATTACACAGGACACTTATTACACAGGACCTTTATTACACAGGACATTTATTACACGGAACGTTTATTACACAGGACATTTATTACACAGAACGTTTATTACACAGGACACTTATTACACAGGACACTTATTACACAGGACACTTATTACACAGGACACTTATTACACAGGACCTTTAGTACACAGGACATTTATTACACGGAACGTTTATTACACAGGACATTTATTACACAGAACGTTTATTACACAGGACACTTATTACACAGGACACTTATTACACAGGACACTTATTACACAGGACACTTATTACACAGGACCTTTAGTACACGGAACGTTTATTACACAGGACATTTATTACACAGGACATTTATTACACAGAACGTTTATTACACAGGACATTTATTACACAGGACATTTATTACACAGGACATTTATTACACAGAACGTTTATTACACAGGACACTTATTACACAGGACCTTTAGTACACGGAACGTTTATTACACAGGACATTTATTACACAGGACATTTATTACACAGAACGTTTATTACACAGGACCTTTCCTGGGAGCTAATTTTTATCTCTAGATTTACCCACATGGGGCAAAGCAAGTTTTATTACTGGAACTAGAAATAAATTCAGAACTAGTGTTTTACAAAGACGATGATGCTGAGGAAGAGAAAATGCTCTGTATCTAAATACATATGGAAGTATGTATTTGTAGATGGTGTTCCAAGAGGGTTTTCTTATCAGCAAAGATAATAGAAACACAGAATGTGTCAGCAGATAAAAACTATTTTGCCCATCTAGTCTTTTTCTGTCTAAAAAATAGATCTGAATACTTTAATTAGTCCCTTATCTTATATCTAGGATAGCCTTATACCTATCCCATGCATGCTTAAACTCCTTCACTGTATTAACCTCTACCACTTCTACTGGAAGACTATTCCATGCATCCACTACCCTCTCAGTAAAGTAATACTTTCATTAGTCTCTGACCTTATCTTATATCTCGGATAGCCTTATACCTATCCCATGCATGCTTAAACTCCTTCACTGTATTAACCTCTACCACTTCTACTGGAAGACTATTCCATGCATCCACTATCCTCTCAGTAAAGTAATACTTTCATTAGTCTCTGACCTTATCTTATATCTCGGATAGCCTTATACCTATCCCATGCATGCTTAAACTCCTTCACTGTATTAACCTCTACCACTTCTACTGGAAGACTATTCCATACATCCACTACCCTCTCAGTAAAGTAATACTTTCATTAGTCCCTGACCTTATATCTAGGATAGCCTTATACCTATCCCCCGCATGTTTAAACTCCTTCACTGTATTAACCTCTACCATTTCTACTGGAAGACTATTCCATGCATTCACTATCCTCTCAGTAAAGTAATACATTCATTATTCCCTGACCTTATCTTATATCTGGGATAGCCTTATACCTATCCCACGCATGCTTAAACTCCTTCACTGTATTAACATCTACCACTTCTACTGGAAGACTATTCCATGCATCCACTACCCTCTCAGTAAAGTAATACTTTCATTAGTCCCTGACCTTATCTTATATCTAGGATAGCCTTATACCTATCCCATACATGCTTAAACTCCTTCACTCTATTAACCTCTACCATTTCTACTGGATAATTATTCCATACATCCACTACCCTCTCAGTAAAGTAATACTTTCATTAGTCCCTGACCTTATCTTATATCTAGGATAGCCTTATACCTATCCCATGTATGCTTAAACTCCTTCACTGTATTAACCTCTACCACTTCTACTGGAAGACTATTCCATGCACCCACTTCCCTCTCAGTAATGTAATACTTTCATTAGTCCCTGGCCTTATCTTATATCTAGGATAGCCTTATACCTATCCCATGCATGCTTAAACTCCTTCACTGTATTAACCTCTACCACTTCTACTGGAAGACTATTCCATGCATCCACTACCCTCTCAGTAAAGTAATACTTTCATTATTCCCTGACCTTATCTTATATCTGGGATAGCCTTATACCTATCCCACGCATGCTTAAACTCCTTCACTGTATTAACATCTACCACTTCTACTGGAAGACTATTCCATGCATCCACTACCCTCTCAGTAAAGTAATACTTTCATTAGTCCCTGACCTTATCTTATATCTAGGATAGCCTTATACCTATCCCATACATGCTTAAACTCCTTCACTCTATTAACCTCTACCATTTCTACTGGATAATTATTCCATACATCCACTACCCTCTCAGTAAAGTAATACTTTCATTAGTCCCTGACCTTATCTTATATCTAGGATAGCCTTATACCTATCCCATGTATGCTTAAACTCCTTCACTGTATTAACCTCTACCACTTCTACTGGAAGACTATTCCATGCACCCACTTCCCTCTCAGTAATGTAATACTTTCATTAGTCCCTGGCCTTATCTTATATCTAGGATAGCCTTATACCTATCCCATGCATGCTTAAACTCCTTCACTGTATTAACCTCTACCACTTCTACTGGAAGACTATTCCATGCATCCACTACCCTCTCAGTAAAGTAATACTTTCATTAGTCCCTGGCCTTATCTTATATCTAGGATAGCCTTATACCTATCCCATTCATGCTTAAACTCCTTCACTGTATTATCCTCTACCACTTCTACTGGCAGACTATTCCATGCATCCACTACCCTCTCAGTAATGTAATACTTTCATTAGTCCCTGGCCTTATCTTATATCTAGGATAGCCTTATACCTATCCCATTCATGCTTAAACTCCTTCACTGTATTAACCTCTACCACTTCTACTGGCAGACTATTCCATGCATCCACTACCCTCTCAGTAAAGTAATACTTTCATTAGTCCCTGGCCTTATCTTATATCTAGGATAGCCTTATACCTATCCCATTCATGCTTAAACTCCTTCACTGTATTAACCTCTACCACTTCTACTGGCAGACTATTCCATGCATCCACTACCCTCTCAATAAAGTAATACTTTCATTAGTCCCTGGCCTTATCTTATATCTAGGATAGCCTTATACCTATCCCATGCATGCTTAAACTCCTTCACTGTATTAACCTCTACCACTTCTACTGGAAGACTATTCCATACATCCACTACCCTCTCAGTAATGTAATACTATCATTAGTCCCTGGCCTTATCTTATATCTAGGATAGCCTTATACCTATCCCATGCATGCTTAAACTCCTTCACTGTATTAACCTCTACCACTTCTACTGGAAGGCTATTCCATGCATCCACTACCCTCTCAGTAAAGTAATACTTTCATTAGTCCCCAGCCTTATCTTATGCTTAAACTCCTTCACTGTATGAGTCTTTCCAAACGTTGGCTTTCTCTTTCATGTATCACCCCTATCTTTGAGTTTTCCTTCATATTCGCTCTTGCGACTATCTGTCTAACACATTTACAGAACCCATTCGGCAATAAGATTAAATCGATGATGGAGAAGATCCAAGATTACGGCGACTTGTGTCCAACAACTGACTTTGGGTCTCAGTCTTTTGAGCAGTGGGTTGTCCAAAAAGGAAAATCAGGTAAAGTGTATGAAACGTCCATCAAGGTCACTGTCTGGCAGGGGAATCGTTCTATCTCACCCTCTTTTAGTTTTCTCCCAACCAAGACACCTTGGGCTCAACTCTCTTTGTGTTGAATGGTGGTGAATGGTGGTGACTGACAATACTGAAGCCAAACTGGCCGAGCTGGAAATACTTCCCAAATCAGCTTTCTTTTGGTTTAAGTTTTTTAGTTGTCGTTTTTCCACAGTTCACTATTTAGTGAATAATCACTTGATGTTTTCCAGACCCCAGTAGTAATGTTACCCAGACCAGGTGCCCCATAGACTTATTGTCTACATAGCCCACATCTAATATCTTTGATGGTGGGAAACACAATAAAAACGTTGACGGTATAATTATTTGCTACATGCTGAGACCACGTGTATCAATTGCAGCCGCTAAAGAGGGAAATCGTAAAGTACATGTTTGCGCGGAACACCTGAAGAAATACAACGATGCTCTGATGATTTACGACACGATTCGAGTGACCGATGCCTTGGCGCATCTCACTCAATTTTACACCGAAGAGAATAAAAAGAAAATTCTTCTCAGCGAGTGCAGTGACCGGGAAGAGGCGACAGAAATAGACGAAACAGACAAATTCCTCCTGGATTTATTTTACTGTAAGTACTTCCAAATGTTTTAGAACCAGTCTGGCAAATCAATGGCCTATTCCTCTAGATGCCCAAAGCTCTCCGTCGGTACCATGACAAGCTCTCTTTGTGGAACATAACTCAGCCACGTTCTACTGAGAAGAGGCATGATATGTGGTGTATGCTATTAGGGATTTGAAAGTTAGGCTTTACTTGGATAAATCCCCTCTTACATGAACCTGTCAGCAGATAAGTCCCATTTGATCCATGTAGTCTGTCTCGCTAGTCAAGATATCCTGAGGATACCAGGAATGTCACCAAGATCTCAATCTAGTTTTCTTTCATAAAAAGACAGATTTGGCTGCTTTAATATACTGACTTTGATACCATGTTGGGTATAGGGGTAACAAGGGTGGAGACTCCCAGATGGAGCTCCTCATGGAGCTCAGAAAGTCATCCGTCCAAATCTTACGTACCGTGGTGTGAAATAAAACCTTAAAGAGATATAGAAAAACATTCACGGTTTTGTTGGTTGCCCACACAGCACATAAGGAAGAACTAGAAAAGATGGCGGGGAGGCCAGATTATGAGAATGCAAAGCTGGCCTCCCTCCGGAAGTCAATCATGGAGGAGTTCACAAGAAACCGGAAAGCCAGAGGGATTATTTTCACCAAAACTCGGCAGAGCGCTGTGGCCTTGCATCAGTGGATTGCGGAGAACGAGAAGTTTGTAGAAGTCGGCTTACGTTCCCATTACCTGATCGGTGCTGGACACAACAGTGATTTTAAAGCTATGACTCAGGTATGAGATATTGTTAGAAACCAGTCTGAAAGAGCGTCAGTGTGCTCTTATCCCAAGTCCCATGGGAAATATCCCTTCAAAACAAGAGCGGACAGGTCTCGGAGCAATTCAACAAAATACATTGGGCGTTATTTATAAAAAGTCCCATACATTAATGTGTCGGGATCAAAAAAAGCGGCAAATGCCAGATCTTGTGTATATTGTCCATTATTCCTTTTATTTTATTTTTTAGATATTTCAACCTAATATGTTTTTGTTTTTACTGTTTTTCTTTTATTTAATTTTCTTTATAACCTGATATTTTGTATGTTATTGTTTTATTTATTTCAGAATGAGCAGAAGCAAGTGATCAATAAGTTTAGTACTGGAGAAATTAATCTACTAGTGGCCACCAGCGTTGCTGAAGAAGGCCTGGATATCAAGGAGTGCAACATCGTTATTCTCTACGGTCTGGTGATGAATGAAATAGGCATGGTACAGGTATGTTACGGCCTTGAGATCAACAGAGGAAATTAGGCTTAAAAATAATTAAAAAAAACTTTAGCTGTTGTTTAAAACTCTTCCTATCATGTTTCGTTTGACGATATCACTGGTTACGTGGGGGCCGGGATTAAAGAACTAGGAGGTTTGCTTCATGTACATTGTCCAGTGGATTTGGCTTTTCACAGACAGACCCGCCCTCTGTTGGTCATTATAGATAAGCCTCTATTAATGCTCCTATTGGTCTGTGAAAGTGTAAGTGAAGGTCCGATACACCAATAAGGAATCCCTTCCACTGTAGATCTGGGAGATAGCAAGCTTGTTTTCTCCCCACATCTGCCAATGAGATCGAAGGCTTAGTTAAAGTCCCCTCTGCTGGTCCCATGCAAAGATGAAGGTCTCCATCTGTGACCAGACCAGGCTGCCTGCTTATCTCACGCGCCAGCAGGATTTGGAGCCTCTAAGATCCTGTTCGCCAGGGATCGTTTGTTTACTTATTAATACTATCAGAAGTACCTGCCACTTTATCTCAAACCAGGGGCTTCTATGCTAGAAAAGTGAAGAATAAAGTTTGTTTTTAGCTGATATTTTATGTTTTCCTTTTAACATCTTGCATCCTGGATCATTTCATTTCAGAATATTATTTGACATATGTATTTTGCAGTATTTGTTGTTTTTTCCAGGCGAGGGGCCGAGCTCGGGATGATGATAGTACCTATGTTTTAGTCACTGGTAGTTCGTCCGGCGCTGTGGAGCGAGACAGCGTGAATGTACGTCGGGAAAAGATGATGCACAAAGCTATTCAGAAAGTGCAGAAAATGAACCACGCTGATTACTTGGAAAAGGTAAGAGAAAGGATTTACTTTCTAATAGGAGTAGTCCCAGTAAATAGCAAATGTAGTTCCTATTCACAGGAAAGGTGGCGCATTCTGTGTTTCTATGTGTCAGTTGTCCTCTCCCCTCATTGCCTCTTCCCTGTCATTCATTCTGAATCTTCAGTGTCCCATGTCTCCTCGGACCTCAGACTCCGTCCCTACCGTCCTCCTCAACCCTCCCTTCCGTCCTCCTCAACCCTCGCTACCGTCCTCCTCAACCCTCCCTACCGTCCTCCTCAACCCTCCCTACCGTCCTCCTCAACCCTCCCTACCGTCCTCCTCAACCCTCCCTACTATCCTCCTCAACCCTCCCTACCATCCTCCTCAACCCTCCCTACCATCCTCCTCAACCCTCCCTACCATCCTCCTCAACCCTCCCTACCATCCACCTCAACCCTCCCTACCATCCACCTCAACCTTTTCCATCTCCTGAAAGTACAAATAACATATAAAAGCGTTATTACAGGCAGTAAAGGAGAACAAATCATTCCATGCAAATATTACATGTACAATATGCAGAAAATAAGTTAGATGCCCCTTTAAATAGTACCTCCCCTCCCCTTAGAGGTTTGCAGCTTACGTGATTATCAGATACAAGGAATCACTGAGGTATGTGTAACTCTCAGAACCATCTAGAAAGAATAACAAGTAACCATGTAACAATTTATATTGTGTTGCCCTCTAGATAAAGGAACGTCAGAGTCAAAATATAGTGGAGAAGAAAGTAAAGAAAATGAAAAAAATGCGCAAGACATACCAGAGTGCCCCCGGCATGGTCACGTTCCACTGTAAGAAATGCCACAAACTGGCCTGCTCCGGGGACGACATCCAAGTGATAGAACAAATGCATCATGTCAACACTGCCAAGTCATTCAGGTGAGTTCTATAACACCCGCATCACGTCAACACTGCCAAGTCATTCAGGTGAGTTCTAGAACACCCGCACCACGTCAACACTGCCAAGTCATTCAGGTGAGCTCTAGAACACCCGCATCACGTCAACACTGCCAAGTAATTCAGGTGAGTTCTAGAACACACGCATCACGTCAACACTGGCAAGTCATTCAGGTGAGTTCTAGAACACCCGCATCACGTCAACACTGCCAAGTCATGCAGGTGAGTTCTAGAACACCCGCATCACGTCAACACTGCCAAGTCATTCAGGTGAGTTCTAGAACACCCGCATCACGTCAACACTGCCAAGTCATTCAGGTGAGCTCTAGAATACCCGCATCACGTCAACACTGCCAAGTCATTCAGGTGAGTTCTAAAACACCCGCATCACGTCAACACTGCCAAGTCATTCAGGTGAGTTCTAAAACACCCGCATCACGTCAACACTGCCAAGTCATTCAGGTGAGTTCTAGAACACACGCATCACGTCAACACTGGCAAGTCATTCAGGTGAGTTCTAAAACACCCGCATCACGTCAACACTGCCAAGTCATTGTCACGGTCGGCTGTGCCGATGAGGTCTGGAGTCGCGGTGCAGGGGTAGTGGGTGATTCAAGGCCCTGCGCAGGGTGAGCACTCTCCACCTGGGGTGGAGCCCCAGGCTTTGAATGCCCACATGCAGAGGCCTTGTTTGGTTTCCCACGAGTCATAGCCAGGCAGGGACAAAGCAGGGTCTAGGAACAAGCCGAGGTCAAAGGACTGTAGAAATCAGGGATGGTCAGAATCAAGCCGAGGTCAAGGGACTGGAGAAAACAGGGATGGTCAGAATCAAGCCGAGGTCAAGGGACTGGAGAAAACAGGGATGGTCAGGAACACGAAGAACAGGAATCAAAACACAAGCTAGCAGAAAATAATGTACCAGCTCTGATTGCTGGGAGGAAGGGGTTTAAATAGCTCCAGGGCTCATTATTACAAGGGTCTACACCTGGGCAGTAGGTAATCAAGAAAACAAAATCAGAGAGAGAGCCACCACTGCTACATGAGGAAACAGAACCAGCAGGTGGCGTCTGGAACAGGAGCAGGGAACAGGAACCACAGCAGTCAGGGTTCGAATCCAGGTAAATCATTACAGTCATTCAGGTGAGTTCTAGAACACACGCATCACTTCAACACTGCCAAGTAATTCAGGTGAGTTCTAGAACACACACATTAGGTCAACACTGGCAAGTCATTCAGGTGAGTTCTAGAACACCCGCATCTCGTCAACACTGCCAAGTCATTCAGGTGAGTTCTAGAACACCCTCATCACGTCAACACTGGCAAGTCATTCAGGTGAGTTCTAGAACAAACGCATCATGTCAACACTGCCAAGTCGTTCAGGTGAGTTCTAGAACACACACATTAGGTCAACACTGGCAAGTCATTCAGGTGAGTTCTAGAACACCTGCATCACGTCAACACTGCCAAGTCGTTCAGGTGAGTTCTAGAACACACGCATCACGTCAACACTGCCAAGTCATTCAGGTGAGTTCTAGAACACCCGCATCACGTCAACACTGCCAAGTCATTCAGGTGAGTTCTAGAACACACGCATCACGTCAACACTGCCAAGTCATTCAGGTGAGTTCTAGAACACACGCATCACGTCAATGCTGCCAAGTCATTCAGGTGAGTTCTAGAACACATGTATCGCATCAACACTGCCAAGTCATGCATGTGTTCTAGAACCTGCAACACTCACCTGAATGACTTGGCAGTTGACGCGATGCATGTGTTCAACACTGCCAAGTCTTTCAAGTGAGTGTCGTGGGTTCTAGAACACATGCTTAAACCAACACTGCCAAGTCATTCAGGTGAGTGTCGCAGGTTCTAGAACACATGCTTCAAACCAACACTGCCAAGTTATTCAGGTGAGTGTCGCAGGTTCTTCATGACTATATGAGTTGTTGTCTTATGAAACTCTGGGATAAAAGTGGTCCAATTAGCAGGCACATTTAATTGGTTTCCATGGAGACTGGAATCAGCAGAACATTTAATTGGTTTCCATGGAGACTGGAATCACCAGAACATTTCATTGGTTTCAGTGGAGACTGGAAACAGCAGAACATTTCATTGGTTTCAGCAGGAACATGTCATTGGTTTTCATGGTGACTGGAATCAGCAGGGACATTTAATTGTTTCCCATGGAGACTGGAATCAGCAGAACATTTCATTGGTTTCAGCAGGAACATGTCATTGGTTTCCATGGAGACTGGATTCTGCAGGGACATGTCATTGGTTTCTATGGAGACTGGAATCAGCAGGAACATGTCATTGGTTTCCATGGAGACTGGATTCAGCAGGAACATGTCATTGGTTTCCATGGAGACTGGATTCTGCAGGGACATGTCATTGGTTTCTATGGAGACTGGAATCAGCAGGAACATGTCATTGGTTTCCATGGAGACTGGATTCAGCAGGGACATGTCATTGGTTTCCATGGAGACTGGATTCAGCAGGAACATGTCATTGGTTTCCATGGAGACTGGATGCAGCAGGAACATGTCATTGGTTTCTATGGAGACTGGAATCAGCAGGAACATGTCACTGGTTTCTATGGAGACTGGAATCAGCAGGAACATGTCACTGGTTTCTATGGAGACTGGAATCAGCAGGAACATGTCATTGGTTTCTATGGAGACTGGATTCAGTATTGTATCTATGACGTTTATAAGAAATCTCCTCATTTATAAAGTAGATATATTTATATTAACATCTTGTTAAGTTTCCTCTTATCTTCCAGAAGTGTTTTTCAACTAGTTTTTCTACTAATCCAATTAGTAGAAGGTGTGAATCAGTAATGTACACAGTCAGTAGTGCAGCTATACTTCCCAACATTTAAATGGCCCGTGAGGGACACTTAGCTTTCAAAGGTTGCATATCCCTAAATCCAGCCCTGACTGGAGCTTCCTCACACCGGACATCCATCCTGCTCCTTCAGTCGCATCCTCACAAGATGTCTGCTGCCCAATAAAAGAATTTATATTTCATGGTTTAAAATCCTTTCTGATACAGTGACAACATGAAAACCTTAGTTCTAGTCGCCTTTAAGACCAGTTGCAGGGAGACCTCTGTGCAGCTCACATGATAGCAGAAACCAAAGCAATGTGTCCGTTTATAATATTCACCTAGACATGTCAAACAATTATGTTTCATTCTTTTTTTTTGCAGAGATCTCTTCACAAAGGGAGAAAACAAAACCCTACAGGAGAAATCTGCTGATTATCAGACAAATTGGGAAATTATTTGCAAAAACTGTGGCAAGGTAAGAATTTCCTCAGCCACTATATCATGTCTGTTACTTCTGTCACAATGGACATTGGGGGACACGTCTAAAAATTCCAGCACTGCAAAGTGAAAAAAAAAAAGCTCGCCTGATACAACCTAAATCTGCGCATTCAGTGTAGATAACGCAGTCTGCGTTATACAATGGCACACGTGCCGGTAGCGTCAGTATTTGGTGCAATCTCCATGTGCGCCATGTCTATATAAGCCCCCCATCTTGTTTTGCTGAATGTCACCCATTCGAGGATTAATCCAAAGGGCAGAGAAAAATCTGAAATAAATAAGTTATCATTGGTAGATTTGATGGAATTACGGCTGATAATCCCATGATTATTATTATTATTATTGGGGAATATGTATAACATTATGTCTGATTTATAGTCATTGCCTCAGTTTCGGATGGAATGTGGATTCCGGATCTTTATTGTCCTGATCTTATATAATTCCTGTTACTGTTTTCCTAGAACTGGTCACTGCACAGCTGTTTGAATTGGCCCTATATATATATATATATATATATATATATATATATATATATATATATATATATATATATTCCTCTTATTAATAACTTTATATTTAAAGAGACTCAGTACTGCTCATACTGTGAACTTAGACAATAAAAAGCAATGGAAAATGATCTATACATTGTGTCAGCAAAATCACAGCAAATACAATAAAATAACAGGAGAATGTGTTTTAAATGTTTCTGCGGAGTTGCCTGTGTATGACATCACCTGTCTCCTGTGTATGACATCACCTGTCTCCTGTGTATGACATCACCTGTCTCCTGTGTATGACATCACCTGTGGCTTGATACAAATGACACTTTTCCCACTGAATAGTGTATTCCTTTAAATATAAATCCACAAGGTGATGCACAGGAGACAGGTGATGTCATACACAGGAGACAGGTGATGTCATACACAGGAGACAGGTGATGTCATACACAGGAGACAGGTGATGTCATACACAGGAGACAGGTGATGTCATACACAGGAGACACTGGGTATTTTTGTATAACATTTCTTTCTGGGGCAAAGTTCTAAAAGTGATGTAATCAGCAGGAACATTCCGTTGGTTTCCATGGTGACTGCGGAGCATTCCTTTGGTTTCCATGGGAACTGCGGAACATTCCTTTGGTTTCCATGGTGACTGCAGAACATTCAATTGGTTTCTATGGTGACTGCACAACATTCCTTTGGTTTCCATGGTGACTGCAGAACATTCCGTTGGTTTCCATGGTGACTGCGGAACATTCCGTTGGTTTCCATGGTGACTGCGGAACATTCCGTTGGTTTCCATGGTGACTGCGGAACATTCCTTTGGTTTCCATTGTGACTGCAGAACATTCCATTGCTTTCCATGGTGACTGCAGAACATTCCATTGCTTTCCATGGTGACTGCAGAACATTCCCTTGGTTCCATGCCTGTATTTTGTCTTTCAGACGTGGGGTACCATGATGGTGCACAGAGGCCTTGACCTTCCCTGCCTGAAAATCATTAACTTTGTTGTGAAGTACAAGGCGGAGAGCATGACCCCCGACACCCTCGCCCAGTGGAGCGACTTACCCATCCGCTTTCCTGCGTTTAAGTACACGGTTCCCATCCTCTCCAGTGACGATGATGATGACGATGATTAGATCATTGTTCACATTGGTCATTGCGACTCGATAGGTCCGGCGGAGCTTCCAAATCAGCCGTCTGTATGGTGCAATCTATAGGGTTCAATATATAGCTAGGGATTTTCCAACATGTAAAAGATGTGATTCCTCTTAATTACCAAACATCATTACTTTATTCTAGATAACTGTCTATTTATACTCGTGCTGTTATTTTGTACAATATTGTATTCATACCGTGTGATTTAGTAAGGAGTTATTTAATGTCATGTATCATATATTTTGTTGTGATGTGTTGTCATTTTCCCCAATCGTTTTTCTGCTGTTGTTTATTATCAGTCTCAGGACAGGATCTAAGTGAAAATAAACGGGTAAAGATTAATTTATTTGCACTAAAAGTTATGTGTGTCGCTGTTGACTGTAATGACAGCCTGTAATGACAGCGTCAGACACTAGGTGGCAGTCTGGTCAACACAGTGCTGACAGTTTAGATTCTTATCTCCTCTGTTTCTACTGATAGTGACAGGACTGTTTTGACATTTTTGCTGTGTTTGTGTTTAGCTGTTATTTTCCTTTTTAGCATTTAATGTACCCACACATATTGTATACTATTTTTATCGCCATAAAGAAGGGTTTTCTTTAAATACCATTATTTGCTTCATATGATATAATTTACTATACAGCAGATCATAGCATATTATGTAAAATTGAAAAAAAATCCCTTTTTCTAACTTTGACCTGAAAAATCTTTTTGCAAACAATACAATACACCCATCTAAACTGTTTCTAAATTATTTTGAGTTCAGAAATATGCATACTTTCATGTTATCTGCTGTTTTTTGCAAGTAATAGGAACCTACCTTGCCCTTTTGACCCCAACCACAATCATAACTATAACCCTAAATCTAATCGAAGCCCTAACCCTAAACCTGATTACAACTCTAACCCATCTATAACCATAAGTGGAACTCTAACCCATCTATAACCATAAGTGGAACTCTAACCCATCTATAACCATAAGTGGAACTCTAACCCATCTATAACCATAAGTGGAACTCTAACCCATCTATAACCATAAGTGGAACTCTAACCCATCTATAACCATAAGTGGAACTCTAACCCATCTATAACCATAAGTGGAACTCTAACCCATCTATAACCATAAGTGGAACTCTAACCCATCCATAACCATAAGTGGAACTCTAACCCATCTATAACCATAAGTGGAACTCTAACCCATCTATAACCATAAGTGGAACTCTAACCCATCTATAACCATAAGTGGAACTCTAACCCATCTATAACCATAAGTGGAACTCTAACCCATCTATAACCATAAGTGGAACTCTAACCCATCTATAACCATAAGTGGAACTCTAACCCATCTATAACCATAAGTGGAACTCTAACCCATCCATAACCATAAGTGGAACTCTAACCCATCCATAACCATAAGTGGAACTCTAACCCATCCATAACTATAAGTGGAACTCTAACCCATCCATAACTATAAGTGGAACTCTAACCCATCCATAACTATAAGTGGAACTCTAACCCATCTATAACCATAAGTGGAACTCTAACCCATCTATAACCATAAGTGAAACTCTAACCCATCCATAACCATAAGTGAAACTCTAACCCATCCATAACCATAAGTGAAACTCTAACCCATCTATAACCATAAGTGGAACTCTAACCCATCCATAACTATAAGTGGAACTCTAACCCATCCATAACTATAAGTGGAACTCTAACCCATCCATAACCATAAGTGGAACTCTAACCCATCCATAACTATAAGTGGAACTCTAACCCATCCATAACTATAAGTGGAACTCTAACCCATCCATAACTATAAGTGGAACTCTAACCCATCCATAACTATAAGTGGAACTCTAACCCATCCATAACCATAAGTGGAACTCTAACCCATCCATAACTATAAGTGGAACTCTAACCCATCCATAACTATAAGTGGAACTCTAACCCATCCATAACCATAAGTGGAACTCTAACCCATCTATAACCATAAGTGGAACTCTAACCCATCTATAACCATAAGTGAAACTCTAACCCATCTATAACCATAAGTGAAACTCTAACCCATCTATAACCATAAGTGGAACTCTAACCCATCTATAACCATAAGTGGAACTCTAACCCATCTATAACCATAAGTGGAACTCTAACCCATCTATAACCATAAGTGGAACTCTAACCCATCTATAACCATAAGTGGAACTCTAACCCATCTATAACCATAAGTGGAACTCTAACCCATCTATAACCATAAGTGGAACTCTAACCCATCTATAACCATAAGTGAAACTCTAACCCATCTATAACCATAAGTGAAACTCTAACCCATCTATAACCATAAGTGAAACTCTAACCCATCTATAACCATAAGTGAAACTCTAACCCATCTATAACCATAAGTGAAACTCTAACCCATCCATAACCATAAGTGGAACTCTAACCCATCCATAACCATAAGTGGAACTCTAACCCATCTATAACCATAAGTGAAACTCTAACCCATCTATAACCATAAGTGGAACTCTAACCCATCTATAACCATAAGTGGAACTCTAACCCATCTATAACCATAAGTGGAACTCTAACCCATCCATAACCATAAGTGGAACTCTAACCCATCCATAACCATAAGTGGAACTCTAACCCATCTATAACCATAAGTGGAACTCTAACCCATCTATAACCATAAGTGGAACTCTAACCCATCTATAACCATAAGTGGAACTCTAACCCATCTATAACCATAAGTGGAACTCTAACCCATCTATAACCATAAGTGGAACTCTAACCCATCTATAACCATAAGTGAAACTCTAACCCATCTATAACCATAAGTGGAACTCTAACCCATCTATAACCATAAGTGGAACTCTAACCCATCTATAACCATAAGTGGAACTCTAACCCATCCATAACCATAAGTGGAACTCTAACCCATCCATAACCATAAGTGGAACTCTAACCCATCTATAACCATAAGTGGAACTCTAACCCATCTATAACCATAAGTGGAACTCTAACCCATCTATAACCATAAGTGGAACTCTAACCCATCTATAACCATAAGTGGAACTCTAACCCATCTATAACCATAAGTGAAACTCTAACCCATCTATAACCATAAGTGGAACTCTAACCCATCTATAACCATCGAAAATGATCTATACGTTGGGTTAGCAGAATTACAAGCAGATGCATAGATTATGGAAACATGTCTGTGGTGTGGTGACATCACCATTGGCTTGTAATGCAAATGAACTACTTTCAATAGCAAACACCACAGGAATTAAGCCTTAATTTGTATTGTAACGAGACAGAAAGGAGCAGATTCGGCCCATTTATATTCTCCCTACTCTGTGAAGACTGGTTATATATTCATCTAATCTGTTTATCACTTCTTGGAAAAGCATAGGGTCATAGTCTAAAAAAACATGACTCTTAAACAGTAAATACGTTTTGTGTAAGAAAAAAAACAAAAACTTTTATTCAGGTATGTGTAGGTTGTAACATTTGTCAAATAGGGTTTTAATATTTAATATAATTATAGATTTTTGTAGGGCAGAACTGTGGATAATGGATAATGCAGAGTCACTGTCATTTAACTCTAGAAAGTCATACATCTTGGCGAAATGATCTAATATCCGTCTGTATTTTTAAAAGAAGAAAAACTACCACAAATAGAGGACACAGTCTGAAATTAGAGGGGCAACGATTTAAATGTAATATCAGGAAGTATTGCTTTACTGAGAGGGTAGTGGATGTATGGAATAGTCTTCCAGTAGAAGTGGTAGAGGTTAATACAGTGAAGGAGTTTAAGCATGCATGGGATAGGTATAAGGCTATCCTAGATATAAGATAAGGCCAGGGACTAATGAAAGTATTACTTTACTGAGAGGGTAGTGGATGCATGGAATAGTCTTCCAGTATAAGTGGTAGAGGTTAATACAGTGAAGGAGTTTAAGCATGCGTGGGATAGGTATAAGGCTATCATAGATATAAGATAAGGCCAGGGACTAATGAAAGTATTACTTTACTGAGAGGGTAGTGGATGTATGGAATAGTCTTCCAGTAGAAGTGGTAGAGGTTAATACAGTGAAGGTGTTTAAGCATGCATGGGATAGGTATAAGGCTATCCTAGATATAAGATAAGGTCAGGGACTAATGAAAGTATTACTTTACTGAGAGGGTAGTGGATGCATGGAATAGTCTTCCAGTATAAGTGGTATAGTTTAATACAGTGAAGGCGTTTAAGCATGCGTGGGATAGGTATAAGGCTATCCTAGATATAAGATAAGGCCAGGGACTAATGAAAGTATTACTTTACTGAGAGGGTAGTGGATGTATGGAATAGTCTTCCAGTAGAAGTGGTAGAGGTTAGTACAGTGAAGGTGTTTAAGCATGCATGGGATAGGTATAAGGCTATCCTAGATATAAGATAGGGTCAGGGACTAATGAAAGTATCACTTTACTGAGAGGGTAGTGGATGCATGGAATAGTCTTCCAGTAGAAGTGGTATAGGTTAATACAGTGAAGGATGCATGGGATAGGTATAAGGCTATCCTAGATATAAGATAAGGCCAGGGACTAATGATAGTATTACGTTACTGAGAGGGTAGTGGATGTATGGAATAGTCTTCCAGTAGAAGTGGTAGAGGTTAATACAGTGAAGGAGTTTAAGCATGCATGGGATAGGTATAAGGCTATCCTAGATATAAGATAAGGTCAGGGACTAATGATAGTAGTACATTACTGAGAGGCTAGTGGATGCATGGAATAGTCTTCCAGTAGAAGTGGTAGAGGTTAATACAGTGAAGGAGTTTAAGCATGCATGGGATAGGTATAAGGCTATCCTAGATATAAGATAAGGCCAGGGACTAATGAAAGTATTACATTACTGAGAGGGTAGTGGATGTATGGAATAGTCTTCCAGTAGAAGTGGTAGAGGTTAATACAGTGAAGGAGTTTAAGCATGCGTGGGATAGGTATAAGGCTATCCTAGATATAAGATAAGGTCAGGGACTAATGAAAGTATTACATTACTGAGAGGGTAGTGGATGTATGGAATAGTCTCCCATTAGAAGTGGTAGAGGTAATACAGTGAAGGAGTTTCAGCATGCATGGGATAGGTATAAGGCTATCCTAGATATAAGATAGGGAACTGTGGACTAATGAATGTATTTAGAGAATTGGGCAGACTAGATGGATTATGGCCCCAGGACATATTTGAAAACAGGAGAAATGTATTATTCCTGGTAAAACATTTTCACAAATAGCATTTCAGAAATCTCCAAATTGCATCCGCTCACTTTCCCTGAATTCGGATCTGAATCGGCAGTTTGGACTATTAAGAAGACATCAGAGGACTTCAGATCGGGACATAGATTTTCGGTTCCCAAATGTGTGACAATAACTGTCGAACACGCTCCAAATACAGGTAACACAGGAGAGACTGGCCCATGACCAGCCCGCTGATCTGAGCTGGAGAATACCACACTACAAAACATGTTAAAGTCCCTTCATCACATGGACATGTCATATATATATATCCAAAGTACTAGCACTCTGCATAACATTAGTCGTCAGTATAAAACATGCCTAGGTGCAGTTCGCATCAATACATACAAAATCCAAACAAGGTAAAGAATGCACTCACAGGACTTCTGAAGACAGTCATATAGGATTTAATTCAAGTAACCGTCAGCATCACTATTAGCGACGTTTCAGGCTGCTAAGCCCTTTATCAAGCATGCTAATAGTGATGCTGACGGTTACTTGAATTAAATTCTATATGACTGTCTTCAGAAGTCCTGTGAGTGCATTCTTTACCTTGTTTGGATTTTGTATATATATATATATATATATATATATATATATATATATATATATATCCTGATATAATTTATGCTACAATATTTGTACAAAAGATGATATTTGCCATATCAAAAAACACATCAAAAAGAATCATGCAGCTAAATCCACGTGCAGCACAGATACCAATATGTTACCCAGTAAGGAGTACCCATGTACGAAGATGTGTGTATATATCACTAGTCACGGTTATTCACAATCACCTGTGGAATAACAAGACATATTGACAAATGTATGTGTGCTGATGGCCTGAGATCAGGACACTGTTGATAGTAAAGCATATCAATGGAAGTAGACGACCCCAGAACTAACCATGCTATGTACACAAATTAGACCTATTGAAAGTCTGCAATGTACCTGTCATACAGATGACTTACTGTGTAAATGATGGCTGCTCCTGGTCATCTTGCTAATTTACCTCCTGCATCGATCTTGGGAAAGCTGTTACGTGTCTTCACTCTTCTCCTGGTTCTGTCTTCACTCTTCCCATTAGCAATCCTACTAGTGCAATTACCCCTAACTGAACAACCCAATTCCTTCCACTGATATAACTAAAGCTACAACCATATCCCTCCACTCATGGACCCCTGCATGTGGGATTGCAATTAAATAATAATGGCTATGAAATGTGAATCTCTAACCACATGTAATGTGTATCGATGAAACATTTCACTTCCAAAGTGTAGATGGCAACACATAACACTGTGACAATAAAAAGGTACCATTAACTGTGGATATACCTGAAAAACAAGACAGGCACAAATACATATGTTTAAATTAATATTTTTTGTTCATTTTTAATAAAAAATATTCAATAACTTTTTAGACAATTTTATTATTTTTCTTTTTGTCTTTTTTTTTTTAATTTAGCAAACCCAGCGGTGGAAGTGGCAGTGAGAGGGGGGTTGGTGGGGGGGGGGGGGGGGGGGGTTGGTGGAGGAGTACAACTGTGGATAGGAATGATAAGTAACCAGGAGTTCCATGGTTACTACGGAGAGGCAAAAGTATGATCAAATCATCATCATCTGATCATTCTCCTCACTAGACTCACTTTGAATCAATGATGGAGGGAGGTTAGGTGGGGGAGTTGTCTCTGGAAGTTATCATGCTTTAGGTCAAATTTTGTGCACTTTGCACCTCCACAGTTGGTACAACAGATACTCCTGCTCGTACTGTAACACACAGGGTCCGGGATGGTAAAGGGACCCTGAGCGCCCGAGATCAGGAGTTACAGTGCAGGGTGGAGACACAGGACCTGGTGCTGGGTAACTGCAATCCCCTGGAGGTTTGGGACCCCAAGTCTTTGCAGCCACAACCAGGCCCCGTGAAGCTGTATCCAGGTCCCAGGGCTGGAGAGGAAATAAACTAGATGATAGCCAAGCAGAGCTAAAACAGAAAAGGACTGAGGGAGGGCAGAACTGATTACAGAGTGCAGGGCTACAGGACAGAGGGATAACATAAGCATGAAAGCAGAAACCAAACTAAGGATAAATAATACAAGGCACAGGGTTAGGGAACACAAGAGAAACATACAAAGGAACAAACATAAATACAGGAACTAGCCTAACACTAAGGATGGCAAAGGTGGGGGGTTTGGTTCAAACAAATTGGCCAATTTAGATGTTAGCTTGCCAACCACATCAAGGTACCTCACATTAGGCAAGGTACCCCACATTAGACAAGGTACCCCACATTAGGCAAGGTGCCCCACATTAGGCAAGGTACCCCACATTAGGCAAGGTACCCCACATTAGACAAGGTACCCCACATTAGGCAAGGTACCCCACATTAGACAAGGTACCCCACATTAGGCAAGGTACCCCACATTAGGCAAGGTAACCCACATTAGGCAAGGTAACCCACATTAGGCAAGGTACCACACATTAGGCAAGGTACCCCACATTAGGCAAGGTACCCCACATTAGGCAAGGTACCCCACATTAGGCAAGGTAACCCACATTAGGCAAGGTACCCCACATTAGACAAGGTACCACACATTAGGCAAGGTACCCCACATTAGGCAAGGTACCCCACATTAGGCAAGGTGCTCCACATTAGACAAGGTACCCCACATTAGGCAAGGTACCCCACATTAGACAAGGTACCACACATTAGGCAAGGTAACCCACATTAGGCAAGGTACCCCACATTAGACAAGGTACCACACATTAGGCAAGGTACCCCACATTAGGCAAGGTACCCCACATTAGGCAAGGTGCTCCACATTAGACAAGGTACCACACATTAGGCAAGGTACCCCACATTAGACAAGGTACCCCACATTAGACAAGGTGCTCCACATTAGGCAAGGTACCCCACATTAGGCAAGGTGCTCCACATTAGGCAAGGTAGCCCACATTAGGCAAGGTAACCCACATTAGGCAAGGTACCCCACATTAGGCAAGGTACCCCACATTAGACAAGGTACCCCACATTAGGCAAGGTACCCCACATTAGACAAGGTATCCCACATTAGACAAGGTACCCCACATTAGGCAAGGTACCCCACATTAGACAAGGTAACCCACATTAGGCAAGGTACCCCACATTAGGCAAGGTAACCCACATTAGGCAAGGTACCACACATTAGGCAAGGTACCCCACATTAGACAAGGTACCCCACATTAGGCAAGGTAACCCACATTAGGCAAGGTACCACACATTAGGCAAGGTACCCCACATTAGGCAAGGTACCCCACATTAGGCAAGGTACCCCACATTAGACAAGGTATCCCACATTAGACAAGGTACCCCACATTAGACAAGGTATCCCACATTAGGCAAGGTACCCCACATTAGGCAAGGTACCCCACATTAGGCAAGGTACCCCACATTAGACAAGGTGCCCCACATTAGGCAAGGTACCCCACATTAGGCAAGGTACCCCACATTAGGCAAGGTACCCCACATTAGACAAGGTGCCCCACATTAGGCAAGGTACCCCACATTAGGCAAGGTACCACACATTAGGCAAGGTACCCCACATTAGGCAAGGTACCCCACATTAGGCAAGGTACCCCACATTAGACAAGTCCCTAACTAAAACATAATATTAGCAAAGCATAAATAGAATCTAAGACACATAAATGGCATTAAACTTAAACAAAGAGATAATACCTGTAGACTGCTGCAAAGGACTGAAACGCAACGGATGTGGATTAAATAGAAAACTGACAGAGCAGAGGGATAGAGAGAAAACCTGGAATGGAACTGAAGGACAGTCAGAGGGGAATACAGTGCAGGGCACGTATACAGGGCAGGACAGGTATACAGGGCAGGACAGGTATACAGGGCAGGACAGGTATACAGGACAAGGCAGGTATACAGGGCAGGACAGGTATGCAGGGCAGGACAGGTATGCAGGCTATTTTAAGGGACAGGACAGGTCATCCTCCTGAAGGGACTCAGGACAGGTATACAGGGCAGGGCAGATATACAGGGCAGGACAGGTATGCAGGGCAGGACAGGTATACAGTTCAGGACAGGTATGCAGGGCCGGACAGGTATGCAGGGCAGGACAGGTATGCAGGGCAGGACAGGTATGCAGGCCATTTTAAGGGACAGGACAGGTCATCCCACTGAAGGGACTCAGGACAGGTATACAGGGCAGGGCAGATATACAGGGCAGGACAGGTATGCAGGGAAAGGCAAGGCAGGGCATACAAGGCAAGGCAAAGCAGGGCATACAAGGCAAGGCAGGGCATACAAGGCAAGGTAGGGCATACAAGGCAAGGCAAGGCAGGGCATAGAAGGCAAGGCAGGGCATACAAGGCAAGGCAGGGCATACAAGGCAAGGTAGGGCATGCAAGGCAAGGCAGGGCATACAAGGCAAGGCAAGGCAGGTCATACAAGGCAAGGCAGGGCATAGAAGGCAAGGCAGGGCATACAAGGCAAGGTAGGGCATACAATGCAAGGCAGGACAAACAAGGCAAGGCAGGTCATACAAGGCAGGGCATACAAGGCAAGATAAGGCATACAAGGCAAGGCAAGGCATACAAGGCAAGGTAAAGTAAGGCAGGGCATACAAGGCAAGGCAGGGCATACAAGGCAAGGCAGGGCATGCAAGGCAAGGCAAGGCAGGTCATGCAAGGCAGGAATAAGAATAACTAATAAGAAAGCAAAGCAAGAAGGATACAGAAAAGCCTGGATACCGCCTGGATGAGTCTGCATTGTTACACATACATCATCTGCTCTAAATTCACAACTCCCACATCTAACCCTAAAGAATTGATCCTGCCTCTCCATCACCTGGGCATGGAACCGATCCTGTCTCTCCATCACCTGGGCATGGAACCGATCCTGCCTCTCCATCACCTGGGCATGGTACTGATCCTGATTTCTCACCATGATGGTGTGCTGCTGGTTCATCCAGGCGATGTACTTCTGGATCCCAGGAATCGCACCACGGACAGCAGCTTCAAATGCCATCAGCAGAGGAGGGTTAGGAGGTAATGAATGGGCTCCCAATGTGCCAAAAAACTGGGATCCACCACCGTGACAAGGAAAAAGGAAGATGGTTAGAACATTGCAACACAGATTGTATTCAGCACATTCATGTTTGCAGTACAGTTCAATGCAGGGTTAGCTACATTCAGAACTATTGGCATTCCACTAATAAAAATCCCTTTTAACTCTGACATTGTATTTGTATTTATTTCTAGCTATTTCCTGAATATGTTAAAATGAACCTATACTACACTCATGTCTCACTAAACCTTTGATTAAACATTCTAATCACCTTAGGACACAGGTACATCAATGTCATACTACTGTATATCTATGTCCATTTCTGTGTACATGGATTCAGTAGTATGTCAGTAGATGGTGCCCTGCTATTAACATGTAACTCGAATAGTTGGGTGGATCCCAGGGCCTGCACATCAGAAGTGGCAATCCTCATCTCTGGAAGGTGGTGAAGATACCACTATAAGTTGGTTCTACCAATATTTAGATCAATTTATTGATGCTGGGTCTATTTTCTATGGAGGTTTGGTTTATTTCGGTAGAATTTTAGATTATTTTGGGTATATCTGGGCTATTTTTGGAAGGTCCAGAATCTCCCATATGATATATTGGGGATTTTGAAGCTAACACTTCGGTTTGGTGTGTTTCAGACATATTTCAGTAATATCGGTGTAAAATCAGCTCTGAATTCTGAACTGTGAATGTATTCAGGGGTGCATTGAGCTTACCAGGATCGACATTCAGGTCCTGATGTGTCACTAATGTGCCCTGAATGAGTTAATTTAGAGGAACCCTATCAGGGTCGATTATCGGCACATATTATGCGCTTTCTTGAAATTCTGCTAACACAATGTATAGATTCACAGTGTAAGCAAGGTTTAGGTGACAGGGACCCTTTAATAATAAATAATGACTCAACACATTAAGGTTCACATTACGTTGTGTAGGGTGGGATTTTCTCTTGGTCGTTCTGTCAGCTTTCTTCCCTCGTATGATTCATGTTTTAGAAGGAATATTTGGTGCTGTCTGACATTTTATCCATCGTTTGCAGAATGTGCAGGATGTTACTCTGGTAAATCCAGGTCAAGCCTTTGGCTCAGTCAGGCTGTGTGTTTGGGAGATATTATTATACCACTCGGAGCACTTATTATAGGACAAGTTGCAACATAGAGAATGGAACATCATGATCCAGCGAACAGTCCAAAACCTCCTGTGACCTTCACACAGAGATTACTTTAAATACAAGTCACAGTGTAACCCACCAGACATGGAAGGAACACACTTCAAATGATCTATACAGTGTGAAAAATGATCTATACAGTGTGAAAAATGATCTATACAGTGTGAAAATGATCTATACAGTGTGAAAAATGATCTATACAGTGTGAAAATGATCTATACAGTGTGAAAATTATCTATACAGTGTGAAAAATGATCTATACAGTGTGAAAATAATCAATACAGTGTGAAAAATGATCTATACAGTGTGAAAATGATCAATACAGTGTGAAAATGATCTATACAGTGTGAACAATAATCTATACAGTGTGAAAAATGATCTAGACAGTGTGAAAATGATCTATACAGTGTAAAAATGATCTATACAGTGTGAAAAATGATCTATACAGTGGGAAAAATGATCTATACAGTGTGAAAAATGATCTAGACAGTGTGAAAATGATCTATACAGTGTAAAAATGATCTATACAGTGTGAAAAATGATCTATACAGTGTTAAAATTATCAATACAGTGTGAAAATGATCTATACAGTGTGGAAAATAATCTATACAGTGTGAAAAATGATCTATACAGTGTGAACAATAATCTATACAGTGTGAAAAATGATCTAGACAGTGTGAAAATGATCTATACAGTGTAAAAATGATCTATACAGTGTGAAAAATGATCTATTCAGTGTTAAAATTATCAATACAGTGTGAAAATGATCTATACAGTGTGGAAAATAATCTATACAGTGTGAAAAATTATCTAGACAGTGTAAAAATGATCTATACAGTGTAAAAATGATCTAAACAGTGTGAAAATTATCAATACAGTGTGAAAATTATCTATACAGTGTGAAAATGATCTATCCAGTGTAAAAATGATCTTTACAGTGTGAAAATGATCTATACAGTGTAAAATGATCTATACAGTGTAAAAATGATCTATACAGTGTGAAAATGATCTATACAGTGTGAAACATTTTCTATACAGTGTGAAAATGATCTATACAGTGTGAAAATGATCTATACAGTGTGAAAAATGATCTATACAGTGTGAAAATTATCAATACAGTGTGAAAATGATCTATACAGTGTGAAAAATGATCTATACAGTGTGAAAATGATCTATACAGTGTAAAAATGATCTATACAGTGTGAACAATAATCTATACAGTGTGAAAATGATCTATACCGTGTGAAAAATGATCTATACAGTGTGAAAATGATCTATTCAGTGTAAAAATGATCTTTACAGTGTGAAAATGATCTATACAGTGTGAAAATGATCTATACAGTGTGAAACATTTTCTATACAGTGTGAAAATGATCTATACAGTGTAAAAATGATCTATACAGTGTGAAAATGATCTATACAGTGTGAAAATGACCTATACAGTGTGAAAATGATCTATACAGTGTGAAACATTTTCTATATCCCACAAACATGGGATTGGCTGACACAGGAAAAAGTGTTTATGCAATTAAACTCTGTTAAGAATCTCTGCCTGGTAATTATAGGCCAGTGAGCTTGACATCTGTAGTGGGGAAATTATTTGAAGGATTGCTAAAGGTGTACACTCAAGAATACATCTTGAATCAGAATATAATTAGTAAAAGTCAACATGGTTTTGTGAAAGACAGGTCTTGTCAAACAAACTTAATAACATTCTATGAAGAGGTCAGTAAAAATATAGATCTAGGTGGCAGTTGATGTGATCTATTTGGATTTTGCTAAAGCATTTGATACAGTTCCACACAAAAGGTTACTCTACAAATTGAGAGAAATAGGATTGGGGGTAAATGTATGTATTTGGATTGAAAATTGGCTAAAAGATAGAACACTGAGGGTTGTTGTAAATGGTAAAGCTTCAAATTGGACCAGGGTAGTGAGCGGAGTACCTCAGGGGTCTGTTTTGGGACCTCTTCTTTTTAATCTGTTTATTAATGATCTCCCACATTGTGCTGAGAGCCATGTCTCAGTGTTTGCTGATGACACAAAATTAGGTAAGGTAATAAAGACTAATCTTGATGTTTTTTCTTTACAGGAAGATTTGGACAGAGTGGGGAACTGGGCAAAAAAGTGGCAAATGAGGTTCAATATAGACAAATGTAAAGTTATGCATTATGGGAAAAATAATAACAAAGCAACATATACGTTAAATGGTATTTCCATGGGAAAAACTATTAACGAAAAGGATTTAGGAATCATTGTAGATAACAAACTTGGCAACAGTGCCCAATGCCAGTCAGCAGCTGCAAGGGCCAATAAGATATTGGCATGTATAAAACGAGGTATAGATTCACGGGAGGAGGATATCATCTTGCCTCTTTACAAATCAATGGTAAGACCTCACCTTGAATATGCAGTACAGTTCTGGGCACCAGTCCTTAAAAAGGATATTAAGGAACTAGAAAAAGTGCAAAGGAGAGGTACAAAATTAATAAGGGGACTGGAGGATCTTAGTTATGAAGAGAGACTTAAAAAATTGCATTTATTTACTTTAGAAAAAAGGCGTCTTAGAGGGGATATGATAACATTATATAAATATGTGCAGGGCCAATATAAAGAGCTCTCCAGTGACCTGTTCATTAACAGAAAGGTACAAAGAACAAGAGGTCACCCCCTGAGACTGGAAGAGCAAAGATTTCATAGACAGCAAAGGAAAGGATTCTTTACGGTTAGGACAATAAAGTTATGGAACTCACTGCCAAGAGAGGTAGTGCTAGCAAACACAATAGATGCATTTAAACATGGTCTGGATGATTTTTTAGAAAAGCAGAACATAAAGGGGTATTAATAATAGAATGAGCATTATTAATAGAGCTTTTTGATCCAAGGAGAAATCTGATTGCCTCTTGGAGTCAAGAAGGAATTTTTTTCCCCCAGGAGGCAACATTCGAAAAAAGCTTCCTTAGGGGTTTTTTTTTTTGCCTTCTTTTGGATCAAAACGCAGAAATGATAGGTAGAAGGGTTGAACTTGATGGACTTTTGTCTTTTTTCAACCTAAATTACTATGTTACTATGTTACTATGTTACTATGTTACTATGTATACACTGTTAGCAGAATTGCAGAAAATACATAAAATAAAAGGAATATATGGTTTAAATGTGTCTGTGTCCCCTACTTATGACATCACCTGTGGCTTGATATGTAAATTAACTTATTTTCAATGGGAAATGTGTAATTTGCATACCACAGGTGATGTCATAAGCAGGAGTCACAGACACATTTGAAGCATATATGTCTCTAGATAAACTAGAAAAATGGTCAGAGCTGTGACAACTGACATCTAATGTGGACAAGTGCAAAATAATGTGTAAAAACTCAAGGGCAGAATATAGAATATTTGGTACAGTCCTAACCTTAACATATGAGGAAAGGGACTTAGGAGTAATATTTTAAAGAACTTAAAGGTAGCTAGGCAATGTAATAGAGCAGCAGGAAATGCTAGCAAAATGCTTGGTTGTATAAGGAGAGGTATTAGCAGAATGCTTGGTTATATAGAGAGGTATTAGCAGAATGCTTGGTTATATAGGGAGAGGTATTAGCAGAAGGCTTGGTTGTATAGGGAGAGGGATTAGCAGAATGCTTGGTTGTATAGGGAGAGGTATTAGCAGAATGCTTGGTTATATAGAGAGGTATTAGCAGAATGCTTGGTTATATAGAGAGGTATTAGCAGAATGCTTGGTTGTATAGGGAGAGGTATTAGCAGAATGCTTGGTTATATAGAGAGGTATTAGCAGAATGCTTGGCTGTATAGGGAGAGGTATTAGCAGAATGCTTGGTTGCATAGGGAGAGGTATTAGCAGAATGCTTGGTTGTATAGGGAGAGGTATTAGCAGAACACTTGGTTGTATAAGGAGAGGTATTAGCAGAATGCTTGGTTATATAGAGCGAGGTATTAGCAGAATGCTTGGTTGTATAGGGAGAGGTATTAGCAGAACACTTGGTTGTATAAGGAAATGTATTAGCAGAATGCTTGGTTATATAGAGCGAGGTATTAGCAGAATGTTTGGTTGTAGAGGGAGAGGTATTAGCAGAATGCTTGGTTGTTTAGGGAGAGGTACTAGCAGAATGCTTGGTTATATAGAGCGAGGTATTAGCAGAATGCTTGGTTATATAGAGAGGTATTAGCAGAATGCTTGGTTGTATAGGGAGAGGTATTAGCAGAATACTTGGTTATATAGAGAGGTATTAGCAGAATGCTTGGCTGTATAGGGAGAGGTATTAGCAGAATGCTTGGTTGCATAGGGAGAGGTATTAGCAGAATGCTTGGTTGTATAGGGAGAGGTATTAGCAGAACACTTGGTTGTATAAGGAGAGGTATTAGCAGAATGCTTGGTTATATAGAGCGAGGTATTAGCAGAATGCCTGGTTGTATAGGGAGAGGTATTAGCAGAACACTTGGTTGTATAAGGAAAGGTATTAGCAGAATGCTTGGTTATATAGAGCGAGGTATTAGCAGAATGTTTGGTTGTAGAGGGAGAGGTATTAGCAGAATGCTTGGTTGTTTAGGGAGAGGTACTAGCAGAATGCTTGGTTATATAGAGCGAGGTATTAGCAGAATGCTTGGTTGTATAGGGAGAGGTATTAGCAGAATGCTTGGTTATATAGAGCGAGGTATTAGCAGAATGCTTGGTTGTATAGAGCGAGGTATTAGCAGAATGCTTGGTTGTATAGGGAGAGGTATTAGCAGAATGCTTGGTTGTATAGGGAGAGGTATTAGCAGAATGTTTGGTTGTATAGGGAGAGGTACTAGCAGAATGCTTGGTTGTATAGGGAGAGGTATTAGCAGAATGCTTGGTTATATAGAGCGAGGTATTAGCAGAATGCTTGGTTGTATAGGGAGAGGTAATAGCAGAATGCTTGGTTGTATAGGGAGAGGTATTAGCAGAATGTTTGGTTGTATAGGGAGAGGTATTAGCAGAATGCTTGGTTGTATAGGGAGAGGTATTAGCAGAATGCTTGGTTATATAGAGCGAGGTATTAGCAGAATGCTTGGTTGTATAGGGAGAGGTATTAGCAGAATGCTTGGTTGTATAGGGAGAGGTATTAGCAGAATGTTTGGTTGTATAGGGAGAGGTATTAGCAGAATGCTTGGTTGTATAGGGAGAGGTATTAGCAGAATGTTTGGTTGTATAGGGAGAGGTATTAGCAGAATGCTTGGTTGTATAGGGAGAGGTATTAGCAGAATAGATGGCTGTATAGGGAGAGGTATTAGCAGAATGCGTGTTGTATAGGGAGAGGTATTAGCAGAATGCTTGGTTGTATAGGGAGAGGTATTAGCAGAATGTTTGGTTGTATAGGGAGAGGTATTAGCAGAATGCTTGGTTGTATAGGGAGAGGTATTAGCAGAATGCTTGGTTGTATAGGGAGAGGTATTAGCAGAATGCTTGGTTGTATAGGGAGAGGGATTAGCTGAATGCTTGGTTGTATAGGGAGAGGTATTAGCAGAATGCTTGGTTGTATAGGGAGAGGTATTGGCAGAATGCTTGGTTGTATAGGGAGAGGGATTAGCTGAATGCTTGGTTGTATAGGGAGAGGTATTAGCAGAATGCTTGGTTGTATAGGGAGAGGTATTAGCAGAATGCTTGGTTGCATAGGAAGAGGTATTAGCAGAATGCTTGGTTGCATAGGGAGAGGTATTAGCAGAATGCTTGGTTGTATAGGGAGAGGTATTAGCAGAATGTTTGGTTGTATAGGGAGAGGTATTAGCAGAATGCTTGGTTGTATAGGGAGAGGTATTAGCAGAATGCTTGGTTATATAGAGCGAGGTATTAGCAGAATGCTTGGTTGTATAGGGAGAGGTATTAGCAGAATGCTTGGTTGTATAGGGAGAGGTATTAGCAGAATGTTTGGTTGTATAGGGAGAGGTATTAGCAGAATGCTTGGTTGTATAGGGAGAGGTATTAGCAGAATGTTTGGTTGTATAGGGAGAGGTATTAGCAGAATGCTTGGTTGTATAGGGAGAGGTATTAGCAGAATAGATGGCTGTATAGGGAGAGGTATTAGCAGAATGCTTGTTGTATAGGGAGAGGTATTAGCAGAATGCTTGGTTGTATAGGGAGAGGTATTAGCAGAATGTTTGGTTGTATAGGGAGAGGTATTAGCAGAATGCTTGGTTGTATAGGGAGAGGTATTAGCAGAATGCTTGGTTGTATAGGGAGAGGTATTAGCAGAATGCTTGGTTGTATAGGGAGAGGGATTAGCTGAATGCTTGGTTGTATAGGGAGAGGTATTAGCAGAATGCTTGGTTGTATAGGGAGAGGTATTGGCAGAATGCTTGGTTGTATAGGGAGAGGTATTAGCAGAATGCTTGGTTGTATAGGGAGAGGTATTAGCAGAATGCTTGGTTGTATAGGGAGAGGTATTGGCAGAATGCTTGGTTGTATAGGGAGAGGTATTAGCAGAATGCTTGGTTGTATAGGGAGAGGTATTGGCAGAATGCTTGGTTGTATAGGGAGAGGTATTGGCAGAATGCTTGGTTGTATAGGGAGAGGTATTAGCAGAATGCTTGGTTGTATAGGGAGAGGTATTAGCAGAATGATTGGTTGTATAGGGAGAGGTATTAGCAGAATGCTTGGTTGTATAGGGAGAGGTATTAGCAGAATGATTGGTTGTATAGGGAGAGGTATTAGCAGCAACATGTATAGCTTGGAGGAAAGAGATAACAGTGGGGATATGAAACATTTATATACATAAAGGGAATCAACACAGTAACGGAGGAGAGGAAAAGAAGACAATCTGAAACACCAAGAGGACATAGGGGTCTATTCACAAAGGTTAACATAGCAGGTTGACTTTTAATTTTAAAAGTCAAGTTCCCAAGTTTACCTTCTCACTATATTCACTAACACAACCTTGACTTGTCTTTCCCCTCACATCACCAAAGTCCATCTCAATGACCCATCTCAAACACCCAAAGGCAGTTTGAATTGGGAGGCGAGTTTGACTGTGCCATCTAACCCCCCTTCCACCCCCTCCCACAAGTCGCCTCCTTTACAGGTGTTGAATCGCTTATTTGTTTATTTTTTCAAATCCCCCAGTCAACACTGGACCCATGATGCTTTTCAGTATGGAGGACCAGGAAAAGTGGCCCTGGCCCAACTGTTATTTATAATGGACGTGGGATCCTGCCTAATGGATCCCAACACACCTCGCACTAATAATAATGGGGCTAATAAATGGGGTCAGGATCTTGCTACAGGTCCTTGGCCCATTTAAAATGTACCCCCTATTTCACCCCGCACACAGTGATTGAGGGTTATAAGTAATGTACCCTAACATCCGCACTCATGTAATATTCTTATTCAAATATTTGTATTGAAGATTTTTCAAATAACAATGTAAACATGTATACAATAATATACAATAATATACAATAATAATAATAATCATATTAATTAATACAGAAAATATATAAGATAATAAAAGCACAGGGGATAAACTCTATAAGTGCAATCATCCAGTGGGATATGAGTAACAACTTATAATATATACACTATATTATTATATACAATCAAATATATACAACATATTAGGAATCATCATCCGGCCAAGAAACAAACTCCGAAATAAGATTACAATTGATTCGGACGTTTTCTTCCCATAAAGGCCGCTCTTGTTTTGGCGTTGGTAAAGCGGAAAGCTAGTTGGCAACTTCTATTTTCACCTATGTATTGTATGACCTCATTTCTGTTGATTTGATATCTTTCCAGTGATAACTGCCGTTGCCGAAATTATAAATGATATTTACTGAGTTAGTCCATTCTGTGATGGGAAATGTTTTACCCCCTCCCATTTTATCATTAAATCAAATGTTTTATTTAGTTAGATCTGTGTTTGGTAATGGTAATGTCTCTGCTTCCCACTGAATTGGAGGGTTTTTACATCACCTTTACACCCACCATACTAATAGCGTATAATAAGCGTGATTAATAGACATCCAGCCTTGGACCTTCCTGTTTCCACAGACGAGTGGATAGCTCTCCCCCATCTGATGTTATGATTAATATTTCCACAGAACGCCAGTGGTCTGCAGAACGTGATGCCATGTCTCAAGGGGCTTACTAACTCTGCTAGTGGGTGAGGAGCCATCTTTAAACTGTTTGCATTTCACTGAGTCAATGCAATGCTCCACAGACCCCATAATATGCCGGGGGACCTTGGTAATTAGTCCGACTTTCTCTTTTTATAGGGACCTCGCGATTTGGGAGAAAGGCACTGTGATCCCCAGGAGGGGCTGCTCTGGATCATGCTCCCCCCTCCTAATATTTGGATATTTATTAACTATTGTATCTGGGATTTTTATTAGAACTTTTTACACAATTTTTATTGATATTTTGAGACTCTCTGGGAAGTCAGTGTAATTTTATTTATTGCTGTTTAGGGAATTCATAGTGCGTTTTTATATATATATTATATCTCTGCTGTGCAGTTGTCTATAAGCGCAGGATTTGTCGTATTCATCTTATTTAGGTGGAAAGACTGCTCTGTCATAACACGCCTCCATCGGGTGCCGGGCTGGATTAACCTTTACTCCCAGGACATGGGGCCCCACGTTTTACCAGTGCCACCTGCCAGATGCAAATGATTCAGCTGAACCCAGGCCAACAAAAGGCTAAAAAACACATATAAAGTATTAGTACAATACTATTATGTTATCAATTAATCTCCTATCTACGCCATAGAGCTGACACTTTACTTCCCAAGCTCCGCCTCCTGGCATACCAGAAGGTATGTAATTAGGTGACAGTGTTGGACCGTTGGGAGGCCTTGTAAAGAAACCATTCCCGGGACCACCGGGACGCCCATTAGGCCGTAGCTGTGATACTGCACAGGATGTCTGGATCCCCTCAAAGGAACAGGCCTGTGTGCGCTGCAATCTGTAAAGTTCCACATCTGTTAATATCTATCAAGTAGAACTCATGCTTGTCCGTCCAGTGGATACAGTTACCTGCACATGTACATACAGTCATGTGCAAAAGGTGTGAACAACATGCAGCAAAGTAAGACTGTGTTCAGAAATAGACAAAATGCAAAGTGAGTGAACAGAAGAAAAATTCAAGACAAATCAATATTTCAAGCATTTTTTTTTCCTGCGTCTCCTGCGGAAAAGTGGGAGTTTCCATGCATTACTCTTATTTCAGTAGCAATGAATACATTTTTGGAGGGGGTGTATTCATTCCCTCTAGATTGTAAGCTCTGCAAGCAGGGCTTTCTACCTCATGCATCGTCTCTGTCCTGTCTGTAAATTACCCTTTATGCTCTGTAACAAGCGCTGTGTAAACTGATGGCGCTACAGAAATAAATGGTAACATAATACTATGAGTATTTATCCAACGATTATTATTTGCATGATTATTTATACTATGATTAATATACTATGATTATTATACTATGATTATTATTACTATGATTATTATACTATGATTATTTATACTATGATTATTATACTATGATTATTATTACTATGATTATTATACTATGATTATTAAACTATGATTATTATACTATGATTATTATTACTATGATTATTATACTATGATTATTAAACTATGAATATTATACTATGATTATTATTACTATGATTATTATACTATGATTATTATTACTATGATTATTTATACTATGATTATTATTATTCTGATTATTATTATTATGATAATTATACTATGATTATTATACAATGATTATTTACACTCTGATTATTTATACTATGATTATTAATATTATGATTATTATTATTATGATTATTATACTATGATTATTTACACTATGATTATTTACACTATATTATACTATGATTATTTACACTATGATTATTTATACTATGATTATTATTATTATGATTATTATTATTATGATTATTATACTATGATTATTATACTATGATTATTTACACTATGATTATTTACACTATGATTATTATACTGTGATTATTATTACTATGATTATTATACTATGATTATTATACTATGATTATTTACACTATGATTATTTACACTATGATTATTATACTATGATTATTATTATTATTATGATTATTATACTATGATTATTATACTATGATTATTATTATTATGATTATTATACTATGATTATTATTATTATTATGATTATTATACTATGATTATTATTACTATGATTATTATACTATGATTATTATTATTATGATTATTAATATTATGATTATTATTATTATGATTATTATACTATGATTATTTACACTATGATTATTATACTATGATTATTATTACTATGATTATTATACTATGATTATTATACTATGATTATTTACACTATGATTATTTATACTATGATTATTATTATTATGATTATTATTATTATGATTATTATACTATGATTATTATTATTATGATTATTATTATTATGATTATCATACTATGATTATTATTACTATGATTATTATACTATGATTATTATACTATGATTATTTACACTATGATTATTATACTATGATTATTATTATTATGATTATTATTATTATGATTATTATACTATGATTATTATTACTATGATTATTATACTATGATTATTATACTATGATTATTATTACTATGATTATTATACTATGATTATTTACACTATGATTATTTATACTATGATTATTATACTATGATTATTTACACTATGATTATTTATACTATGATTATTATTATTATGATTATTATTATTATGATTATTATACTATGATTATTTACACTATGATTATTATTATTATGATTATTATTATTATTATGATTATTATACAATGATTATTACACTATGATTATTTATACTATGATTATTATTATTATTATTATTATTATTATTATTATTATTATGATTATTATACTATGATTATTACACTATGATTATTATACTATGATTATTATACTATGATTATTTACACTATGATTATTTATACTATGATTATTATTATTATGATTATTATTATTATGATTATTATACTATGATTATTACACTATGATTATTATTATTATTATTATTATGATTATTATTACTATGATTATTATTACAATGATTATTTATACTATGATTATTATTGCTATGAATATTTGTACTATGATTATTATTACAATAATTATGTATACTATTATTATTTATACTATGATCATTATTACTATGATTATTATTACTATTATTATTACTATGATTATTATTACTATTATTATTACTATCATTATTATTACAATGATTATTTATACTATTATTATTTATACTATGATTATTATTACTATGAATATTTGTACTATGATTATTATTACAATAATTATGTACACTATTATTATTTATACTATGATCATTATTACTATGATTATTATTACTATTATTATTACTATGATTATTATTACAATGATTATTTATACTATTATTATTTATACTATGATTATTATTACTATGCTTATTGTTACTATGATTATTTGTATTATTATTATGATGATCATTTAGACTATGATTATTATTACTATGCTTTTTTCATACTATGATTATTTATACTATGAATATTTGTACTATGTTGATTATGTTTGTTGATGTCTAGTTTACATTGGGCTATGTTAGAAGCAAAAGTGAAGAAAAGGTTTAATTTGCAGTTGACATGTCATTTCAGTATGTTTTGTATAGATTAATAGCATGTATAAATATTGTCGCACAAAATCCTGTGACACTTACAAAAGTAGCATCAGTCCCCAAATCACTGCAATCCTTACAGTTTATTTTCCATTTATATTAAGACCACTTGCACAACAAATTGGCAGAGTAGAAGTATACATTGGCAGTGTTCAGATCCATTATATATAAAATGATGTTTTTTAACATCTGCACATGCTACATGTGATGGGGTGAGTCATGGGAGGCAAGGTCTTGAGTAAGGGAAGTTTCCTTTATATGAGAGTAAGAGAGATTTTGCAAGAATTTGTAACCTCCTTCTGCCCACCTCAAAGCCAACAACGCCCCAAAAAATCTGGTTTTAATTTTTACTTAAATGTAGAAAAGGTTTCTTGAGGTTTGCACAAAAATTCAAATCTTCAGAACAGAGACTGAATCCTGAAAGTCAGGCTCATTTCTGTAACATTGATCCTTTTCAGCACGATGAAGGTCAGTAAATGTTATTGTGCAGCTGATTCACAAAGACAATAGTTCTCAAAAACTAATGTTTTTTTTTTTAATATCCTGTAACTAATTAATAATTTATTATTTAACAAAATGACAAAAAAATATATTTTGCTTTTGCATTGTATGTAAGAAGATGCCATTTTTTTTATTAATAATTTAAAAAACAAAATGTACTTTTAATTATAATTAAGTGTGAAATTCACTTTTTTTTTATATCTCATCTATTTGGCAGATTCTGCACAAAGCACTTATCGCTCTGGTTTCTATCATTGTCGCAGTTCTTCTTGTGGTATTGATCACGTGTCTGGAGCTTGGATCACGTAAGATGAAATGTCATCAATAACATATTATTTGGTTGCTGAGTGGATTTAATAACAGACAGTGATGTCATTTGTTTGCTTTGAGTTATTTAAAGGCTGAATAAAGAAACTGTCACTTTTTGCTGAATTGATTCCCTACAGCGGATTTGGGAATTAACTCTTCAAATGTCGAAACAGTGAGGGACAGAATGCAGACTAACCGACAGCAGATCATTGAATTGGAGGGTAGATAACAAGTTTTTTGGCCCCTTCGGTCCAACTTTCTACCTGCGGTGGAGGAGTTCAGACTTTATAGATTTTACTAATTCCTTTGTTACATCAATATGTTCTCACTTTGCCAATGAGCCTGGGACTCTCTAGGTCTAAACCATGTTCAGTCCCTCCGGTCTCTGCACATTCACTATAAAGTATGGAAAGTGTCCAGGCATGACTGACATAGCAGGCAACTTCTGGGAATGACTATTTAACGGACAACTGTTAAAAAAAAACACATAAGTTCTGTTTAATTGAAATATTGTATCAAGTGAAATAGAAATGCTTTAAAGAAAGACTACAAAGAAAGTACTTTAATGAGCTCTCTTTGCGCTGTATAGCTCTATCAGGGGGCGGACATGTTTAGAATCTTTGCTCTGTATAGCTCTATCAGGGAGCGGACATGTTGTTTAGAATCTTTGCTCTGTATAGCTCTATCATGGGGTGAACATGTTTAGAATCTTTGCTCTGTATAGCTCTATCAGGGGGAGGACATGTTTAGAATCTTTGCTTTGTATAGCTCTATCAGGGGGCAGATATGTAGTTTAGAATCTTTGCTCTGTATAGCTCTATCATGGGGTGAACATGTTTAGAATCTTTGCTTTGTATAGCTCTATCAGGGGCGGACATGTTGTTTAGAATCTTTGCTCTGTATAGCTCTATCAGGGGGCAGATATGTAGTTTAGAATCTTTGCTCTGTATAGCTCTATCATGGGGTGAACATGTTTAGAATCTTTGCTTTGTATAGCTCTATCAGGGGCGGACATGTTGTTTAGAATCTTTGCGCTGTATTGTTCTATCAGGGAGCAGATATGTAGTTTAGAATCTTTGCTCTGTATAGCTCTCTCAGGGGAGGACACGTTGCTTAGAATCTTTGCTCTGTATAGCTCTATCAGGGGCAGACATGTTGTTTAGAATCTTTGCTCTGTATAGCTCTATCAGGGGCAGATATGTAGTTTAGAATCTTTGCTCTGTATAGCTCTATCATGGGGTGAACATGTTTAGAATCTTTGCTTTGTATAGCTCTATCAAGGGGCGGACTTGTTGTTTAGAATCTTTGCTCTGTATAGCTCTATCATGGGGTGAACATGTTTAGAACCTTTGCTCTGTATAGCTCTATCAAGGGGCGGACTTGTTGTTTAGAATCTTTGCTCTGTATAGCTCTATCAAGGGGCGGACTTGTTGTTTAGAATCTTTGCTCTATATAGCACTATCATGGGGTGAACATGTTTAGAATCTTTGCTTTGTATAGCTCTATCAAGGGGCGGACATGTTATTTAGAATCTTTGCTTTGTATAGCTCTATCAAGGGGCGGACTTGTTTAGAATCTTTGCTCTGTATAGCTCTATCATGGGGTGAACATGTTTAGAATTTTTGCTTTGAATAGCTTTATCAAGGGGTGGACATGTTGTTTAGAATCTTTGCTTTGTATAGCTCCATCAAGGGGCGGACTTGTTGTTTAGAATCTTTGCTCTGTATAGCTCTATCAGAGACAGACATGTTGTTTAGGATCATGCTCTATATAGCTCTATCATGGGGTGAACATCTTTAGACTTTTTGCTTTGAATAGCTCTATCAAGGGGCGGACTTGTTGTTTAGAATCTTTTCTCTGTATAGCTCTATCGGGGTGGACATGTTGTTTAGAATCTTCACTCTGTATAGCTCTATCAGGGGGCAAACATGTTGTTTAGAATCATACTCTATATAGCTCTATCATGGGGTGAACAACTTTAGAATCTTTGCTTTGTATAGCTTTATCAAGGGGCGGACTTGTTGTTTAGAATCTTTGCTTTGAATAGCTCTATCAGGACGGACATGTTGTTTAGAATCTTGGCACTGTATAGCTCTATCAGGAGGAGGACAAGTTGTTTGTTATAAAGTTACAGTGTGTAAAGATGTAACTCTGCATTATTCATGGCCAGCTGAGCTCTTCTATATATTCTTCTATACATTGTGCAGGGCCTGGTGAGTTTCTCCTGCTAGAAGAACAGAGTTGGTCCTGTATAATGCATTGTTATAAAGTGACAGTGTGTTAAGATGTAACTCTGCATTATCCATGGCCAGCTGAGCTCTTCTATATATTCTTCTATACATTGTGCAGGGTCTGGTGAGTTTCTCCTGCTAGAAGAACAGAGTTGGTCCTGTATAATGCATTGTTATAAAGTGACAGTGTGTAAAGATGTAACTCTGCATTATTCATGGCCAGCTGAGCTCTTCTATATATTCTTCTATACATTATCCATGGCCAGCTGAGCTCTTCTATATATTCTTCTATACATTGTGCAGGGCCTGGTGAGTTTCTCCTGCTAGAAGAACAGAGTTGGTCCTGTATAATGCATTGTTATAAAGTGACAGTGTGTAAAGATGTAACTCTGCATTATTCATTGCCAGCTGAGCTCTTCTATATATTCTTCTATACATTATCCATGGCCAGCTGAGCTCTTCTATATATTCTTCTATACATTGTGCAGGGCCTGGTGAGTTTCTCCTGCTAGAAGAACAGAGTTGGCCCTGTATAATGCATTGTTATAAAGTGACAGTGTGTAAAGATGTAACTCTGCATTATCCATGGTCAGCTGAGCTCTTCTATATATTCTGCTATACATTGTGCAGGGTCTGGTGAGTTTCTCCTGCTAGAAGAACAGAGTTGGTCCTGTATAATGCATTGTTATAAAGTGACAGTGTGTAAAGATGTAACTCTGCATTATCCATGGCCAGCTGAGCTTGTCTATATATTCTTCTATACATTGTGCAGGGCTTGGTGAGTTTCTCTTGCTAGAAGAACAGAGTTGGCCCTGTATAATGCATTGTTATAAAGTGACAGTGTGTTAAGATGTAACTCTACATTATCCATGGCCAGCTGAGCTCTTCTATATATTCTTCTATACATTGTGCAGGGTCTGGTGAGTTTCTCCTGCTAGAAGAACAGAGTTGGTCCTGTATAATGTATTGTTATAAAGTGACAGTGTGTAAAGATGTAACTCTGCATTATCCATGGCCAGCTGAGCTCTTCTATATATTCTTCTATACATTGTGCAGGGTCTGGCGAGTTTCTCCTGCTAGAAGAACAGAGTTGGCCCTGTATAATGCATTGTTATAAAGTGACAGTGTGTAAAGATGTAATTCTGTATTATCCATGGCCAGCTGAGCTCTTCTATATATTCTATATACATTATACAGGGTCTGGTGAGTTTCTCCTGCTAGAAGAACAGAGTTGGTCCTGTATAATGCATTGTTATAAAGTGACAGTGTGTAAAGATGTAACTCTGTATTATCCATGGCCAGCCGAGCTCTTCTATATATTCTTCTATACATTGTGCAGGGTCGGGTGAGTTTCTCCTGCTAGAAGAACAGAGTTGGTCCTGTATAATGTATTGTTATAAAGTGACAGTGTGTAAAGATGTAACTCTGCATTATCCATGGCCAGCTGAGCTCTTCTATATATTCTTCTATACATTGTGCAGGGTCTGGCGAGTTTCTCCTGCTAGAAGAACAGAGTTGGCCCTGTATAATGCATTGTTATAAAGTGACAGTGTGTAAAGATGTAATTCTGCATTATCCATGGCCAGCTGAGCTCTTCTATATATTCTATATACATTATACAGGGTCTGGTGAGTTTCTCCTGCTAGAAGAACAGAGTTGGTCCTGTATAATGCATTGTAATAAAGTGACAATGTGTAAAGATGTAACTCTGCATTATCCATGGCCAGCTGAGCTCTTCTATATATTCTTCTATACATTAAGCAGGGCCTGGTGAGTTTCTCCTGCTAGAAGAACAGAGTTGGTCCTGTATAATGCATTGTTATAAAGTGACAGTGTGTAAAGATGTAACTCTGCATTATCCATGGCCAGCTGAGCTCTTCTATATATTCTTCTATACATTGTGCAGGGTCTGGTGAGTTTCTCCTGCTAGAAGAACAGAGTTGGTCCTGTATAATGCATTGTTATAAAGTGACAGTGTGTAAAGATGTAACTCTGCATTATCCATGGCCAGCTGAGCTCTTCTATATATTCTTCTATACATTGTGCAGGGTCTGGTGAGTTTCTCCTGCTAGAAGAACAGAGTTGGTCCTGTATAATGCATTGTTATAAAGTGACAGTGTGTAAAGATGTAACTCTGCATTATCCATGGCCAGCTGAGCTCTTCTATATATTCTTCTATACATTGTGCAGGGTCTGGTGAGTTTCTCCTGCTAGAAGAACAGAGTTGGTCCTGTATAATGCATTGTTATAAAGTGACAGTATGTAAAGATGTAACTCTGCATTATCCATGGCCAGCTGAGCTCTTCTATATATTCTTCTATACATTGTGCAGGGTCTGGTGAGTTTCTCCTGCTAGAAGAACAGAGTTGGTCCTGTATAATGCATTGTTATAAAGTGACAGTGTGTAAAGATGTAACTCTGCATTATCCATGGCCAGCTGAGCTCTTCTATATATTCTTCTATACATTGTGCAGGGTCTGGCGAGTTTCTCCTGCTAGAAGAACAGAGTTGGCCCTGTATAATGCATTGTTATAAAGTGACAGTGTGTAAAGATGTAATTCTGCATTATCCATGGCCAGCTGAGCTCTTCTATATATTCTATATACATTATACAGGGTCTGGTGAGTTTCTCCTGCTAGAAGAACAGAGTTGGTCCTGTATAATGTATTGTTATAAAGTGACAGTGTGTAAAGACGTAACTCTACATTATCCATGGCCAGCTGAGCTCTCTAAATATTCCTCTATACATTGTGCAGGGTCTGGTGAGTTTCTCCTGCTAGAAGAACAGAGTTGGCCCTGTATAATGCATTGTAATAAAGTGACAGTGTGTAAAGATGTAACTCTGCATTATCCATGGCCAGCTGAGCTCTTCTATATATTCTTCTATACATTGTGCAGGGCCTGGTGAGTTTCTCCTGCTAGAAGAACAGAGTTGGTCCTGTATAATGCATTGTTATAAAGTGACAGTGTGTAAAGATGTAACTCTGCATTATCCATGGCCAGCTGAGCTCTTCTATATATTCTTCTATACATTGTGCAGGGCCAGCTGAGCTCCTCTATATATTCTTCTATACATTGTACATGGTCTGGTGAGTTTCTCCTGCTAGAAGAACAGAGTTGGTCCTGTATAATGCATTGTTAGAAAGTGACAGTGTGTAAAGATGTAACTCTGTATTATCCATGGCCAGCTGAGCTCTTCTATATATTCTTCTATACATTGTGCAGGGTCTGGTGAGTTTCTCCTGCTAGAAGAACAGAGTTGGTCCTGTATAATGCATTGTTATAAAGTGACAGTGTGTAAAGATGTAACTCTGCATTATCCATGGCCAGCTGAGCTCTTCTATATATTCTTCTATACATTGTGCAGGGTCTGGTGAGTTTCTCCTGCTAGAAGAACAGAGTTGGCCCTGTATAATGCATTGTTATATAGTGACAGTGTGTAAAGATGTAACTCTGCATTATCCATGGCCAGCTGAGCTCTTCTATATATTCTTCTATACATTGTGCAGGGTCTGGTGAGTTTCTCCTGCTAGAGAACAGAGTTGGTCCTGTATAATGCATTGTTATAAAGTGACAGTGTGTAAAGATGTAACACTGCATTATCCATGGCCAGCTGAGCTCTTCTATATATTCCTCTATACATTGTGCAGGGTCTGGTGAGTTTCTCCTGCTAGAAGAACAGAGTTGGTCCTGTATAATGCATTGTTATAAAGTGACAGTGTGTAAAGATGTAACTCTGCATTATCCATGGCCAGCTGAGCTCTTCTATATATTCCTCTATACATTGTGCAGGGCCTGGTGAGTTTCTCCTGCTAGAAGAACAGAGATGGTCCTGTATAATGCATTGTTATAAAGTGACAGTGTGTAAAGATGTAACTCTGCATTATCCATGGCCAGCTGAGCTCTTCTATATATTCTTCTATACATTGTGCAGGGCCAGCTGAGCTCCTCTATATATTCTTCTATACATTGTACATGGTCTGGTGAGTTTCTCCTGCTAGAAGAACAGAGTTGGTCCTGTATAATGCATTGTTAGAAAGTGACAGTGTGTAAAGATGTAACTCTGTATTATCCATGGCCAGCTGAGCTCTTCTATATATTCTTCTATACATTGTGCAGGGTCTGGTGAGTTTCTCCTGCTAGAAGAACAGAGTTGGTCCTGTATAATGCATTGTTATAAAGTGACAGTGTGTAAAGATGTAACTCTGCATTATCCATGGCCAGCTGAGCTCTTCTATATATTCTTCTATACATTGTGCAGGGTCTGGTGAGTTTCTCCTGCTAGAAGAACAGAGTTGGCCCTGTATAATGCATTGTTATATAGTGACAGTGTGTAAAGATGTAACTCTGCATTATCCATGGCCAGCTGAGCTCTTCTATATATTCTTCTATACATTGTGCAGGGTCTGGTGAGTTTCTCCTGCTAGAGAACAGAGTTGGTCCTGTATAATGCATTGTTATAAAGTGACAGTGTGTAAAGATGTAACACTGCATTATCCATGGCCAGCTGAGCTCTTCTATATATTCCTCTATACATTGTGCAGGGTCTGGTGAGTTTCTCCTGCTAGAAGAACAGAGTTGGTCCTGTATAATGCATTGTTATAAAGTGACAGTGTGTAAAGATGTAACTCTGCATTATCCATGGCCAGCTGAGCTCTTCTATATATTCCTCTATACATTGTGCAGGGCCTGGTGAGTTTCTCCTGCTAGAAGAACAGAGATGGTCCTGTATAATGCATTGTTATAAAGTGACAGTGTGTAAAGATGTAACTCTGCATTATCCATGGCCAGCTGAGCTCTATATATTCTTCTATACACTGTGCAGGGTCTGGTGAGTTTCTCCTGCTAGAAGAACAGAGTTGGCCCTGTATAATGCATGGTTCTATAGTGACAGTGTGTAAAGATGTAACTCTGCATTATCCATGGCCAGCTGAGCTCTATATATTCTTCTATACACTGTGCAGGGTCTGGTGAGTTTCTCCTGCTAGAAGAACAGAGTTGGCCCTGTATAATGCATTGTTATAAAGTGACAGTGTGTAAAGATGTAACTCTGTATTATCCATGGCCAGCTGAGCTCCTCTATATATTCCTCTATACACTGTGCAGGGTCTGGTGAGTTTCTCCTGCTAGAAGAACAGAGTTGGTCCTGTATAATGCATTGTTATAAAGTGACAGTGTGTAAAGATGTAACTCTGCATTATCCATGGCCAGCTGAGCACTTCTATATATTCCTCTATACATTGTGCAGGGTCTGGTGAGATTCTCCTGCTAGAAGAACAGAGTTGGCCCTGTATAATGCATTGTTATAAAGTGACAGTGTGTAAAGATGTAACTCTGCATTATCCATTGCCAGCTGAGCTCTTCTATATATTCCTCTATACATTGTGCAGGGCCTGGTGAGTTTCTCCTGCTAGAAGAACAGAGTTGGTCCTGTATAATGCATTGTTATAAAGTGACAGTGTGTAAAGATGTAACTCTGCATTATCCATGGCCAGCTGAGCTCTTCTATATATTCTTCTATACATTGTGCAGGGCCAGCTGAGCTCCTCTATATATTCTTCTATACATTGTACATGGTCTGGTGAGTTTCTCCTGCTAGAAGAACAGAGTTGGTCCTGTATAATGCATTGTTAGAAAGTGACAGTGTGTAAAGATGTAACTCTGTATTATCCATGGCCAGCTGAGCTCTTCTATATATTCTTCTATACATTGTGCAGGGTCTGGTGAGTTTCTCCTGCTAGAAGAACAGAGTTGGTCCTGTATAATGCATTGTTATAAAGTGACAGTGTGTAAAGATGTAACTCTGCATTATCCATGGCCAGCTGAGCTCTTCTATATATTCTTCTATACATTGTGCAGGGTCTGGTGAGTTTCTCCTGCTAGAAGAACAGAGTTGGCCCTGTATAATGCATTGTTATATAGTGACAGTGTGTAAAGATGTAACTCTGCATTATCCATGGCCAGCTGAGCTCTTCTATATATTCTTCTATACATTGTGCAGGGTCTGGTGAGTTTCTCCTGCTAGAGAACAGAGTTGGTCCTGTATAATGCATTGTTATAAAGTGACAGTGTGTAAAGATGTAACACTGCATTATCCATGGCCAGCTGAGCTCTTCTATATATTCCTCTATACATTGTGCAGGGTCTGGTGAGTTTCTCCTGCTAGAAGAACAGAGTTGGTCCTGTATAATGCATTGTTATAAAGTGACAGTGTGTAAAGATGTAACTCTGCATTATCCATGGCCAGCTGAGCTCTTCTATATATTCCTCTATACATTGTGCAGGGCCTGGTGAGTTTCTCCTGCTAGAAGAACAGAGATGGTCCTGTATAATGCATTGTTATAAAGTGACAGTGTGTAAAGATGTAACTCTGCATTATCCATGGCCAGCTGAGCTCTTCTATATATTCTTCTATACATTGTGCAGGGCCAGCTGAGCTCCTCTATATATTCTTCTATACATTGTACATGGTCTGGTGAGTTTCTCCTGCTAGAAGAACAGAGTTGGTCCTGTATAATGCATTGTTAGAAAGTGACAGTGTGTAAAGATGTAACTCTGTATTATCCATGGCCAGCTGAGCTCTTCTATATATTCTTCTATACATTGTGCAGGGTCTGGTGAGTTTCTCCTGCTAGAAGAACAGAGTTGGTCCTGTATAATGCATTGTTATAAAGTGACAGTGTGTAAAGATGTAACTCTGCATTATCCATGGCCAGCTGAGCTCTTCTATATATTCTTCTATACATTGTGCAGGGTCTGGTGAGTTTCTCCTGCTAGAAGAACAGAGTTGGCCCTGTATAATGCATTGTTATATAGTGACAGTGTGTAAAGATGTAACTCTGCATTATCCATGGCCAGCTGAGCTCTTCTATATATTCTTCTATACATTGTGCAGGGTCTGGTGAGTTTCTCCTGCTAGAGAACAGAGTTGGTCCTGTATAATGCATTGTTATAAAGTGACAGTGTGTAAAGATGTAACACTGCATTATCCATGGCCAGCTGAGCTCTTCTATATATTCCTCTATACATTGTGCAGGGTCTGGTGAGTTTCTCCTGCTAGAAGAACAGAGTTGGTCCTGTATAATGCATTGTTATAAAGTGACAGTGTGTAAAGATGTAACTCTGCATTATCCATGGCCAGCTGAGCTCTTCTATATATTCCTCTATACATTGTGCAGGGCCTGGTGAGTTTCTCCTGCTAGAAGAACAGAGATGGTCCTGTATAATGCATTGTTATAAAGTGACAGTGTGTAAAGATGTAACTCTGCATTATCCATGGCCAGCTGAGCTCTATATATTCTTCTATACACTGTGCAGGGTCTGGTGAGTTTCTCCTGCTAGAAGAACAGAGTTGGCCCTGTATAATGCATGGTTCTATAGTGACAGTGTGTAAAGATGTAACTCTGCATTATCCATGGCCAGCTGAGCTCTTCTATATATTCTCTATGCATTGTGCAGGGCCTGGTGAGTTTCTCCTGCTAGAAGAACAGAGTTGGCCCTGTATAATGCATTGTTATAAAGTGACAGTGTGTAAAGATGTAACTCTGCATTATCCATGGCCAGCTGAGCTCTATATATTCTTCTATACACTGTGCAGGGTCTGGTGAGTTTCTCCTGCTAGAAGAACAGAGTTGGCCCTGTATAATGCATTGTTATAAAGTGACAGTGTGTAAAGATGTAACTCTGTATTATCCATGGCCAGCTGAGCTCCTCTATATATTCCTCTATACACTGTGCAGGGTCTGGTGAGTTTCTCCTGCTAGAAGAACAGAGTTGGTCCTGTATAATGCATTGTTATAAAGTGACAGTGTGTAAAGATGTAACTCTGCATTATCCATGGCCAGCTGAGCACTTCTATATATTCCTCTATACATTGTGCAGGGTCTGGTGAGATTCTCCTGCTAGAAGAACAGAGTTGGCCCTGTATAATGCATTGTTATAAAGTGTCAGTGTGTAAAGATGTAACTCTGCATTATCCATGGCCAGCTGAGCTCTTCTATATATTCTTCTATACATTGTGCAGGGCCTGGTGAGTTTCTCCTGCTAGAAGAACAGAGTTGGTCCTGTATAATGCATTGTTATAAAGTGACAGTGTGTAAAGATGTAACTCTGTATTATCCATGGCCAGCTGAGCTCTTCTATATATTCCTCTATACATTGTGCAGGGTCTGGTGAGTTTCTCCTGCTAGAAGAACAGAGTTGGTCCTGTATAATGCATTGTTATAAAGTGACAGTGTGTAAAGATGTAACTCTGCATTATCCATGGCCAGCTGAGCTCTTCTATATATTATACTATACATTGTGCAGGGTCTGGTGAGTTTCTCCAGCTAGAAGAACAGAGTTGGCCCTGTATAATGCATTGTTATAAAGTGACAGTGTGTAAAGATGTAACTCTGCATTATCCATGGCCAGCTGGGCTCTTCTATATATTCTTCTATACATTGTGCAGGGTCTGGTGAGTTTCTCCTGCTAGAAGAACAGAGTTGGTCCTGTATAATGCATTGTTATAAAGTGACAGTGTGTAAAGATGTAACTCTGCATTATCCATGGCCAGCTGAGCACTTCTATATATTCCTCTATACATTGTGTAGGGTCTGGTGAGTTTCTCCTTCTAGAAGAACAGAGTTGGTCCTGTATAATGCATTGTTATAAAGTGACAGTGTGTAAAGATGTAACTCTGCATTATCCATGACCAGCTGAGCTCTTCTATATATTCTTCTATACATTGTGCAGGGTCTGGTGAGTTTCTCCTGCTAGAAGAACAGAGTTGGCCCTGTATAATGCATTGTTATAAAGTGACAGTGTGTAAAGATGTAACTCTGCATTATCCATGGCCAGCTGAGCTCTTCTATATATTCTTCTATACATTGTGCAGGGTCTGGTGAGTTTCTCCTGCTAGAAGAACAGAGTTGGCCCTGTATAATGCATTGTTATAAAGTGACAGTGTGTAAAGATGTAACTCTGCATTATCCATGGCCAGCTGAGCTCTTCTATATATTCTTCTATACATTGTGCAGGGACTGGTGAGTTTCTCCTGCTAGAAGAACAGAGTTGGTCCTGTATAATGCATTGTTATATAGTGACAGTGTGTAAAGATGTAACTCTGCATTATCCATGGCCAGCTGAGCTCTTCTATATATTATACTATACATTGTGCAGGGCCTGGTGAGTTTCTCCTGCTAGAAGAACAGAGTTGGCCCTGTATAATGCATTGTTATATAGTGACAGTGTGTAAAGATGTAACTCTGCATTATCCATGGCCAGCTGAGCTCTCTATATATACTTCTATACATTGTGCAGGGCCTGGTGAGTTTCTCCTGCTAGAAGAACAGAGTTGGCCCTGTATAATGCATTGTTATAAAGTGACAGTGTGTAAAGATGTAACTCTGCATTATCCATGGCCAGCTGAGCTCTTCTATATATTCTTCTATACATTGTGCAGGGTCTGGTGAGTTTCTCCTGCTAGAAGAACAGAGTTGGCCCTGTATAATGCATTGTTATAAAGTGACAGTGTGTAAAGATGTAACTCTGCATTATCCATGGCCAGCTGAGCTCTTCTATATATTCTTCTATACATTGTGCAGGGACTGGTGAGTTTCTCCTGCTAGAAGAACAGAGTTGGTCCTGTATAATGCATTGTTATATAGTGACAGTGTGTAAAGATGTAACTCTGCATTATCCATGGCCAGCTGAGCTCTTCTATATATTATACTATACATTGTGCAGGGCCTGGTGAGTTTCTCCTGCTAGAAGAACAGAGTTGGCCCTGTATAATGCATTGTTATATAGTGACAGTGTGTAAAGATGTAACTCTGCATTATCCATGGCCAGCTGAGCTCTCTATATATTCTTCTATACATTGTGCAGGGCTTGGTGAGTTTCTCCTGCTAGAAGAACAGAGTTGGCCCTGTATAATGCATTGTTATAAAGTGACAGTGTGTAAAGATGTAACTCTGCATTATCCATGGCCAGCTGAGCTCTTCTATATATTCTTCTATACATTGTGCAGGGACTGGTGAGTTTCTCCTGCTAGAAGAACAGAGTTGGTCCTGTATAATGCATTGTTATATAGTGACAGTGTGTAAAGATGTAACTCTGCATTATCCATGGCCAGCTGAGCTCTTCTATATATTATACTATACATTGTGCAGGGCCTGGTGAGTTTCTCCTGCTAGAAGAACAGAGTTGGCCCTGTATAATGCATTGTTATATAGTGACAGTGTGTAAAGATGTAACTCTGCATTATCCATGGCCAGCTGAGCTCTTCTATATATTCTTCTATACATTGTGCAGGGACTGGTGAGTTTCTCCTGCTAGAAGAACAGAGTTGGTCCTGTATAATGCATTGTTATAAAGTGACAGTGTGTAAAGATGTAACTCTACATTATCCATGGCCAGCTGAGCTCTTCTATATATTCTTCTATACATTGAGCAGGGCCTGGCGAGTTTCTCCTGCTAGAAGAACAGAGTTGTCCCTGTATAATGCATTGTTATAAAGTAACAGTGTGTAAAGATGTAACTCTGCATTATCTATGGCCAGCTGAGCTCTTCCATATATTCTTCTATACATTGTGCAGGGTCTGGTGAGTTTCTGCTGCTAGAAGAACAGAGTTGGTCCTGTATAATGTATTGTTATAAAGTGACAGTGTGTAAAGATGTAACTCTGTATTATCCATGGCCAGCTGAGCTCTTCTATATATTCTTCTATACATTGTGCAGGGCTTGGTGAGTTTCTCCTGCTAGAAGAACAGAGTTGGCCCTGTATAATGCATTGTTATAAAGTGACAGTGTGTAAAGATGTAACTCTGCATTATCCATGGCCAGCTGAGCTCTTCTATATATTCCTCTATACATTGTGCAGGGTCTGGTGAGTTTCTCCTGCTAGAAGAACAGAGTTGGTCCTGTATAATGCATTGTTATAAAGTGACAGTGTGTAAACATGTAACTCTGCATTATCATGGCCAGCTGAGCTCTTCTATATATTCTTCTATACATTGTGCAGGGTCTGGTGAGTTTCTCCTGCTAGAAGAACAGAGTTGGCCCTGTATAATGTATTGTTATAAAGTGACAGTGTGTAAAGATGTAACTCTGCATTATCCATGGCCAGCTGAGCTCTTCTATATATTCTTCTATACATTGTGCAGGGTCTGGTGAGTTTCTCCTGCTAGAAGAACAGAGTTGGTCCTGTATAATGCATTGTTATAAAGTGACAGTGTGTAAAGATGTAACTCTGCATTATCCATGGCCAGCTGAGCTCTTCTATATATTCCTCTATACATTGTGCAGGGCCTGGTGAGTTTCTCCTGCTAGAAGAACAGAGTTGGTCCTGTATAATGCATTGTTATATAGTGACAGTGTGTAAAGATGTAACTCTGCATTATCCATGGCCAGCTGAGCTCTTCTATATATTCTTCTATACATTGTGCAGGGTCTGGTGAGTTTATCCTGCTAGAAGAACAGAGTTGGTCCTGTATAATGTATTGTTATAAAGTGACAGTGTGTAAAGATGTAACTCTGCATTATCCATGGCCAGCTGAGCTTTCTATATATTCTTCTATACATTGTGCAGGGTCTGGTGAGTTTCTGCTGCTAGAAGAACAGAGTTGGTCCTGTATAATGCATTGTTATAAAGTGACAGTGTGTAAAGATGTAACTCTGCATTATCCATGGCCAGCTGAGCTCTTCTATATATTCTTCTATACATTGTGCAGGGTCTGGTGAGTTTCTCCTGCTAGAAGAACAGAGTTGGTCCTGTATAATGCATTGTTATAAAGTGACAGTGTGTAAAGATGTAACTCTGCATTATCCATGGCCAGCTGAGCTCTTCTATATATTCTTCTATACATTGTGCAGGGTCTGGTGAGTTTCTCCTGCTAGAAGAACAGAGTTGGTCCTGTATAATGCATTGTTATAAAGTGACAGTGTGTAAAGATGTAACTCTGCATTATCCATGGCCAGCTGAGCTCTTCTATATATTCCTCTATACATTGTGCAGGGCCTGGTGAGTTTCTCCTGCTAGAAGAACAGAGTTGGTCCTGTATAATGCATTGTTATATAGTGACAGTGTGTAAAGATGTAACTCTGCATTATCCATGGCCAGCTGAGCTCTTCTATATATTCTTCTATACATTGTGCAGGGTCTGGTGAGTTTATCCTGCTAGAAGAACAGAGTTGGCCCTGTATAATGCATTGTTATAAAGTGACAGTGTGTAAAGATGTAACTCTGCATTATCCATGGTCAGCTGAGCTCTTCTATATATTCTTCTATACATTGTGCAGGGTCTGGTGAGTTTCTCCTGCTAGAAGAACAGAGTTGGCCCTGTATAATGCATTGTTATATAGTGACAGTGTGTAAAGATGTAACACTGCATTATCCATGGCCAGCTGAGCTCTTCTATATATTCCTCTATACATTGTGCAGGGTCTGGTGAGTTTCTCCTGCTAGAAGAACAGAGTTGGCCCTGTATAATGCATTGTTATAAAGTGACAGTGTGTAAAGATGTAACTCTGCATTATCCATGGCCAGCTGAGCTCTTCTATATATTCTTCTATACATTGTGCAGGGCCTGGTGAGTTTCTCCTGCTAGAAGAACAGAGTTGGCCCTGTATAATGCATTGTTATATAGTGACAGTGTGTAAAGATGTAACTCTGCATTATCCATGGCCAGCTGAGCTCTTCTATATATTCTTCTATACATTGTGCAGGGCCTGGTGAGTTTCTCCTGCTAGAAGAACAGAGTTGGTCCTGTATAATGCATTGTTATAAAGTGACAGTGTGTAAAGATGTAACTCTGCATTATCCATGGCCAGCTGAGCTCTTCTATATATCCTTCCATACATTGTGCAGGGTCTGGTGAGTTTCTCCTGCTAGAAGAACAGAGTTGGCCCTGTATAATGCATTGTTATATAGTGACAGTGTGTAAAGATGTAACACTGCATTATCCATGGCCAGCTGAGCTCTTCTATATATTCCTCTATACATTGTGCAGGGTCTGGTGAGTTTCTCCTGCTAGAAGAACAGAGTTGGCCCTGTATAATGCATTGTTATAAAGTGACAGTGTGTAAAGATGTAACTCTGCATTATCCATGGCCAGCTGAGCTCTTCTATATATTCTTCTATACATTGTGCAGGGCCTGGTGAGTTTCTCCTGCTAGAAGAACAGAGTTGGCCCTGTATAATGCATTGTTATATAGTGACAGTGTGTAAAGATGTAACTCTGCATTATCCATGGCCAGCTGAGCTCTTCTATATATTCTTCTATACATTGTGCAGGGCCTGGTGAGTTTCTCCTGCTAGAAGAACAGAGTTGGCCCTGTATAATGCATTGTTATAAAGTGACAGTGTGTAAAGATGTAACTCTGCATTATCCATGGCCAGCTCAGCTCTTCTATATATTCTTCTATACATTGTGCAGGGTCTGGTGAGTTTCTCCTGCTAGAAGAACAGAGTTGGCCCTGTATAATGCATTGTTATAAAGTGACAGTGTGTAAAGATGTAACTCTGCATTATCCATGGTCAGCTCAGCTCTTCTATATATTCTCTATACATTGTGCTGGGTCTGGTGAGTTTCTCCTGCTAGAAGAACAGAGTTGGTCCTGTATAATGCATTGTTATAAAGTGACAGTGTGTAAAGATGTAACTCTGCATTATCCATGGCCAGCTGAGCTCTTCTATATATTCTTCTATACATTGTGCAGGGTCTGGTGAGTTTCTGCTGCTAGAAGAACAGAGTTGGCCCTGTATAATGCATTGTTATATAGTGACAGTGTGTAAAGATGTAACTCTGCATTATCCATGGCCAGCTGAGCTCTTCTATATATTCCTCTATACATTGTGCAGGGTCTGGTGAGTTTCTCCTGCTAGAAGAACAGAGTTGGCCCTGTATAATGCATTGTTATAAAGTGACAGTGTGTAATGATGTAACTCTGCATTATCCATGACCAGCTGAGCTCTTCTATATATTCTTCTATACATTGTGCAGGGCCTGGTGAGTTTCTCCTGCTAGAAGAACAGAGTTGGCCCTGTATAATGCATTGTTATATAGTGACAGTGTGTAAAGATGTAACTCTACATTATCCATGACCAGCTGAGCTCTTCTATATATTATTCTATACATTGTGCAAGGTCTGGTGAGTTTCTCCTGCTAGAAGAACAGAGTTGGCCCTGTATAATGCATTGTTATAAAGTGACAGTGTGTAAAGATGTAACTCTGCATTATCCATGGCCAGCTGAGCTCTTCTATATATTCTTCTATACATTGTGCAGGGCCTGGTGAGTTTCTCCTGCTAGAAGAACAGAGTTGGCCCTGTATAATGCATTGTTATATAGTGACAGTGTGTAAAGATGTAACTCTGCAGTATCCATGGCCAGCTGAGCTCTTCTATATATTCTTCTATACATTGTGCAGGGCCTGGTGAGTTTCTCCTGCTAGAAGAACAGAGTTGGCCCTGTATAATGCATTGTTATAAAGTGACAGTGTGTAAAGATGTAACTCTGCATTATCCATGGCCAGCTCAGCTCTTCTATATATTCTTCTATACATTGTGCAGGGTCTGGTGAGTTTCTCCTGCTAGAAGAACAGAGTTGGCCCTGTATAATGCATTGTTATAAAGTGACAGTGTGTAAAGATGTAACTCTGCATTATCCATGGTCAGCTCAGCTCTTCTATATATTCTCTATACATTGTGCTGGGTCTGGTGAGTTTCTCCTGCTAGAAGAACAGAGTTGGTCCTGTATAATGCATTGTTATAAAGTGACAGTGTGTAAAGATGTAACTCTGCATTATCCATGGCCAGCTGAGCTCTTCTATATATTCTTCTATACATTGTGCAGGGTCTGGTGAGTTTCTGCTGCTAGAAGAACAGAGTTGGCCCTGTATAATGCATTGTTATATAGTGACAGTGTGTAAAGATGTAACTCTGCATTATCCATGGCCAGCTGAGCTCTTCTATATATTCCTCTATACATTGTGCAGGGTCTGGTGAGTTTCTCCTGCTAGAAGAACAGAGTTGGCCCTGTATAATGCATTGTTATAAAGTGACAGTGTGTAATGATGTAACTCTGCATTATCCATGACCAGCTGAGCTCTTCTATATATTCTTCTATACATTGTGCAGGGCCTGGTGAGTTTCTCCTGCTAGAAGAACAGAGTTGGCCCTGTATAATGCATTGTTATATAGTGACAGTGTGTAAAGATGTAACTCTACATTATCCATGACCAGCTGAGCTCTTCTATATATTATTCTATACATTGTGCAGGGTCTGGTGAGTTTCTTCTGCTAGAAGAACAGAGTTGGCTCTGTATAATGCATTGTTATAAAGTGACAGTGTGTAAAGATGTAACTCTGTATTATCCATGGCCAGCTGAGCTCTTCTATATATTCTATACATTGTGCAGGGTCTGGTGAGTTTCTCCTGCTAGAAGAACAGAGTTGGTCCTGTATAATGTATTGTTATAAAGTGACAGTGTGTAAAGATGTAACTCTGCATTATCCATGGCCAGCTGAGCTCTTCTATATATTCTTCTATACATTGTGCAGGGTCTGGTGAGTTTCTCCTGCTAGAAGAACAGAGTTGGTCCTGTATAATGCATTGTTATAAAGTGACAGTGTGTAAAGATGTAACTCTGCATTATCCATGGTCAGCTGAGCTCTTCTATATATTCTTCTATACATTGTGCAGGGCCTGGTGAGTTTCTCCTGCTAGAAGAACAGAGTTGGTCCTGTATAATGCATTGTTATAAAGTGACAGTGTGTAAAGATGTAACTCTGCATTATTCATGGCCAGCTGAGCTCTTCTATATATTCTCTATGCATTGTGCTGGGTCTGGTGAGTTTCTCCTGCTAGAAGAACAGAGTTGGTCCTGTATAATGCATTGTTATATAGTGACAGTGTGTAAAGATGTAACTCTGCATTATCCATGGCCAGCTGAGCTCTTCTATATATTCTTCTATACATTGTGCAGGGTCTGGTGAGTTTCTCCTGCTAGAAGAACAGAGTTGGTCCTGTATAATGCATTGTTATATAGTGACAGTGTGTAAAGATGTAACTCTGCATTATCCATGGCCAGCTGAGCTCTTCTATATATTCTTCTATACATTGTGCAGGGTCTGGTGAGTTTCTCCTGCTAGAAGAACAGAGTTGGCCCTGTATAATGCATTGTTATAAAGGGACAGTGTGTAAAGATGTAACTCTGCATTATCCATGGCCAGCTGAGCTCTTCTATATATTCTTCTATACATTGTGCAGGGTCTGGTGAGTTTCTCCTGCTAGAAGAACAGAGTTGGTCCTGTATAATGTATTGTTATAAAGTGACAGTGTGTAAAGATGTAACTCTGCATTATCCATGGCCAGCTGAGCTCTTCTATATATTCTTCTATACATTGTGCAGGGTCTGGTGAGTTACTCCTGCTAGAAGAACAGAGTTGGCCCTGTATAATGCATTGTTATAAAGTGACAGTGTGTAAAGATGTAACTCTGCATTATCCATGGCCAGCTGAGCTCTTCTATATATTCTTCTATACATTGTGCAGGGTCTGGTGAGTTACTCCTGCTAGAAGAACAGAGTTGGCCCTGTATAATGCATTGTTATAAAGTGACAGTGTGTAAAGATGTAACTCTGCATTATCCATGGCCAGCTGAGCTCTTCTATATATCCTTCCATACATTGTGCAGGGCCTGGTGAGTTTATCCTGCTAGAAGAACAGAGTTGGTCCTGTATAATGCATTGTTATAAAGTGACAGTGTGTAAAGATGTAACTCTGCATTATCCATGGCCAGCTGAGCTCTTCTATATATCCTTCCATACATTGTGCAGGGTCTGGTGAGTTTCTCCTGCTAGAAGAACAGAGTTGGCCCTGTATAATGCATTGTTATATAGTGACAGTGTGTAAAGATGTAACACTGCATTATCCATGGCCAGCTGAGCTCTTCTATATATTCCTCTATACATTGTGCAGGGTCTGGTGAGTTTCTCCTGCTAGAAGAACAGAGTTGGCCCTGTATAATGCATTGTTATAAAGTGACAGTGTGTAAAGATGTAACTCTGCATTATCCATGGCCAGCTGAGCTCTTCTATATATTCTTCTATACATTGTGCAGGGCCTGGTGAGTTTCTCCTGCTAGAAGAACAGAGTTGGCCCTGTATAATGCATTGTTATATAGTGACAGTGTGTAAAGATGTAACTCTGCATTATCCATGGCCAGCTGAGCTCTTCTATATATTCTTCTATACATTGTGCAGGGCCTGGTGAGTTTCTCCTGCTAGAAGAACAGAGTTGGCCCTGTATAATGCATTGTTATAAAGTGACAGTGTGTAAAGATGTAACTCTGCATTATCCATGGCCAGCTCAGCTCTTCTATATATTCTTCTATACATTGTGCAGGGTCTGGTGAGTTTCTCCTGCTAGAAGAACAGAGTTGGCCCTGTATAATGCATTGTTATAAAGTGACAGTGTGTAAAGATGTAACTCTGCATTATCCATGGTCAGCTCAGCTCTTCTATATATTCTCTATACATTGTGCTGGGTCTGGTGAGTTTCTCCTGCTAGAAGAACAGAGTTGGTCCTGTATAATGCATTGTTATAAAGTGACAGTGTGTAAAGATGTAACTCTGCATTATCCATGGCCAGCTGAGCTCTTCTATATATTCTTCTATACATTGTGCAGGGTCTGGTGAGTTTCTGCTGCTAGAAGAACAGAGTTGGCCCTGTATAATGCATTGTTATATAGTGACAGTGTGTAAAGATGTAACTCTGCATTATCCATGGCCAGCTGAGCTCTTCTATATATTCCTCTATACATTGTGCAGGGTCTGGTGAGTTTCTCCTGCTAGAAGAACAGAGTTGGCCCTGTATAATGCATTGTTATAAAGTGACAGTGTGTAATGATGTAACTCTGCATTATCCATGACCAGCTGAGCTCTTCTATATATTCTTCTATACATTGTGCAGGGCCTGGTGAGTTTCTCCTGCTAGAAGAACAGAGTTGGCCCTGTATAATGCATTGTTATATAGTGACAGTGTGTAAAGATGTAACTCTACATTATCCATGACCAGCTGAGCTCTTCTATATATTATTCTATACATTGTGCAAGGTCTGGTGAGTTTCTCCTGCTAGAAGAACAGAGTTGGCCCTGTATAATGCATTGTTATAAAGTGACAGTGTGTAAAGATGTAACTCTGCATTATCCATGGCCAGCTGAGCTCTTCTATATATTCTTCTATACATTGTGCAGGGCCTGGTGAGTTTCTCCTGCTAGAAGAACAGAGTTGGCCCTGTATAATGCATTGTTATATAGTGACAGTGTGTAAAGATGTAACTCTGCAGTATCCATGGCCAGCTGAGCTCTTCTATATATTCTTCTATACATTGTGCAGGGCCTGGTGAGTTTCTCCTGCTAGAAGAACAGAGTTGGCCCTGTATAATGCATTGTTATAAAGTGACAGTGTGTAAAGATGTAACTCTGCATTATCCATGGCCAGCTCAGCTCTTCTATATATTCTTCTATACATTGTGCAGGGTCTGGTGAGTTTCTCCTGCTAGAAGAACAGAGTTGGCCCTGTATAATGCATTGTTATAAAGTGACAGTGTGTAAAGATGTAACTCTGCATTATCCATGGTCAGCTCAGCTCTTCTATATATTCTCTATACATTGTGCTGGGTCTGGTGAGTTTCTCCTGCTAGAAGAACAGAGTTGGTCCTGTATAATGCATTGTTATAAAGTGACAGTGTGTAAAGATGTAACTCTGCATTATCCATGGCCAGCTGAGCTCTTCTATATATTCTTCTATACATTGTGCAGGGTCTGGTGAGTTTCTGCTGCTAGAAGAACAGAGTTGGCCCTGTATAATGCATTGTTATATAGTGACAGTGTGTAAAGATGTAACTCTGCATTATCCATGGCCAGCTGAGCTCTTCTATATATTCCTCTATACATTGTGCAGGGTCTGGTGAGTTTCTCCTGCTAGAAGAACAGAGTTGGCCCTGTATAATGCATTGTTATAAAGTGACAGTGTGTAATGATGTAACTCTGCATTATCCATGACCAGCTGAGCTCTTCTATATATTCTTCTATACATTGTGCAGGGCCTGGTGAGTTTCTCCTGCTAGAAGAACAGAGTTGGCCCTGTATAATGCATTGTTATATAGTGACAGTGTGTAAAGATGTAACTCTACATTATCCATGACCAGCTGAGCTCTTCTATATATTATTCTATACATTGTGCAGGGTCTGGTGAGTTTCTTCTGCTAGAAGAACAGAGTTGGCTCTGTATAATGCATTGTTATAAAGTGACAGTGTGTAAAGATGTAACTCTGTATTATCCATGGCCAGCTGAGCTCTTCTATATATTCTATACATTGTGCAGGGTCTGGTGAGTTTCTCCTGCTAGAAGAACAGAGTTGGTCCTGTATAATGTATTGTTATAAAGTGACAGTGTGTAAAGATGTAACTCTGCATTATCCATGGCCAGCTGAGCTCTTCTATATATTCTTCTATACATTGTGCAGGGTCTGGTGAGTTTCTCCTGCTAGAAGAACAGAGTTGGTCCTGTATAATGCATTGTTATAAAGTGACAGTGTGTAAAGATGTAACTCTGCATTATCCATGGTCAGCTGAGCTCTTCTATATATTCTTCTATACATTGTGCAGGGCCTGGTGAGTTTCTCCTGCTAGAAGAACAGAGTTGGTCCTGTATAATGCATTGTTATAAAGTGACAGTGTGTAAAGATGTAACTCTGCATTATTCATGGCCAGCTGAGCTCTTCTATATATTCTCTATGCATTGTGCTGGGTCTGGTGAGTTTCTCCTGCTAGAAGAACAGAGTTGGTCCTGTATAATGCATTGTTATATAGTGACAGTGTGTAAAGATGTAACTCTGCATTATCCATGGCCAGCTGAGCTCTTCTATATATTCTTCTATACATTGTGCAGGGTCTGGTGAGTTTCTCCTGCTAGAAGAACAGAGTTGGTCCTGTATAATGCATTGTTATATAGTGACAGTGTGTAAAGATGTAACTCTGCATTATCCATGGCCAGCTGAGCTCTTCTATATATTCTTCTATACATTGTGCAGGGTCTGGTGAGTTTCTCCTGCTAGAAGAACAGAGTTGGCCCTGTATAATGCATTGTTATAAAGGGACAGTGTGTAAAGATGTAACTCTGCATTATCCATGGCCAGCTGAGCTCTTCTATATATTCTTCTATACATTGTGCAGGGTCTGGTGAGTTTCTCCTGCTAGAAGAACAGAGTTGGTCCTGTATAATGTATTGTTATAAAGTGACAGTGTGTAAAGATGTAACTCTGCATTATCCATGGCCAGCTGAGCTCTTCTATATATTCTTCTATACATTGTGCAGGGTCTGGTGAGTTACTCCTGCTAGAAGAACAGAGTTGGCCCTGTATAATGCATTGTTATAAAGTGACAGTGTGTAAAGATGTAACTCTGCATTATCCATGGCCAGCTGAGCTCTTCTATATATTCTTCTATACATTGTGCAGGGTCTGGTGAGTTACTCCTGCTAGAAGAACAGAGTTGGCCCTGTATAATGCATTGTTATAAAGTGACAGTGTGTAAAGATGTAACTCTGCATTATCCATGGCCAGCTGAGCTCTTCTATATATCCTTCCATACATTGTGCAGGGCCTGGTGAGTTTATCCTGCTAGAAGAACAGAGTTGGTCCTGTATAATGCATTGTTATAAAGTGACAGTGTGTAAAGATGTAACTCTGCATTATCCATGGCCAGCTGAGCTCTTCTATATATCCTTCCATACATTGTGCAGGGTCTGGTGAGTTTCTCCTGCTAGAAGAACAGAGTTGGCCCTGTATAATGCATTGTTATATAGTGACAGTGTGTAAAGATGTAACACTGCATTATCCATGGCCAGCTGAGCTCTTCTATATATTCCTCTATACATTGTGCAGGGTCTGGTGAGTTTCTCCTGCTAGAAGAACAGAGTTGGCCCTGTATAATGCATTGTTATAAAGTGACAGTGTGTAAAGATGTAACTCTGCATTATCCATGGCCAGCTGAGCTCTTCTATATATTCTTCTATACATTGTGCAGGGCCTGGTGAGTTTCTCCTGCTAGAAGAACAGAGTTGGCCCTGTATAATGCATTGTTATATAGTGACAGTGTGTAAAGATGTAACTCTGCATTATCCATGGCCAGCTGAGCTCTTCTATATATTCTTCTATACATTGTGCAGGGCCTGGTGAGTTTCTCCTGCTAGAAGAACAGAGTTGGCCCTGTATAATGCATTGTTATAAAGTGACAGTGTGTAAAGATGTAACTCTGCATTATCCATGGCCAGCTCAGCTCTTCTATATATTCTTCTATACATTGTGCAGGGTCTGGTGAGTTTCTCCTGCTAGAAGAACAGAGTTGGCCCTGTATAATGCATTGTTATAAAGTGACAGTGTGTAAAGATGTAACTCTGCATTATCCATGGTCAGCTCAGCTCTTCTATATATTCTCTATACATTGTGCTGGGTCTGGTGAGTTTCTCCTGCTAGAAGAACAGAGTTGGTCCTGTATAATGCATTGTTATAAAGTGACAGTGTGTAAAGATGTAACTCTGCATTATCCATGGCCAGCTGAGCTCTTCTATATATTCTTCTATACATTGTGCAGGGTCTGGTGAGTTTCTGCTGCTAGAAGAACAGAGTTGGCCCTGTATAATGCATTGTTATATAGTGACAGTGTGTAAAGATGTAACTCTGCATTATCCATGGCCAGCTGAGCTCTTCTATATATTCCTCTATACATTGTGCAGGGTCTGGTGAGTTTCTCCTGCTAGAAGAACAGAGTTGGCCCTGTATAATGCATTGTTATAAAGTGACAGTGTGTAATGATGTAACTCTGCATTATCCATGACCAGCTGAGCTCTTCTATATATTCTTCTATACATTGTGCAGGGCCTGGTGAGTTTCTCCTGCTAGAAGAACAGAGTTGGCCCTGTATAATGCATTGTTATATAGTGACAGTGTGTAAAGATGTAACTCTACATTATCCATGACCAGCTGAGCTCTTCTATATATTATTCTATACATTGTGCAAGGTCTGGTGAGTTTCTCCTGCTAGAAGAACAGAGTTGGCCCTGTATAATGCATTGTTATAAAGTGACAGTGTGTAAAGATGTAACTCTGCATTATCCATGGCCAGCTGAGCTCTTCTATATATTCTTCTATACATTGTGCAGGGCCTGGTGAGTTTCTCCTGCTAGAAGAACAGAGTTGGCCCTGTATAATGCATTGTTATATAGTGACAGTGTGTAAAGATGTAACTCTGCAGTATCCATGGCCAGCTGAGCTCTTCTATATATTCTTCTATACATTGTGCAGGGCCTGGTGAGTTTCTCCTGCTAGAAGAACAGAGTTGGCCCTGTATAATGCATTGTTATAAAGTGACAGTGTGTAAAGATGTAACTCTGCATTATCCATGGCCAGCTCAGCTCTTCTATATATTCTTCTATACATTGTGCAGGGTCTGGTGAGTTTCTCCTGCTAGAAGAACAGAGTTGGCCCTGTATAATGCATTGTTATAAAGTGACAGTGTGTAAAGATGTAACTCTGCATTATCCATGGTCAGCTCAGCTCTTCTATATATTCTCTATACATTGTGCTGGGTCTGGTGAGTTTCTCCTGCTAGAAGAACAGAGTTGGTCCTGTATAATGCATTGTTATAAAGTGACAGTGTGTAAAGATGTAACTCTGCATTATCCATGGCCAGCTGAGCTCTTCTATATATTCTTCTATACATTGTGCAGGGTCTGGTGAGTTTCTGCTGCTAGAAGAACAGAGTTGGCCCTGTATAATGCATTGTTATATAGTGACAGTGTGTAAAGATGTAACTCTGCATTATCCATGGCCAGCTGAGCTCTTCTATATATTCCTCTATACATTGTGCAGGGTCTGGTGAGTTTCTCCTGCTAGAAGAACAGAGTTGGCCCTGTATAATGCATTGTTATAAAGTGACAGTGTGTAATGATGTAACTCTGCATTATCCATGACCAGCTGAGCTCTTCTATATATTCTTCTATACATTGTGCAGGGCCTGGTGAGTTTCTCCTGCTAGAAGAACAGAGTTGGCCCTGTATAATGCATTGTTATATAGTGACAGTGTGTAAAGATGTAACTCTACATTATCCATGACCAGCTGAGCTCTTCTATATATTATTCTATACATTGTGCAGGGTCTGGTGAGTTTCTTCTGCTAGAAGAACAGAGTTGGCTCTGTATAATGCATTGTTATAAAGTGACAGTGTGTAAAGATGTAACTCTGTATTATCCATGGCCAGCTGAGCTCTTCTATATATTCTATACATTGTGCAGGGTCTGGTGAGTTTCTCCTGCTAGAAGAACAGAGTTGGTCCTGTATAATGTATTGTTATAAAGTGACAGTGTGTAAAGATGTAACTCTGCATTATCCATGGCCAGCTGAGCTCTTCTATATATTCTTCTATACATTGTGCAGGGTCTGGTGAGTTTCTCCTGCTAGAAGAACAGAGTTGGTCCTGTATAATGCATTGTTATAAAGTGACAGTGTGTAAAGATGTAACTCTGCATTATCCATGGTCAGCTGAGCTCTTCTATATATTCTTCTATACATTGTGCAGGGCCTGGTGAGTTTCTCCTGCTAGAAGAACAGAGTTGGTCCTGTATAATGCATTGTTATAAAGTGACAGTGTGTAAAGATGTAACTCTGCATTATTCATGGCCAGCTGAGCTCTTCTATATATTCTCTATGCATTGTGCTGGGTCTGGTGAGTTTCTCCTGCTAGAAGAACAGAGTTGGTCCTGTATAATGCATTGTTATATAGTGACAGTGTGTAAAGATGTAACTCTGCATTATCCATGGCCAGCTGAGCTCTTCTATATATTCTTCTATACATTGTGCAGGGTCTGGTGAGTTTCTCCTGCTAGAAGAACAGAGTTGGTCCTGTATAATGCATTGTTATATAGTGACAGTGTGTAAAGATGTAACTCTGCATTATCCATGGCCAGCTGAGCTCTTCTATATATTCTTCTATACATTGTGCAGGGTCTGGTGAGTTTCTCCTGCTAGAAGAACAGAGTTGGCCCTGTATAATGCATTGTTATAAAGGGACAGTGTGTAAAGATGTAACTCTGCATTATCCATGGCCAGCTGAGCTCTTCTATATATTCTTCTATACATTGTGCAGGGTCTGGTGAGTTTCTCCTGCTAGAAGAACAGAGTTGGTCCTGTATAATGTATTGTTATAAAGTGACAGTGTGTAAAGATGTAACTCTGCATTATCCATGGCCAGCTGAGCTCTTCTATATATTCTTCTATACATTGTGCAGGGTCTGGTGAGTTACTCCTGCTAGAAGAACAGAGTTGGCCCTGTATAATGCATTGTTATAAAGTGACAGTGTGTAAAGATGTAACTCTGCATTATCCATGGCCAGCTGAGCTCTTCTATATATTCTTCTATACATTGTGCAGGGTCTGGTGAGTTACTCCTGCTAGAAGAACAGAGTTGGCCCTGTATAATGCATTGTTATAAAGTGACAGTGTGTAAAGATGTAACTCTGCATTATCCATGGCCAGCTGAGCTCTTCTATATATTCTTCTATACATTGTGCAGGGTCTGGTGAGTTTCTCCTGCTAGAAGAACAGAGTTGGTCCTGTATAATGTATTGTTATAAAGTGACAGTGTGTAAAGATGTAACTCTGCATTATCCATGGCCAGCTGAGCTCTTCTATATATTCTTCTATACATTGTGCAGGGTCTGGTGAGTTACTCCTGCTAGAAGAACAGAGTTGGCCCTGTATAATGCATTGTTATAAAGTGACAGTGTGTAAAGATGTAACTCTGCATTATCCATGGCCAGCTGAGCTCTTCTATATATTCTTCTATACATGGTGCAGGGTCTGATGAGTTTCTCCTGCTAGAAGAACAGAGTTGGCCCTGTATAATGCATTGTTATAAAGTGACAGTGTGTAAAGATGTAACTCTGCATTATCCATGGCCAGCTGAGCTCTTCTATATATTCTTCTATACATTGTGCAGGGTCTGGTGAGTTTCTCCTGCTAGAAGAACAGAGTTGGCCCTGTATAATGCATTGTTATAAAGTGACAGTGTGTAAAGATGTAACTCTGCATTATCCATGGCCAGCTGAGCTCTCTATTTATTCTTCTATACATTGTGCAGGGTCTGGTGAGTTTCTCCTGCTAGAAGAACAGAGTTGGCCCTGTATAATGCATTGTTATAAAATGACAGTGTGTAAAGATGTAACTCTGCATTATCCATGGCCAGCTGAGCTCTTCTATATATTCTTCTATACATTGTGCAGGGTCTGGTGAGTTTCTCCTGCTAGAAGAACAGAGTTGGCCCTGTATAATGCATTGTTATAAAATGACAGTGTGTAAAGATGTAACTCTGCATTATCCATGGCCAGCTGAGCACTTCTATATATTATTCTATACATTGTGCAGGGTCTGGTGAGTTTCTCCTGCTAGAAGAACAGAGTTGGCCCTGTATAATGCATTGTTATAAAATGACAGTGTGTAAAGATGTAACTCTGCATTATCCATGGCCAGCTGAGCACTTCTATATATTATTCTATACATTGTGCAGGGTCTGGTGAGTTTCTCCTGCTAGAAGAACAGAGTTGGCCCTGTATAATGCATTGTTATAAAATGACAGTGTGTAAAGATGTAACTCTGCATTATCCATGGCCAGCTGAGCTCTTCTATATATTCCTCTATACATTGTGCAGGGTCTGGCGAGTTTCTCCTGCTAGAAGAACAGAGTTGGTCTTGTATAATGCATTGTTATAAAGTGACAGTGTGTAAAGATGTAACTCGGCATTATCCATGGCCAGCTGAGCTCTTCTATATATTCTTCTATACATTGTGCAGGGTCTGGTGAGTTTCTCCTGCTAGAAGAACAGAGTTGGCCCTGTATAATGCATTGTTATAAAATGACAGTGTGTAAAGATGTAACTCTGCATTATCCATGGCCAGCTGAGCTCTTCTATATATTCCTCTATACATTGTGCAGGGTCTGGCGAGTTTCTCCTGCTAGAAGAACAGAGTTGGTCTTGTATAATGCATTGTTATAAAGTGACAGTGTGTAAAGATGTAACTCGGCATTATCCATGGCCAGCTGAGCTCTTCTATATATTCTTCTATACATTGTGCAGGGTCTGGTGAGTTTCTCCTGCTAGAAGAACAGAGTTGGTCCTGTATAATGTATTGTTATAAAGTGACAGTGTGTAAAGATGTAACTCTGCATTATCCATGGCCAGCTGAGCACTTCTATATATTCTTCTATACATTGTGCAGGGTCTGGTGAGTTTCTCCTGCTAGAAGAACAGAGTTGGCCCTGTATAATGCATTGTTATAAAATGACAGTGTGTAAAGATGTAACTCTGCATTATCCATGGCCAGCTGAGCTCTTCTATATATTCTTCTATACATTGTGCAGGGTCTGGTGAGTTTCTCCTGCTAGAAGAACAGAGTTGGCCCTGTATAATGCATTGTTATAAAATGACAGTGTGTAAAGATGTAACTCTGCATTATCCATGGCCAGCTGAGCACTTCTATATATTATTCTATACATTGTGCAGGGTCTGGTGAGTTTCTCCTGCTAGAAGAACAGAGTTGGCCCTGTATAATGCATTGTTATAAAATGACAGTGTGTAAAGATGTAACTCTGCATTATCCATGGCCAGCTGAGCACTTCTATATATTATTCTATACATTGTGCAGGGTCTGGTGAGTTTCTCCTGCTAGAAGAACAGAGTTGGCCCTGTATAATGCATTGTTATAAAATGACAGTGTGTAAAGATGTAACTCTGCATTATCCATGGCCAGCTGAGCTCTTCTATATATTCCTCTATACATTGTGCAGGGTCTGGCGAGTTTCTCCTGCTAGAAGAACAGAGTTGGTCTTGTATAATGCATTGTTATAAAGTGACAGTGTGTAAAGATGTAACTCGGCATTATCCATGGCCAGCTGAGCTCTTCTATATATTCTTCTATACATTGTGCAGGGTCTGGTGAGTTTCTCCTGCTAGAAGAACAGAGTTGGCCCTGTATAATGCATTGTTATAAAATGACAGTGTGTAAAGATGTAACTCTGCATTATCCATGGCCAGCTGAGCTCTTCTATATATTCCTCTATACATTGTGCAGGGTCTGGCGAGTTTCTCCTGCTAGAAGAACAGAGTTGGTCTTGTATAATGCATTGTTATAAAGTGACAGTGTGTAAAGATGTAACTCGGCATTATCCATGGCCAGCTGAGCTCTTCTATATATTCTTCTATACATTGTGCAGGGTCTGGTGAGTTTCTCCTGCTAGAAGAACAGAGTTGGTCCTGTATAATGTATTGTTATAAAGTGACAGTGTGTAAAGATGTAACTCTGCATTATCCATGGCCAGCTGAGCTCTTCTATATATTCCTCTATACATTGTGCAGGGTCTGGCGAGTTTCTCCTGCTAGAAGAACAGAGTTGGTCTTGTATAATGCATTGTTATAAAGTGACAGTGTGTAAAGATGTAACTCGGCATTATCCATGGCCAGCTGAGCTCTTCTATATATTCTTCTATACATTGTGCAGGGTCTGGTGAGTTTCTCCTGCTAGAAGAACAGAGTTGGTCCTGTATAATGTATTGTTATAAAGTGACAGTGTGTAAAGATGTAACTCTGCATTATCCATGGCCAGCTGAGCACTTCTATATATTATTCTATACATTGTGCAGGGTCTGGTGAGTTTCTCCTGCTAGAAGAACAGAGTTGGCCCTGTATAATGCATTGTTATAAAATGACAGTGTGTAAAGATGTAACTCTGCATTATCCATGGCCAGCTGAGCTCTTCTATATATTCTATACATTGTGCAGGGTCTGGTGAGTTTCTCCTGCCAGAAGAACAGAGTTGGCTCTGTATAATGCATTGTTATAAAGTGACAGTGTGTAAAGATGTAACTCGGCATTATCCATGGCCAGCTGAGCTCTTCTATATATTCTTCTATACATTGTGCAGGGTCTGGTGAGTTTCTCCTGCTAGAAGAACAGAGTTGGTCCTGTATAATGTATTGTTATAAAGTGACAGTGTGTAAAGATGTAACTCTGCATTATCCATGGCCAGCTGAGCTCTTCTATATATTCCTCTATACATTGTGCAGGGTCTGGCGAGTTTCTCCTGCTAGAAGAACAGAGTTGGTCTTGTATAATGCATTGTTATAAAGTGACAGTGTGTAAAGATGTAACTCGGCATTATCCATGGCCAGCTGAGCTCTTCTATATATTCTTCTATACATTGTGCAGGGTCTGGTGAGTTTCTCCTGCTAGAAGAACAGAGTTGGTCCTGTATAATGTATTGTTATAAAGTGACAGTGTGTAAAGATGTAACTCTGCATTATCCATGGCCAGCTGAGCACTTCTATATATTATTCTATACATTGTGCAGGGTCTGGTGAGTTTCTCCTGCTAGAAGAACAGAGTTGGCCCTGTATAATGCATTGTTATAAAATGACAGTGTGTAAAGATGTAACTCTGCATTATCCATGGCCAGCTGAGCTCTTCTATATATTCTATACATTGTGCAGGGTCTGGTGAGTTTCTCCTGCCAGAAGAACAGAGTTGGCTCTGTATAATGCATTGTTATAAAGTGACAGTGTGTAAAGATGTAACTCTGTATTATCCATGGCCAGCTGAGATCTTCTATATATTCCTCTATACATTGTGCAGGGTCTGGTGAGTTTCTCCTGCTAGAAGAACAGAGTTGGCCCTGTATAATGCATTGTTATAAAGGGACAGTATGTAAAGATGTAACTCTGCATTATCCATGGCCAGCTGAGCTCTTCTATATATTCTTCTATACATTGTCCAGGGTCTGGTGAGTTTCTCCTGCCAGAAGAACAGAGTTGGCCCTGTATAATGCATTGTTATAAAGTGACAGTGTGTAAAGATGTAACTCTGCATTATCCATGGCCAGCTGAGCTCTTCCATATATTCTTCTATACATTGTGAAGGGTCTGGTGAGTTTCTCCTGCTAGAAGAACAGAGTTGGCCCTGTATAATGCATTGTTATAAAGTGACAGTGTGTAAAGATGTAACTCTGCATTATCCATGGCCAGCTGGGCTCTTCTATATATTCTTCTATACATTGTGCAGGGCCTGGTGAGTTTCTCCTGCTAGAAGAACAGAGTTGGCCCTGTATAATGCATTGTTATAAAGTGACAGTGTGTAAAGATGTAACTCTGCATTATCCATGGCCAGCTGAGCACTTCTATATATTATTCTATACATTGTGCAGGGTCTGGTGAGTTTCTCCTGCTAGAAGAACAGAGTTGGCCCTGTATAATGCATTGTTATAAAATGACAGTGTGTAAAGATGTAACTCTGCATTATCCATGGCCAGCTGAGCTCTTCTATATATTCTATACATTGTGCAGGGTCTGGTGAGTTTCTCCTGCCAGAAGAACAGAGTTGGCTCTGTATAATGCATTGTTATAAAGTGACAGTGTGTAAAGATGTAACTCTGTATTATCCATGGCCAGCTGAGATCTTCTATATATTCCTCTATACATTGTGCAGGGTCTGGTGAGTTTCTCCTGCTAGAAGAACAGAGTTGGCCCTGTATAATGCATTGTTATAAAGGGACAGTATGTAAAGATGTAACTCTGCATTATCCATGGCCAGCTGAGCTCTTCTATATATTCTTCTATACATTGTCCAGGGTCTGGTGAGTTTCTCCTGCCAGAAGAACAGAGTTGGCCCTGTATAATGCATTGTTATAAAGTGACAGTGTGTAAAGATGTAACTCTGCATTATCCATGGCCAGCTGAGCTCTTCCATATATTCTTCTATACATTGTGCAGGGTCTGGTGAGTTTCTCCTGCTAGAAGAACAGAGTTGGCCCTGTATAATGCATTGTTATATAGTGACAGTGTGTAAAGATGTAACTCTGCATTATCCATGGCCAGCTGAGCTCTTCTATATATTCTATACATTGTGAAGGGTCTGGTGAGTTTCTCCTGCTAGAAGAACAGAGTTGGCCCTGTATAATGCATTGTTATAAAGTGACAGTGTGTAAAGATGTAACTCTGCATTATCCATGGCCAGCTGGGCTCTTCTATATATTCTTCTATACATTGTGCAGGGCCTGGTGAGTTTCTCCTGCTAGAAGAACAGAGTTGGCCCTGTATAATGCATTGTTATAAAGTGACAGTGTGTAAAGATGTAACTCTGCATTATCCATGGCCAGCTGGGCTCTTCTATATATTCTTCTATACATTGTGCAGGGCCTGGTGAGTTTCTCCTGCTAGAAGAACAGAGTTGGCCCTGTATAATGCATTGTTATAAAGTGACAGTGTGTAAAGATGTAACTCTGCATTATCCATGGCCAGCTGAGCACTTCTATATATTATTCTATACATTGTGCAGGGTCTGGTGAGTTTCTCCTGCTAGAAGAACAGAGTTGGCCCTGTATAATGCATTGTTATAAAATGACAGTGTGTAAAGATGTAACTCTGCATTATCCATGGCCAGCTGAGCTCTTCTATATATTCTATACATTGTGCAGGGTCTGGTGAGTTTCTCCTGCCAGAAGAACAGAGTTGGCTCTGTATAATGCATTGTTATAAAGTGACAGTGTGTAAAGATGTAACTCTGTATTATCCATGGCCAGCTGAGATCTTCTATATATTCCTCTATACATTGTGCAGGGTCTGGTGAGTTTCTCCTGCTAGAAGAACAGAGTTGGCCCTGTATAATGCATTGTTATAAAGGGACAGTATGTAAAGATGTAACTCTGCATTATCCATGGCCAGCTGAGCTCTTCTATATATTCTTCTATACATTGTCCAGGGTCTGGTGAGTTTCTCCTGCCAGAAGAACAGAGTTGGCCCTGTATAATGCATTGTTATAAAGTGACAGTGTGTAAAGATGTAACTCTGCATTATCCATGGCCAGCTGAGCTCTTCCATATATTCTTCTATACATTGTGAAGGGTCTGGTGAGTTTCTCCTGCTAGAAGAACAGAGTTGGCCCTGTATAATGCATTGTTATAAAGTGACAGTGTGTAAAGATGTAACTCTGCATTATCCATGGCCAGCTGGGCTCTTCTATATATTCTTCTATACATTGTGCAGGGCCTGGTGAGTTTCTCCTGCTAGAAGAACAGAGTTGGCCCTGTATAATGCATTGTTATAAAGTGACAGTGTGTAAAGATGTAACTCTGCATTATCCATGGCCAGCTGAGCACTTCTATATATTATTCTATACATTGTGCAGGGTCTGGTGAGTTTCTCCTGCTAGAAGAACAGAGTTGGCCCTGTATAATGCATTGTTATAAAATGACAGTGTGTAAAGATGTAACTCTGCATTATCCATGGCCAGCTGAGCTCTTCTATATATTCTATACATTGTGCAGGGTCTGGTGAGTTTCTCCTGCCAGAAGAACAGAGTTGGCTCTGTATAATGCATTGTTATAAAGTGACAGTGTGTAAAGATGTAACTCTGTATTATCCATGGCCAGCTGAGATCTTCTATATATTCCTCTATACATTGTGCAGGGTCTGGTGAGTTTCTCCTGCTAGAAGAACAGAGTTGGCCCTGTATAATGCATTGTTATAAAGGGACAGTATGTAAAGATGTAACTCTGCATTATCCATGGCCAGCTGAGCTCTTCTATATATTCTTCTATACATTGTCCAGGGTCTGGTGAGTTTCTCCTGCCAGAAGAACAGAGTTGGCCCTGTATAATGCATTGTTATAAAGTGACAGTGTGTAAAGATGTAACTCTGCATTATCCATGGCCAGCTGAGCTCTTCCATATATTCTTCTATACATTGTGCAGGGTCTGGTGAGTTTCTCCTGCTAGAAGAACAGAGTTGGCCCTGTATAATGCATTGTTATATAGTGACAGTGTGTAAAGATGTAACTCTGCATTATCCATGGCCAGCTGAGCTCTTCTATATATTCTATACATTGTGAAGGGTCTGGTGAGTTTCTCCTGCTAGAAGAACAGAGTTGGCCCTGTATAATGCATTATTATATAGTGACAGTGTGTAAAGATGTAACTCTGCATTATCCATGGCCAGCTGGGCTCTTCTATATATTCTTCTATACATTGTGCAGGGCCTGGTGAGTTTCTCCTGCTAGAAGAACAGAGTTGGCCCTGTATAATGCATTGTTATATAGTGAGAGTGTAAAGATGTAACTCTGCATTATCCATGGCCAGCTGAGCTCTTCTATTTATTCTTCTATACATTGTGCAGGGTCTGGTGAGTTTCTCCTGCTAGAAGAACAGAGTTGGCCCTGTATAATGCATTGTTATAAAGTGACAGTGTGTAAAGATGTAACTCTGCATTATCCATGGCCAGCTGGGCTCTTCTATATATTCTTCTATACATTGTGCAGGGTCTGGTGAGTTTCTCCTGCTAGAAGAACAGAGTTGGCTCTGTATAATGCATTGTTATATAGTGAGAGTGTAAAGATGTAACTCTGCATTATCCATGGCCAGCTGAGCTCTTCTATATATTCTTCTATACATTGTGCAGGGCCTGGTGAGTTTCTCCTGCTAGAAGAACAGAGTTGGCCCTGTATAATGCATTGTTATAAAGTGACAGTGTGTAAAGATGTAACTCTGCATTATCCATGGCCAGCTGAGCTCTTCTATTTATTCTTCTATACATTGTGCAGGGCCTGGTGAGTTTCTCCTGCTAGAAGAACAGAGTTGGTCCTGTATAATGCATTGTTATAAAGTGACAGTGTGTAAAGATGTAACTGTGCATTATCCATGGCCAGCTGAGCTCTTCTATATATTCTTCTGTACATTGTGCAGGGCCTGGTGAGTTTCTCCTGCTAGAAGAACAGAGTTGGTCCTGTATAATGCATTGTTATAAAGTGACAGTGTGTAAAGATGTAACTCTGCATTATCCATGGCCAGCTGAGCTCTTCTATATATTCTTCTATACATTGTGCAGGGTCTGGTGAGTTTCTCCTGCTAGAAGAACAGAGTTGGCCCTGTATAATGCATTGTTATAAAGTGACAGTGTGTAAAGATGTAACACTGCATTATCCATGGCCAGCTGAGCTCTTCTATATATTCCTCTATACATTGTGCTGGGTCTGGTGAGTTTCTCCTGCTAGAAGAACAGAGTTGGCCCTGTATAATGCATTGTTATAAAGTGACAGTGTGTAAAGATGTAACTCTGCATTATCCATGGCCAGCTGAGCTCTTCTATATATTCCTCTATACATTGTGCTGGGTCTGGTGAGTTTCTCCTGCTAGAAGAACAGAGTTGGCCCTGTATAATGCATTGTTATAAAGTGACAGTGTGTAAAGATGTAACTCTGCATTATCCATGGCCAGCTGAGCTCTTCTATATATTCCTCTATACATTGTGCAGGGTCTGGTGAGTTTCTCCTGCTAGAAGAACAGAGTTGGCCCTGTATAATGCATTGTTATAAAGTGACAGTGTGTAAAGATGTAACTCTGCATTATCCATGGCCAGCTGAGCTCTTCTATATATTCTTCTATACATTGTGCAGGGTCTGGTGAGTTTCTCCTGCTAGAAGAACAGAGTTGGCCCTGTATAATGCATTGTTATAAAGTGACAGTGTGTAAAGATGTAACTCTGCATTATCCATGGCCAGCTGAGCTCTTCTATATATTCTTCTATACACTGTGCAGGGTCTGGTGAGTTTCTCCTGCTAGAAGAAAAGAGTTGGCCCTGTATAATGTATTGTTATAAAGTGACAGTGTGTAAAGATGTAACTCTGCATTATCCATGGCCAGCTGAGCTCTTCTATATATTCTTCTATACATTGTGCAGAGTCTGGTGAGTTTCTCCTGCTAGAAGAAAAGAGTTGGCCCTGTATAATGTATTGTTATAAAGTGACAGTGTGTAAAGATGTAACTCTGCATTATCCATGGCCAGCTGAGCTCTTCTATATATTCTTCTATACATTGTGCAGGGTCTGGTGAGTTTCTCCTGCTAGAAGAACAGAGTTGGCCCTGTATAAAGCATTGTTATATAGTGACAGTGTGTAAAGATGTAACTCTGCATTATCCATGGCCAGCTGAGCTCTTCTATATATTCTTCTATACATTGTGCAGGGTCTGGTGAGTTTCTCCTGCTAGAAGAACAGAGTTGGCCCTGTATAATGCATTGTTATAAAGTGACAGTGTGTAAAGATGTAACTCTGCATTATCCATGGCCAGCTGAGCTCTTCTATATATTCTTCTATACACTGTGCAGGGTCTGGTGAGTTTCTCCTGCTAGAAGAAAAGAGTTGGCCCTGTATAATGTATTGTTATAAAGTGACAGTGTGTAAAGATGTAACTCTGCATTATCCATGGCCAGCTGAGCTCTTCTATATATTCTTCTATACATTGTGCAGAGTCTGGTGAGTTTCTCCTGCTAGAAGAAAAGAGTTGGCCCTGTATAATGCATTGTTATATAGTGACAGTGTGTAAAGATGTAACTCTGCATTATCCATGGCCAGCTGAGCTCTTCTATATATTCTTCTATACATTGTGCAGGGTCTGGTGAGTTTCTCCTGCTAGAAGAACAGAGTTGGCCCTGTATAATGCATTGTTATAAAGTGACAGTGTGTAAAGATGTAACTCTGCATTATCCATGGCCAGCTGAGCTCTTCTATATATTCTTCTATACATTGTGCAGGGTCTGGTGAGTTTCTCCTGCTAGAAGAACAGAGTTGGCCCTGTATAATGCATTGTTATAAAGTGACAGTGTGTAAAGATGTAACTCTGCATTATCCATGGCCAGCTGGGCTCTTCTATATATTCTTCTATACATTGTGCAGGGTCTGGTGAGTTTCTCCTGCTAGAAGAACAGAGTTGGCTCTGTATAATGCATTGTTATATAGTGAGAGTGTAAAGATGTAACTCTGCATTATCCATGGCCAGCTGAGCTCTTCTATATATTCTTCTATACATTGTGCAGGGCCTGGTGAGTTTCTCCTGCTAGAAGAACAGAGTTGGCCCTGTATAATGCATTGTTATAAAGTGACAGTGTGTAAAGATGTAACTCTGCATTATCCATGGCCAGCTGAGCTCTTCTATTTATTCTTCTATACATTGTGCAGGGCCTGGTGAGTTTCTCCTGCTAGAAGAACAGAGTTGGTCCTGTATAATGCATTGTTATAAAGTGACAGTGTGTAAAGATGTAACTGTGCATTATCCATGGCCAGCTGAGCTCTTCTATATATTCTTCTGTACATTGTGCAGGGCCTGGTGAGTTTCTCCTGCTAGAAGAACAGAGTTGGTCCTGTATAATGCATTGTTATAAAGTGACAGTGTGTAAAGATGTAACTCTGCATTATCCATGGCCAGCTGAGCTCTTCTATATATTCTTCTATACATTGTGCAGGGTCTGGTGAGTTTCTCCTGCTAGAAGAACAGAGTTGGCCCTGTATAATGCATTGTTATAAAGTGACAGTGTGTAAAGATGTAACACTGCATTATCCATGGCCAGCTGAGCTCTTCTATATATTCCTCTATACATTGTGCTGGGTCTGGTGAGTTTCTCCTGCTAGAAGAACAGAGTTGGCCCTGTATAATGCATTGTTATAAAGTGACAGTGTGTAAAGATGTAACTCTGCATTATCCATGGCCAGCTGAGCTCTTCTATATATTCCTCTATACATTGTGCTGGGTCTGGTGAGTTTCTCCTGCTAGAAGAACAGAGTTGGCCCTGTATAATGCATTGTTATAAAGTGACAGTGTGTAAAGATGTAACTCTGCATTATCCATGGCCAGCTGAGCTCTTCTATATATTCCTCTATACATTGTGCAGGGTCTGGTGAGTTTCTCCTGCTAGAAGAACAGAGTTGGCCCTGTATAATGCATTGTTATAAAGTGACAGTGTGTAAAGATGTAACTCTGCATTATCCATGGCCAGCTGAGCTCTTCTATATATTCTTCTATACATTGTGCAGGGTCTGGTGAGTTTCTCCTGCTAGAAGAACAGAGTTGGCCCTGTATAATGCATTGTTATAAAGTGACAGTGTGTAAAGATGTAACTCTGCATTATCCATGGCCAGCTGAGCTCTTCTATATATTCTTCTATACACTGTGCAGGGTCTGGTGAGTTTCTCCTGCTAGAAGAAAAGAGTTGGCCCTGTATAATGTATTGTTATAAAGTGACAGTGTGTAAAGATGTAACTCTGCATTATCCATGGCCAGCTGAGCTCTTCTATATATTCTTCTATACATTGTGCAGAGTCTGGTGAGTTTCTCCTGCTAGAAGAAAAGAGTTGGCCCTGTATAATGTATTGTTATAAAGTGACAGTGTGTAAAGATGTAACTCTGCATTATCCATGGCCAGCTGAGCTCTTCTATATATTCTTCTATACATTGTGCAGGGTCTGGTGAGTTTCTCCTGCTAGAAGAACAGAGTTGGCCCTGTATAAAGCATTGTTATATAGTGACAGTGTGTAAAGATGTAACTCTGCATTATCCATGGCCAGCTGAGCTCTTCTATATATTCTTCTATACATTGTGCAGGGTCTGGTGAGTTTCTCCTGCTAGAAGAACAGAGTTGGCCCTGTATAATGCATTGTTATAAAGTGACAGTGTGTAAAGATGTAACTCTGCATTATCCATGGCCAGCTGAGCTCTTCTATATATTCTTCTATACACTGTGCAGGGTCTGGTGAGTTTCTCCTGCTAGAAGAAAAGAGTTGGCCCTGTATAATGTATTGTTATAAAGTGACAGTGTGTAAAGATGTAACTCTGCATTATCCATGGCCAGCTGAGCTCTTCTATATATTCTTCTATACATTGTGCAGAGTCTGGTGAGTTTCTCCTGCTAGAAGAAAAGAGTTGGCCCTGTATAATGCATTGTTATATAGTGACAGTGTGTAAAGATGTAACTCTGCATTATCCATGGCCAGCTGAGCTCTTCTATATATTCTTCTATACATTGTGCAGGGTCTGGTGAGTTTCTCCTGCTAGAAGAACAGAGTTGGCCCTGTATAATGCATTGTTATAAAGTGACA